>JASTWF010000280.1:423743-639971 GCA_030390025.1 Squalus acanthias
CAACCCATTAAAGAGACGCATAAAGATAGGAGTGCTAGGCCCAGCAAGAAACCCAAAACATGAGGACAATACAAACTTCAATAAAACAACAGATCAACAGGACGCAAGCCATTTGACACTCAGTAAAAAGCCGTTACTGGTAACGAGGTCTTTCAATGACCAGGATTTGATTTGGTTTAGCATAGTTGAAGGCCCATCAAAACTTAACAAGCCTGCAAGGAACCAAGACGCTGGAATGAACAGGCCTCAACTGAAACCAATCACTTCAGCACGAAACCATTTTTAGTAAGGGGTTCTGGGAGCGAAGAAAAGAACAAAGGAGCTGAACATGTATAACACCCAAGGAATTCCCCAAGAGGCTCTCTCTCTCCGGAGTCTCCCGCTCGGCCCTGTTCCAGGAGCAGCACGTTCCAGGAAGACACTCGATGACCAGGCCACCATCAACTTACCTGGCTGGATTTCGCACTGTTAAAACCCCTGTGTGGTGAGCATTATCCCTGATCTCCTGAAACTGAAACCTAGCTAGATAGTGGGATTCTTGGGAGGGATAAGGGTTTTTGTATATTGTCCTTCTCCCTCGCCTGTACCGTGTGTTCCCCAACCTGTTTAAGTGTGAAGTGTGTTTTAAGTTTGTTACCTTTTTCTTTTAATAAAAGTCAAAATTCTTTCATCGGAACCTGTTGTCTACTGCATCTTTATTCACAACCCCTAAATAAGTCAAAGGTCTGAACCTGGGGCGTGGGAGCGATTCGAACCGCTCACTGAGTCAGGGGTAAGGCTGACCCCTATCACCACCACCCCCTACACAGTTACTATTGAAACACTGTTATGAGTTTTCAAACAATAATTCTATGTGAATTGCTGACAGTGCATTAAATCATGAAAAAAATATTAAGGACAGTTCTGGATTCAAAACATACCTTTACTTTTTGAAATGGATAACTTATCAGCATGGTGTATGACGCGAAGGTGAGTAGAGGGATAAACATCTTATGAACAAAGGCCTCGAAATTCGATACGTAATGCCCGTTGGTTGGGCGCTACGGGTGCAGTTTTGGTTCAAAAATGACGTCCGAGCAGCTGCAAGGACCTGTAAGCTTCGCAAAATTCCCCAGAAACTCGTATAGAACCCTAAAAGGGGTGATTTTTGGATTTTTCATACGAATTTGGGATGATGGGAAAAACACATTTCACAGACACAAGACAGGCTGCGGAGGGGTGTGGCGAGGCAGTGGACAGCTTTTGGGTATTGGGGCCCAGTCGCGCTGTCTGGAAAATGTTTGCACTGCAATCCAAGCAGGAGGAAGAGCCTCACCCAAAGCCTCACAAACACATCCAAAATTGAATAATTCAAGACACCTTTTGAATATTCCCAGGCCCAAACAGGATGCTAGAAGCCTGAAAACAATAAAACATCCAGTAAACCCAAAACACAAAACCAATCACCTGTAATCAACTGAAGAGATTGACAGGACGCAAGCCATTTGACACTTAGTAAAGTCGTTACTGTTAACGAGGTCTTACAATGACCAGGATTTGATTTGGTTTTGACAAGGCCACTTCAATTTTGTATTATTCAAGGCCCATCAAGCAGTTAGGACAGTTCAAGTTTTCCAGTAAAGAGTTCAAGTTCAACAGAATTGAAAGCCTGTGTTGAACAGAGTTCAGGACAAGCAGGCAGAAGGCAGTTTCCACAGTTCTGCAAGAAGGCAGTTCCACAGCTCGGAAGAAGACAGTTTAAACAGATGATGTGGAGATGCCGGTGTTGGACTGGGGTGGACAAATGTGAGAAGTCGCACAACACCAGGTTATAGTCCAACAATATAACCTGGTGTTGTGCGACTTCTCACAGTTTAAACAGAGGTAGAGTTACAGCAAGAAGTTAAACAAAGAAGGCCGACAACTTCACAAGTAGGCCGACATGCAAGAAGAAACCAGAGCGACTGCCTCAGTGACCATCGGACACCTCGCGGCAACAAGGGCCTTACGAAACCTCTTACTCAAAAGACTCTAAACCCTAACTCTCAACTGTCAAGGATTCGTTTGGTGAGCATTATCCCTGGTTCTCCAGAGTCCAACCTAGCTAGTGAAGTGGGATTGGGATGGGTGAAGTATTCTTCTAATGTTATTTCCCTTGCTTGTACCGAAGTGTTCCCCACCTTTAGAGTGATAAGAGTGTTTGTGTTGTGTTTTACTTCCTTGAATAAAAGTCCAAGTTCTTTCATCAAGACCTGTTGTCTACTGCACCTTTGTTCACAACCCCCAAATAAGTCCAAGGTCCAGAACCAGGGGCGTGGGAGCGATTCGAACCGCTCACTGAGTCATAAGTGAGGCTGACCCTACCACACCACCCCCTACAGACCCCCTACCAGCGATATTTAAAGGGATCGTCAACCATTCTCAGGTCAGTTGCTGATTAATTACTACAGGCTCTAAATAAGTATGGGATAGATACAGGTTAAAGCTCCCACTACACTGTCCCATCAAACACTCCCAGGGCAGGTACAGCACGGGTTAGATACAGAGTGAAGCTCCCTCTACACTGTCCCATCAAACACTCCCAGGGCAGGTACAGCACGGGTTAGATACAGAGCAAAGCTCCCTCTACACTGTCCCATCAAACACTCCCAGGGCAGGTACAGCACGGGTTCGATACAGAGTAAAGCTCCCTCTACACTGTCCCATCAAACACTCCCAGGGCAGGTACAGCACGGGTTAGATACAGAGCAAAGCTCCCTCTACACTGTCCCATCAAACACTCCCAGGGCAGGTACAGCACGGGTTCAATACAGAGTAAAGCTCCCTCTACACTGTCCCATCAAACACTCCCAGGGCAGGTACAGCACGGGTTAGATACAGAGTGAAGCTCCCTCTACACTGTCCCATCAAACACTCCCAGGGCAGGTACAGCACGGGTTAGATACAGAGCAAAGCTCCCTCTACACTGTCCCATCAAACACTGAGAGGTCGCACAACACCAGGTTATAGTCCAACAGTTTTATTTTAAATCACAAGCTTTCGGAGTTACAACTCCTTCGTCAGGTGAAGTGAGGAGATACAGCACCCTCTACACTCTCCTATCAAACACTCCCAGGGCAGATACAGCACGGGTTAGATACAGAGTAAAGCTCTGTCTACACTGTCCCATCAAACACTCCCAGGGCAGGTACAGCACGGGTTAGATACAGAGTAAAGCACCCTCTACACTCTCCTATCAAACACTCCCAGGGGAGGTACAGCATTTTGGTAGGAAGAACGAGGATAGACAATATAAACTAAATGGTACAATTCTAAACGGGGTGCAAGAACAGAGAGACCTAGGGGTGCTTGTGCACAAATCGTTGAAGGTGGCAGGGCAGGTTGAGAAATCAGTTAAAAAAATCATACGGGACCCTGGGCTTCATCAATAGAATGAAAGACTGACATTTCTATAGCATCTTTCACGACCACCGGACGTCTCAAAGAGCTTTACAGCCAATGAAGTACTATTTGAAGTGCAGTCACTGTTGTAATGTGGGAAACGCGGCAGCCAATTTGAGCACAGCAAGCTCCCACAAACAGCAACGTGATAATGACCAGATAATCTGTTTTAGTTATGTTGGTTGAGGGATAAATATTGGATAGGACACCAGGGATAACTTCCCTGCTCTTCTTTGAAATAGAGGCATAGTGTACAAAAGCAAGGAAGTAATGATGAACTTTTATAAAACACTGGTTTGGCCTCAACGGGAGTATTGTGTCCAATTCTGGGCACCGCACTTTAGGAAGGATGTGAAGGCCTTAGAGAGGGTGCAGAAAAGATTTACAAGAATGGTTCCAGGGATGAGAGACTTCAATTACGTGGATAGACTGGAGAAGCTGGGGTTGTACTCCTTTAGAGCAGAGAAGGTTGAGAGGAGATTTGATAGAGGTGTTCAAAATCATGAGGGGTCTGGACAGAGTAGATAGAGAGAAACTGTTCCCATTGGCAGAAGGGTTGAGAACCAGAGGATACAGATTGAAGGTGATTGGTAGAAGAACCAAAGACGACATGAGGAAAAACATTTTTACGCAGCGAGTGGTTAGGATCTGGAATGCTCTGCCTGATAGGGTGGTGGAGGCAGACTCAATCACGGCTTTCAAAAGGGAGTTGGATAAATATCTGAAGGTAAAAAATTTGCAGGGCTACGGGAAAGGATGGGGGAGTGGGACTAGCTGAAGTGCTCTTGCAGAGAGCCGGCACGGGCTCGATGGGCCGAATGGCCTCCTTCTGTGCTGTAACCATTCTATGATTCACCGAGGCATAGAATATAAGAGCAGGGAGGTTATGCTTGAACTGTATAAAACACTAGTTAGGCCACAGCTAGAGTACTGTGTACAATTCTGGTCACTACATTGCAGGAAAGATATGATTGCACTAGAAAGAGTACATAGAAGTGCCGTAACCTACAGGGCTACGAGAGCTGCAACGTGGGATTAGGCTGGATAGCTCTTTTTCGGCCGGCACAGACACGATGGGTCGAATGGCCTCCTTCTGTGCTGTAAACTTCTGATTCTATGATTCTATAATCCTCCACTCTGTGTGGAAAATATCGGTGCAGTCTCTATTCTCACTTGAAGTTTTGCGAATTTGCTCTGAGTCTCCAAGATCAGGGGATGGAGCGAGGAGGCTGACCTACATCGGATGCCGATCTTCAAGCAGATAATAAGATTTGGTGTGGCTGGTTTTGAATCGGCTCAGCGCATCCCCTAGTTAGCAGTTCTGAGTTAAGGCAACAGCTTATCTTCACCATAATGCTGTTGAGGGTTGCAAAATGAGTCATTCAGCAGCAAGGTGCTTTTTGACTGGTGCAGTAAATCCCCAATGGCATTGAACAGGTCAAACCCTGTATTACAGACTAGTTAGAGTGAGAGGTTAAATAAAAACAGAAACAGGAGGGTGGTCTTGTTATTTCTGGAAGAATTAACAGCTACAGAAAGTTTTTATTGATGGTGGTGCTCAGAGACATTCTGGCTAGAGTTAATGGATCATAAAGGAGCTGTTGATGCTTCCACCCTCCATAAACTCATCCAAAACTCTACTGCCCAGATCCTAACTCGCACCAAGTCCCGTCAATCCATCACCCCGCCGCTCGCTGACCGACATTGCCTCCCAATCCCGCAACGCCTCAAATATAAAATTCTCATCCTTGTTTTTAAATCCCTCCATTGCCTCGCCCCTCCCCCCCACCCCCGCCATCTATGCAACCTCCTCCTGCCCTGCAACCCTCTGAGATCTCTCCAATTTGGCCTCTTGTACATCCCCGATTTTAATCACTCTACCATTGGCGGCCGTGCCTTCAGCTGCCAAAGCCATAATCTCTGGAATTCCCTCCCTAACCCTCTCCGCGTCTCTCACTTCCTTTAAGTCGCTCCTTAAAACCTGCCTCTTTGACCAAGACTTCTGGTCACCTGCCCTAATATCTCCTTATGTGGCTCGGGGCCAAATTCTGTTTGATAATCGCTCCTGTGCAGCGCCTTCGGATCTTTTACTCTGTTACAGGCGCTATATAAATGTAAGTTGTTGTTAACATATTGGGAGTATGGACCATCAAACATTGGGAAAAACATCAAGAATGACATTAGTAGGCAATTTACAGTTATAATAATGGGTATTTTTGCTGTCATTAATAAACTGGGATAAGACAAGTATTTTTCTTTCATTTCGTTCTTGGGATGCAGGCGTTGCTGGCGAGGACCAGCATTTCGTGCCCATCCTTAGTTGCCTTAAGAAGGTGGTGAGCCTTCTTCTTGAACCGCTGCAGTCTGTGTGGTGAAGGTGCTCCCACAGTGCTGTTAAACAAGGACTACAGCAGTTTGATAAAACTGAGGGGCTTGCTAGGCCACTTCAGAGGGCAGTTTAGGTTTAACCACGTTGGTGTGGGACTGGAGTCACATATAGGAACAGACTGGGTAAGGACGGCAGGTTTCCTTCCCTAAAGGACATCAGTGAACCAGATGCGTTTTTACAACAATCCGACAGCTTCACGGTCGCTTTTACTGGCACCAAATCCAAATTCTCAAATTGCCATGGTAGGATTTGAACTCATGTTCTTTGGATCAGGAGCCCAGAAACAGAACCACTACACTCCCGGACCCACCATCTCAGAAACAGAACCATGACACTCCCAGACCCACCATCTCAGCACAGAACCACTACACTCCCAGACCCACCATCTCAGAAACAGAACCACTACACTCCCAGACTCACCATCCCAGAAACAGAACCACTACACTCCCAGACCCACCATCTCAGCACAGAACCACTACACTCCCGGACCCACCATCCCAGAAACAGAACCACTACACTCCCAGACCCACCATCCCAGCACAGAACCACTACACTCCCAGACCCACCATCCCAGAAACAGAACCACTACACTCCCAGACCCACCATCCCAGAAACAGAACCACTACACTCCCGGACCCACCATCTCAGCACAGAACCACTACACTCCCAGACCCACCATCTCAGAAACAGAACCACTACACTCTCAGACCCACCATCTCAGCACAGAACCACTACACTATCAGACCCACCATCTCAGAAACAGAACCACTACACTCCCAGACCCACCATCCCAGAAACAGAACCACTACACTCCCAGACCCACCATCCCAGAAACAGAACCACTACACTCCCAGACCCACCATCCCAGAAACAGAACCACTACACTCCCAGACCAGCTATTCCCGAAACAGAACCACTACACTCCCAGACCCACCATCCCAGAAACAGAACCACTACACTCCCAGACCCACCATCCCAGAAACAGAACCACTACACTCCCAGACCCACCATCCCAGAAACAGAACCACTACACTCCCAGACCCACCATCTCAGAAACAGAACCACTACACTCCCAGACCCACCATCCCAGAAACAGAACCACTACACTCCCAGACCCACCATCCCAGAAACAGAACCACTACACTCCCGGACCCACCATCCCAGAAACAGAACCACTACACTCCCAGACCCACCATCCCAGAAACAGAACCACTACACTCCCAGACCCACCATCTCAGAAACAGAACCACTACACTCCCAGACCCACCATCCCAGAAACAGAACCACTACACTCCCAGACCCACCATCTCAGCACAGAACCACTACACTCCCGGACCCACCATCCCAGAAACAGAACCACTACACTCCCAGACCCACCATCTCAGCACAGAACCACTACACTCCCAGACCCACCATCTCAGAAACAGAACCACTACACTCCCAGACCCACCATCCCAGAAACAGAACCACTACACTCTCAGACACACCATCTCAGCAGGGAACCACTACACTCCCAGACCCACCATCCCAGAAACAGAACCACTACACTCCCAGACCCACCATCCCAGAAACAGAACCACTACACTCCCAGACCAACCATCCCAGAAACAGAACCACTACACTCTCAGACCCACCATCCCAGAAACAGAACCACTACACTCCCAGACCCACCATCTCAGAAACAGAACCACTACACTCTCAGACCCACCATCTCAGCACAGAACCACTACACTCCCAGACCCACCATCACAGAAAAAGAACCACTACACTCCCAGACCAACCATCCCAGAAACAGAACCACTACACTCCCAGACCCACCATCCCAGAAACAGAACCACTACACTCCCGGACCCACCATCCCAGAAACAGAACCACGACACTCCCAGACCCACCATCCCAGAAACAGAACCACTACACTCCCAGACCCACCATCCCAGAAACAGAACCACTACACTCCCAGACCCACCATCCCAGAAACAGAACCACTACACTCCCAGACCCACCATCCCAGAAACAGAACCACTACACTCCCAGACCCACCATCTCAGCACAGAACCACTACACTCTCAGACCCACCATCTCAGAAACAGAACCACTACACTCTCAGACCCACCATCTCAGCAGGGAACCACTACACTCCCAGACCCACCATCTCAGCAGGGAACCACTACACTCCCAGACCCACCATCTCAGCACAGAACCACTACACTCTCAGACCCACCATCTCAGAAACAGAACCACTACACTCTCAGACCCACCATCTCAGCAGGGAACCACTACACTCCCAGACCCACCATCTCAGCAGGGAACCACTACACTCCCAGACCCACCATCCCAGAAACAGAACCACTACACTCCCAGACCCACCATCCCAGAAACAGAACCACTACACTCCCGGACCCACCATCTCAGAAACAGAACCACTACACTCCCAGACCCACCATCACAGAAACAGAACCACTACACTCCCAGACCCACCATCTCAGCAGGGAACCACTACACTCCCAGACCCACCATCTCAGCACAGAACCACTACACTCTCAGACCCACCATCTCAGAAACAGAACCACTACACTCTCAGACCCACCATCTCAGCAGGGAACCACTACACTCCCAGACCCACCATCTCAGCAGGGAACCACTACACTCCCAGACCCACCATCCCAGAAACAGAACCACTACACTCCCGGACCCACCATCTCAGAAACAGAACCACTACACTCCCAGACCCACCATCACAGAAACAGAACCACTACACTCCCAGACCCACCATCTCAGAAACAGAACCACTACACTCCCAGACCCACCATCTCAGAAACAGAACCACTACACTCCCAGACCCACCATCCCAGCACAGAACCACTACACTCCCAGACCCACCATCCCAGAAACAGAACCACTACACTCCCAGACCCACCATCCCAGAAACAGAACCACTACACTCTCAGACCCACCATCTCAGAAACAGAACCACTACACTCCCAGACCCACCATCCCAGAAACAGAACCACTACACTCCCAGACCCACCATCCCAGAAACAGAACCACTACACTCTCAGACCCACCATCTCAGAAACAGAACCACTACACTCTCAGACCCACCATCTCAGCAGGGAACCACTACACTCCCAGACCCACCATCTCAGCAGGGAACCACTACACTCCCAGACCCACCATCCCAGAAACAGAACCACTACACTCCCGGACCCACCATCTCAGAAACAGAACCACTACACTCCCAGACCCACCATCACAGAAACAGAACCACTACACTCCCAGACCCACCATCTCAGAAACAGAACCACTACACTCCCAGACCCACCATCTCAGAAACAGAACCACTACACTCCCAGACCCACCATCCCAGCACAGAACCACTACACTCCCAGACCCACCATCCCAGAAACAGAACCACTACACTCCCAGACCCACCATCTCAGAAACAGAACCACTACACTCCCAGACCCACCATCTCAGAAACAGAACCACTACACACCCAGACCCACCATCCCAGAAACAGAACCACTACACTGCCAGACCCACCATCTCAGCACAGAACCACTACACTCCCAGACCCACCATCTCAGAAACAGAACCACTACACTCCCAGACCCACCATCTCAGAAACAGAACCACTACACTCCCAGACCCACCATCCCAGAAACAGAACCACTACACTCCCGGACCCACCATCCCAGAAACAGAACCACTACACTCCCAGACCCACCATCTCAGAAACAGAACCACTACACTCCCAGACCCACCATCTCAGCACAGAACCACTACACTCCCAGACCCACCATCACAGAAACAGAACCACTACACTCCCAGACCCACCATCTCAGAAACAGAACCACTACACTCCCAGACCCACCATCTCAGCACAGAACCACTACACTCCCAGACCCACCATCTCAGAAACAGAACCACTACACTCCCAGACCCACCATCTCAGCACAGAACCACTACACTCCCAGACCCACCATCCCAGAAACAGAACCATTACACTCCCAGACCCACCATCTCAGCACAGAACCACTACACTCCCAGACCCACCATCTCAGAAACAGAACCACTACACTCCCAGACCCACCATCCCAGAAACAGAACCACTACACTCCCAGACCCACCATCTCAGCACAGAACCATTACACTCCCAGACCCACCATCCCAGAAACAGAACCACTACACTCCCAGACCCACCATCCCAGAAACAGAACCACTACACTCCCAGACCCACCATCTCAGCACAGAACCATTACACTCCCAGACCCACCATCCCAGAAACAGAACCACTACACTCCCGGACCCACCATCACAGAAACAGAACCATTACACTCCCAGACCCACCATCCCAGAAACAGAACCATTACACTCCCAGACCCACCATCTCAGCACAGAACCACTACACTCCCAGACCCACCATCTCAGCACAGAACCACTACACTCCCAGACCCACCATCTCAGAAACAGAACCACTACACTCCCAGACTCACCATCTCAGAAACAGAACCACTACACTCCCGGACCCACCATCTCAGCACAGAACCACTACACTCCCAGACTCACCATCTCAGAAACAGAACCACTACACTCCCAGACCCACCATCTCAGAAACAGAACCACTACACTCCCAGACCCACCATCCCAGAAACAGAACCACTACACTCCCAGACCCACCATCCCAGAAACAGAACCACTACACTCCCAGACCCACCATCTCAGAAACAGAACCACTACACTCCCAGACCCACCATCCCAGAAACAGAACCACTACACTCCCAGACCCACCATCCCAGAAACAGAACCACTACACTCCCAGACCCACCATCCCAGAAACAGAACCACTACACTCCCAGACCCACCATCTCAGAAACAGAACCACTACACTCCCAGACCCACCATCCCAGCACAGAACCACTACACTCCCAGACCCACCATCCCAGAAACAGAACCACTACACTCCCAGACCCACCATCCCAGAAACAGAACCACTACACTCCCAGACCCACCATCCCAGAAACAGAACCACTACACTCCCAGACCCACCATCTCAGCACAGAACCACTACACTCCCAGACCCACCATCCCAGCACAGAACCACTAAACTCCCAGACCCACCATCCCAGAAACAGAACCACTACACTCCCAGACCCACCATCCCAGAAACAGAACCACTACACTCCCAGACCCACCATCCCAGAAACAGAACCACTACACACCCAGACCCACCATCCCAGAAACAGAACCACTACACTCCCAGACCCACCATCACAGAAACAGAACCACTACACTCCCGGACCCACCATCACAGAAACAGAACCACTACACTCTCAGACCCACCATCCCAGAAACAGAACCACTACAGTCCCAGACCCACCATCACAGAAACAGAACCACTACACTCCCAGACCCACCATCGCAGCACAGAACCACTACACTCCCAGACCCACCATCACAGAAACAGAACCACTACACTCCCAGACCCACCATCTCAGCACAGAACCACTACACTCCCAGACCCACTATCCCAGAAACAGAACCACTACACTCCCAGACCCACCATCCCAAAAACAGAACCACTACACTCCCAGACCCACTATCCCAGAAACAGAACCACTACACTCCCGGACCCACCATCCCAAAAACAGAACCACTACACTCCCAGACCCACCATCCCAGAAACAGAACCACTACACTCCCAGACCCACCATCCCAGCACAGAACCACTACACTCACAGACCCACCATCCCAGAAACAGAACCACTACACTCCCAGACCCACCATCTCAGCACAGAACCACTACACTCCCAGACCCACTATCCCAGAAACAGAACCACTACACTCCCAGACCCACCATCCCAGAAACAGAACCACTACACTCCCAGACCCACCATCCCAGAAACAGAACCACTACACTCCCAGACCCACCATCCCAGCACAGAACCACTACACTCCCAGACCCACCATCTCAGCACAGAACCACTACACTCCCAGACCCACCATCTCAGAAACAGAACCACTACACTCCCAGACCCACCATCTCAGCAGGGAACCACTACACTCCCAGACCCACCATCCCAGAAACAGAACCACTACACTCCCAGACCCACCATCTCAGAAACAGAACCACTACACTCCCAGACCCACCATCCCAGAAACAGAACCACTACACTCCCAGACCCACCATCCCAGAAACAGAACCACTACACTCCCAGACCCACCATCTCAGCACAGAACCACTACACTTCCGGACCCACCATCTCAGCACAGAACCATTACACTCCCAGACCCACCATCTCAGCAGGGAACCGTGTAAAATAATCAAGGAAATAATAAAATACAGAATCATAGAATCTTGCAGCACAGAAGGAGGCCCTTTGGCAACGTTTCCTCTGAGCAGCGTAGCTGCGCAGTGGTCTGAACTGGGTCCCGCTTTTCAATGTAAATAACCGCACATGCGCAAAAAATTGAATGGGTCACACAGCCAGTTAAAGGTCCGCGCACCAAAAAAGAATGACAGGGAACATTGCCCTCGGCCCATCATGCCTGTGCTGGCTATTTAAAAGAGCTATCCAATTAGTCCCACAATTAGTCCCCCTCAACACCTCTGAACAATCCCAGCTTCTCCAGTCTCTCCACGGTAACTGAAGCCCCTCATCCTTGGTATCAGTCTAGTAAATCTCCTCTGCACCCTCTCCGAGGCCAAATAACCTTGACAGTGAGGTGATTGTTAAGAATGTGATGTTGCTGCCCACGATTCTATTAGAGTATATAAACTGGGGACTCCAGCAGAGGTAAGCCTCTCAGTTTGTTGGAGAGCTTTCGATCTACTCGAAATCTAATACATTTCTGAAAACTTGTTTAATTTCTTAACCTCTGGGAAGTTGCAAGCGATGTTACCTGCATGACCCACACAGTGAAAACAGACGTGGGAGGAATCAAAAGGAGCAGAGAGCACGAGCCAACATTTTCAAACTAGGTTGAAAACCACATCAGACACACTGCGATAAAACCCTGACTCTGAGATCGAGGACTACTCGCATCGCTCCTTGTCACAGTGAGTGGCAACCGGCTGTGAGAGGGCAGAGCAGGGGGAATCCGAGCCACACTGACAGAGTACAGATTTCAGATCCAGAGAGTTCGTACTGAAAATGTATATGGCACCTCGGAGACATGAGGTCATCAGTTCAAGCCCCACTCTAGGGACTTGAGCACAAACTCCAGGCTGACACTGAGGGAGTGCTGCACTGTCAGAGGTGCCGTCTTTCAGATGAGACATTAAACCAAGGCCCCATCTGCCCTCTCAGGTGGATGGAAAAGATCCCACAGCACTAATTAGAATTACATCGAGTGTACAGCATAGAAACAGGCCATTCGGCCCAACAGGTCGGTGCCGGTGTTTCTGCTCCACACGAGCCTCCTCCCACCCCTCTTCATCTCACCCCATCAGCATAACCTTCTATTCCTTTCCCCCTCATGTGTTTATCTAGCATCCCCTTAAATGCATCTATTTGAAGAAGATCAGGGGAGTTTTCCTGGTGTCCTGCCCAATATTTATCCCTCAACCAACATCACTAAAACAGATGATCTTGTTCGCCTACATTACAACAGTGACCACACTTCAAAAGTACTTCATTGGCTATAAAGCGCTTTGGGACATCCTGAGGTCATGAAAGGCGCTATAGAAATGCAAGTCTTTCTTTATCTCATTGCTGTTTGCGGGACCTTGCTGTGCGCAAATTAGCTCCTACATTACAACAACAACTTGTATTTCTATAGTGCCTTTAGAGTAGTAAAACGTCCCAAGGCGCTGCACGGGAGTATTTTAAGACAAAAAAAAATTGACACGAGCCACGTAAGGATAAGTTAGGGCAGGTGACCAAAAGCTTGGTCAAAGAGGTAGGTTTTAAGGAGCGTCTTAAAGGAGGAAAGAGAGGTAGCGAGGCGGAGAGGTTTAGGCAGGGAATTCCAGAGCTTAGGGCCCAGGCAACAGAAGGCACGGCCGCCAATGGTTGAGCGATTATAATCAGGGATGCCCAAGAGGGCAGAATTAGAGGAGCGCAGAGATCTCGGGGGGTTGTGGGGCTGAAGGAGATTACAGAGATAGGGAGGGGTGAGGCCATGGAGGAATTTGAAAACAAGGATGAGAATTTTGAAATCGAGGCGCTGCTTAACCGGGAGCCAATGTAGGTCAGTGAGCAACAGGGGAGATGGGTGAACGGGACTTGGTGTGAGTTAGAACACGGGCAGCTGAGTTTTGGATGACCTCAAGTTTACGTAGTGACTACACTTCTAAAATACTTCATTGGCTGCAAGGCGTTTTGGGATGTCCTGAGCTATATAAATGCAAGTTCTTTGTTTTGACCAGACTCCATGTCCAGCACTTCTGATCACCTGATCACAGGAAGGAGGTTATTGCCTTTGGGAAGGAAGGAATCCAGGGCCATGTTTCTCTCACCGCGGTCCCGTTTATTCCCATTAATGGGCGGAAATGCAACTAAAGCCGCTGTGGGTCCTCCCGTTCCGATTTAGTCATCCAGCAATCCCGCTGGAAACAGGCGGGGACCATATACGTTATTGAATTAGGGGTCTGGTGAGGCAGTTGAGGCCCTAACATGATTTCCATGTCAATCAACACCCCCACCGCTACCTCCCCAACCCGTTCAATGATGGCTATTTCCATCGCTACCGACGGGGATCCTCACCTGCTCTCATTGATAATGCTGCAAAGAACGTTCCACATATCCCACGAAAAGGCAGGCATAGCTAGGACCCATGCGGGTTCCCATAGCAGCACCTTTTATTTGGAGGAAGTGAGTGGAGTCAAAGGAGAAGTTGTTCAATGTAAGAACAAGTTCAGCCAGGCGGAGGAGGGTGGCGGCGGGTGGGGACTGGTTGGGAAGAAGCAGCACGCCCTCAGGCCATTCTGATGGGGGATGGAGGGGTAGAGGGATTGGACGTCCATGGTGAAAAGGAGACGGTTAGGGCAAAGAAACTGGAAACTGTTAAAGTGGCGGAGGGCGTCGGAAGAACCGTGGCTGTAGGTGGGAAGAGACTGGACAAGGGGAGAAAAAAAGAGTCAAGATTTAAGGGGAAGCTAGAAAAAAATGAAGGAGAAAGGAATAGAAAGATATGCTGATAGGATGAGATAAAGTAAGGTGGGAGGAAGTTCGTGTGGAGCAGAAACACCGGCATAGACCAGTTGGGCCGAATGGCCTAGTTCTGTGCCAAATATTCTATGTAATATGTGACTCCAGTCCCACACCAATGTGGTTGAATCTTAACTGCCCTCTGAACCCAACCCCAAAAAAATTAGCACCCCCGTGGGCGAAATTCATCGTTAGCGGCGCTGCGGCACGTCGCGCCGTGGTACTGCAGGCCTTCCTCCCCTTCTTAAAGGGGCGGGGCCTAGTGCAGCGCGACCCGGGGCCCAGCTGGGCCACCAGGGATCGGAATGCCGGCAAAAGAGCCCGGCACTCGAGAGGAGTACTGGGCTCATGGAGCGCAGCCGGCACTCCACCAGGGGGGGCTGGTCAGGAGGCCGGGGACAGTAATGGGGGGCAGGTGCTAGCAGGCGGCTAGCAACAAAAATGGCCGCCCGGCACCTCGCCTTTAATTAGCGCCGCCCCGGCCGCAGGTAGGCCCCCCTGGCCTCGTCGGACATAGCGTCTGGCGGTAAGTCAGGGGGCGCTACTGAAGATCGCGGCCAGGGCGTGAGCGGGGTGCTGCGCACGGCGCTAACGGTTACCACCACCGCTAACCTCCCGCTGAATTTCGCGGGAGGAGTTGGTGGTGCCACGCCCGGGCACTAGTTGCATTACACCCCGTTAGCGCCCTCTAAGGGCTCTAACGGGAGGCGCAAAGCAACCGAATTTTTAGGCCTCAGTTCCCATAGAGTTTACAGACCAACGCACTCTGCAGCATGTCCCAACACAGCGGCGTGGTGGGGTTTAGAAGTTGTGATAAACCACTCTCTCTTGTGGTTTATAAAGTTATCTAAGGGTTCCAGTGTGTAACACACTATCTAACCCTGCAGGTACGCCTCTCTCCCTCGAGCCAGCGCTCATCAGTATGAATGGGCACAGAAAGAACATATTCAAAGATAATAACTGTTTTCAAAACAGGGAACCAGCCACACAGCCAAACATTTACACACTGTGGGATGTTAAAACCAAAATCAAGGCCTTAAATTCCCATTGTATGTTGAGTTGTCTGAGGGTGTCCTCAGTCAAACATCTCCCTGCTGAGGCGGAGTGTCCAGGGGGGGCTTGACTGCTGGTGTTTCAGGAGTTGCTCCTTCATTTAAACACAGTTCTGGTAAGGTGGGGGTGGGGGTGCCGCGGGGGTCTGTACCTGGGGTATCGGACTGTGGTGTGAGGGGGGGTCTGTACCTGGGTTATCGGACTGTGGTGTGAGGGGTGGTCTGTACCTGGGGTAGCGCACTGTGGTGTGAGGGGGGGTCTGTACCTGGGGTATCGGCCTGTGTGGGGGGGGGGGGGGGTGGTCTGTACCTGGGGTATCGGACTGTGTGGTGAGGGGGGGTCTGTACCTGGGTTATCGGACTGTGGTGTGAGGGGGGGTCTGTACCTGGGGTATCGGACTGTGGTGAGGGGGGGTCTGTACCTGTGGTATCGGACTGTGGTGTGAGGGGGGGTCTGTACCTGGGGTATCGGACTGTGTGGTGAGGGGGGGTCTGTACCTGGGTTATCGGACTGTGGTGTGAGGGGGGTGTCTGTACCTGGGTTATCGGACTGTGGTGTGAGGGGGGTGTCTGTACCTGGGGTATCGGACTGTGGTGAGGGGGGGTCTTTACCTGGGTTATCGGACTGTGGTGAGGGGGGGAGGTCTGTACCTGGGGTATCAGACTGAGGTGTGAGGGGGGGTCTGTACCTGGGGTATCGGACTGTGCGGTGAGGGGGGGTCTGTACCTGGGGTATCGGCCTGTGTGGGGGGGGGGGGGTGGTCTGTACCTGGGTTATCGGACTGTGGTGAGGGGGGGGTCTGTACCTGGGTTATCGGACTGTGGTGTGAGGGGGGGTCTGTACCTGGGGTAGCGCACTGTGGTGTGAGGGGGGTGTCTGTACCTGGGGTATCGGACTGTGGTGTGAGGGGGGTGTCTGTACCTGGGGTATCGGACTGTGGTGTGAGGGGGGGTCTGTACCTGGAGTATCGGACTGTGGTGTGAGGGGGGGTCTGTACCTGGGGTATCGGACTGTGGTGTGAGGGGGGGTCTGTACCTGGGGTATCGGACTGTGGCGTGAGGGGGGGGTCTGTACCTGGGGTATCGGACTGTGCGGTGAGGGGGTGTCTGTACCTGGGGTATCGGACTGTGTGGTGAGGGGGGGTCTGTACCTGGGGTATCGGACTGTGGTGTGAGGGGGGGTCTTTACCTGGGGTATCGGACTGTGGTGAGGGGGGGTCTGTACTTGTGGTATCGGACTGTGGTGTGAGGGGGGGTCTGTACCTGGGGTATCGGACTGTGGTGTGAGGGGGGGTCTGTACCTGGGGTATCGGACTGTGGCGTGAGGGGGGGTCTGTACCTGGGGTATCGGACTGTGGTGAGGGGGGGTCTGTACCTGGGGTATCGGACTGTGGCGTGAGGGGGGGTCTGTACCTGGGGTATCGGACTGTGGTGAGGGGGGGTCTGTACCTGTGGTATCGGACTGTGGTGTGAGGGGGGGTCTGTACCTGGGGTATCGGACTGTGGTGTGAGGGGGGGTCTGTACCTGGGGTATCGGACTGTGGTGTGAGGGGGGGGTCTGTACCTGGGGTATCGGACTGTGGTGTGGGGGGGGGGGGTCTGTACCTGGGGTATCGGACTGTGGTGTGAGGGGGGTGTCTGTACCTGGGGTTTCGGACTGTAGTGTGGGGGGGGGGGGGGTCTGTACCTGGGGTATCAGAATGGTAGTGTAATGGTAATGTCACTGGGCTAGTAATCCAGCGGCCTGGACTAATGATCCTGTGAAGAGAGTTAAAATCCCACCACGGCAGCTGGGGAATTTAAATTCAGTTAATTAAATAAATTTGGAATAAAAAGCTAGTATCAGTAATGGTAACATAGAAAAGCAGGAGTAGGCCCTTTGAGCCTGCTCCACCATTCAATATGATCATGGCTGATCCTCTATCTCAATACCATATTCCCGCTTTCTCCCCACACCCCTTGATGCCTTTTGTTTCTAGAAATCTATCTATCTCCTTCTTAAATATATTCAGTGACTTGGCCTCCACAGTAGTCTGTGGTAGAGAATTCCACAGGTTCACCACCTTCTGAGTGAAGAAATTTCTCCTCATCTCAGTCCTAAATGTCCTACCCCGTATCCTGAGACTGTGACCCCTCATTCTAGACCCCCCAGCCAGGGGAATGAAACTATCGGATTTTCATAAAAACCCATCTGAGTCACTAATGTCCTTTAGGGAAGGAAATCTGCCGTCCTTACCCGATCTTGCCTATATGTGACTCCAGACCCACAGCAATGTGGTTGACTCTTAACTGCCCTCTGAAATGGCCCAGCAAGTCACTCAGTTGTAACTAACCGCTACGAAACATACTAAGAATGAAACCGGACGGACCACCCGGCATCGACCTCGGCACCGGCTACGGACACGACAATGGCACACCCAGCCCATCAACCCTGCAAAGTCCTCCTCACCAACATCTGGGGACTTGGGCCAAAATTGGGAGAGCTGTCCCACAGACTAGTCAAGCAACAGCCTGACATAGTCATACTCACAGAATCATACCTTTCAGCCAATGTCCCAAACTCCTCCATCACCATCCCTGGGTATGTCCTGTCAAACCGGCAGGACAGACCCAGCAAGGGTGGCGGCACAGTGGTATACAGTCGGGAAGGAGTGACCCTGGGAATCATAAGAACATAAGAAACAGGAGCAGGAGTCGGCCAATCAGCCCCTCGAGCCTGCTCCTCCATTCAGTAAGATCATGGCTGATCCAATCTCGGCCTCAACACCACTTTCCTGCTCTCTCCCCATACCCCTTGACTCCCTTGTAGTTCAAATGTCTGTCAATCTCCGCCTTGAATATATTCAATGATTCCGCCTCCACAGCTCTCTGGGGCAGAGAATTCCAAAGATTCACCACCCTCTGAGAGAAGAAATTCCTCCTCATCTCCGTCTTAAATGGGCGACCCCTTATTCTGAAACTATGCCCCCTAGTTCTAGATTCCCCCACGAGGGGAAACATCCTCTCTGCATCCACCCTGTCAATCCCCCTCAGAATCTTATATGTTTCAATAAGATCACCTCTCATTCTTCTAAACTCCAATGAGTACAGGCCCAACCTGCTCAACCTTTCGTCATACGTCAACCCCTTCATCCCAGGAATCAACCTAGTGAACCTTCTCTGCACTGCCTCCAATGCAAGTATATCCTTCCTTAAATATGGAGACCATAACTGTACGCAGTACTCCAGGTGCGGTCTCACCAGCGCCCTGTACAGTTGCATCAAAACTTCCCTACTTTTATACTCCATACCCCTTGCAATAAAGGCCAACATTCCATTAGTCTTCCTAATTACTTGCTGTACCTGCATGCTAACTTTTTGTGTTTCATGTACTAGGACCCCCAGATCCCTTTATACCGTAGCATTTTGTAGTCTCACTCCATTTAAATAATAATTTGCTTTTCATTCTTCCTTCCAAAGTGGATAACCTCACATTTTCCCACATTATACTCCATCTGCCAAATTTTTGCCCACTCACTTAACCTATCTATATCCCTTTGCAGACTCTTTGTGTCCTCCTCACAACTTGCAAACCCACCTATCTTTGTATCATCAGCAAATTAGGCTACAGTACACTCGGTCCCTTCATCCAAGTTAGTAATATAGATTGTAAATAGTTGAGGCCCCAGCACTGATCCCTGTGGCACCCCACTAGTTACTGATTGCCAACCGGAAAATCACCCATTTATCCCGACTCTCTGTTTTCTGTTAGTTAGCCAATCCCCTATCCATGCCAATATATTACCCCCAACCCCGTGCGCTCTTATCTTGTGCAGTAACCTTTTATGTGGCACCTTATCGAATGCCTTCTGGAAATCCAAATACACTACATCTGCTGGTTCCCCTTTATCCACCCTGTTTGTTACATCCTCAAAGAACTCTAGCAAATTTGTCAAACACAACATTGACTCTGGACCCCATGAAGTCTCATGGCTTCAGGTCAAGCATGGGCAAGGAAACCTCCTGCTGATTACAACCTACCGCCCTCCCTCAGCTGATGAATCAGTACTCCTCCATGTTCAACACCACTTGGAAGAAGCACTGAGAGTAGCAAGAGCACAGACTGTACTCTGGGTGGGGGACTTCAATGTCCATCAACAAGAGTGGCTCGATAGTACCACTACTGACCGAGCTGGCCGAGTCCTGAAGGACATAACTGCCAGTCTGGGCCTGCGACAGGTGGTGAGAGAACCAACACGAGGGAAAAACCTACTTGACCTCGTCCTCACCAATCTACCTGTCACAGATGCATCTGTCCATGACAGCATTGGTAGAAGTAACAACCGCACAGTCATTGTGGAGACGAAGTCCCGTTTTCACACAGAGGACACCCTCCATTGTGTTGTGTAGCACTACCACCGTGCTAAATGGGACAGACTCAGAACAGATCTAGCAGCTCAATACTGGGCATCCATGAGGTGCTGTGAGCCATCAACAGCAGCAGAATTGTATTCCACCACAATCTGTAACCTCATGGCCCATCATATCCCTCACTCTACCATTACCATCAAGCCAGGGGACCAACCCTGGTTCAATAAGAGTGTAGAAGAGCATGCCAGGAGCAGCACCAGGCGTACCTATAAATGAGGTAAAAACCTGGGGAAGCTGCAACACAGGACTACTTGCATGCTAAAAAGCAGAAGCAGCATGCTTTAGACAGGGCTAAGCGATCCCACAATCAACAGATCAGATAAAAGCTCTGCAGTCCTGCCATCTCCAGTCGTGAATGGTGGTGGACCATTAAACAACTAACAGGAGGAGGAGGCTCCATGAATATCCCCATCCTCATTGATGGTGGAGCCCAGCACGTGAGTGCAAAAGACAAGGCAGAAGCGTTTGCAACCATCTTCAGTCAGAAGTGCCAAGTGGATGATCCATATCGGCCTATTCCCGAACATCCTGGCTATCATGCTAAAGACTTGTGCTGCAGAACTAGCCGTGCCTCTAGCCAAGCTGGTCCAGTACAGCTACAACACTGGCATCTATCCGACAATGTGGAAAACAGCCCAGGTATGTCCTGTCCACAAAAAGCAGGACAAATCCAATCCAGGCAATTACCGCCCGATCAGTCTACTCTCAATCATCAGCAAAGTGATGGAAGGTGTCATCGACAGTGCTATCAAGCGGCACTTACTCACCAATAACCTACTCACTGATGCCCAGTTTGGGTTCCGCCAAGACCACTCAGCTCCCGACCTCATTACAGCCTTGGTCCAACCATGGACAAAGGAACTGAATTCCAGAGGTGAGGTGAGAGTAACTGCCCTTGACATCAAGGCAGCATTTGACCGAGTGTGGCATCAAGGAGCCCTAGTAAAATTGAAGTCAATGGGAATTAGGGGGAAAACGCTCCACTGGCTGGAGTCATACCTAGCACAAAGGAAGATGGTTGTGGTGATTGAAGGTCAATCATCACAGTCCCAGGACATCGCTGCAGGAGCTCCTCAGGGCAGTGTCCTAGGCCCAACCATCTTCAGCTGCTTCATCAATGACCTTCCCTCCAACATAAGGTCAGAAATGGGGATGTTCGCTGTTGACTGCACAGTGTTCAGCGCCATTCACAACACCCTAGTTGTAGTTTCACCCATCCTTACCGCACCCACCCGATCAAGCCCCTTCACAATCTTACATGTTTCAATAAGCTTGCCTCTCACTCCAATCTACTCAACCGCACTATCAACATCCTGGGGGGTCACCATTGACCACAAACTTCACTGGACCAGCCACATAAATACTGTGGCAACAAGAGCAGGTCAGAGGCTAGGTATTCTGTGGTGAGTGTCTCACCTCCTGACTCCTCTAAGCCTTTCCACCATCTACAAGGCACAAGTAAGGAATGTCATGGAATACTCTCCACTTGCCTGGATGAGTGCAGCTGCAACAACGCTCAAGAAGATCGACACCATCCAGGACAAAGCAGCCCATTTGTTTGGCACCCCATTCACCACCTAAAACATTCACTCCCTCCACCACCGGCGTACCGTGGCTGCAGTGTGTACCATCTACAAGATGCACTGCACCAACTTGCCAAGGCTTCTTCGGCAGCACCTCCCAAACCCGCAACCTCTTCCACCTAGAAGGACAAGGGCAGCAGGCGCATGGGAACACCACCACCTCCAAGTTCACCTCCGACTCACACACCATCCTGACTTAGAAGTATATCGCCGATCCTTCATCGTCGCTGGGTCAAAATCCGGGAACTACCTAACAGCACTGTGGGAGGACCTTCACCACACGAACTGCAGCGGTGCATGAAGGCGGCTCACCATCACCTTCTCAAGGGCAACTAGTGATGGGCAATAAATGCTGGCCTTGCCAGCGACGTCCACATCCCATAAGCAAATAAAAAATAAGATGATGCCAAGCCTGCTGTGAGTCTGGTATTTCCTGTTTTATTGCATGTTTCCTGAATTGCAATTGTGCCTTACTTTGCCTGCATCTGCTCCGTGCCTTTCCTCCACCTGTCCATCTATTTTCAAACTTTTTAGTGGCATCACATTGGCTCGCTGCACGACCGTTGTATATCATCCAACTGTTTTCAATTTCCAAATGTTTGGCTCCTGTCTCGGCAACTCCTCTCTGTGCCTGGACTCACGAGCTGAGTCCCGCGTGCATTCAGGCGGTGAGCGGTTTGAACATCACAGAAACCCTCTGTGTTGGGAGCAGCTCCCTGCTCACCGTGAGCGATGTCACACATGATTCCTAGGGAGCACAGTCTGAGGGTATATAGGGAGCGGTGTGAGAGTATATAGGGAGCACAGTCTGAGGGTAGACAGGGAGCGGTGTGAGGGTTAATAGGGAGCGGTGTGAGGGTATATGGGGAGCGGTGTGAGGGTATATAGGGAGCGGTGTGAGAGTATATAGGGAGCGGTGTGAGGGTATATAGGGAGCGGTGTGAGGGTATATAGGGAGCGGTGTGAGGGTATATAGGGAGAGGTGTGAGGGTATATAGGGGGCGGTGTGAGAGTATATAGGGAGCGGTGTGAGGGTATATAGGGAGCGGTGTGAGAGTATATAGGGAGCGGTGTGCGGGTATATAGGGAGCGATGTGCGGGTATATAGGGAGCGGTGTGAGGTTATATAGGGAGCGATGTGCGGGTATATAGGGAGCGGTGTGAGAGTATATAGGGAGCGGTGTGAGGGTATATAGGGAGCGGTGTGAGGGTATATAGGGAGCGGTGTGAGATTATATAGGGAGCGGTGTGAGGGTATATAGGGAGCGGTGTGAGAGTATATAGGGAGCGGTGTGCGGGTATATAGGGAGCGGTGTGAGGGTATATAGGGAGCGCTGTGAGGGTATATAGGGAGTGGTGTGAGATTATATAGGGAGTGATGTGAGAGTATATAGGGAGCGGTGTGAGAGTATATAGGGAATGGTGTGAGAGTATATAGGGAACGGTGTGAGGGTATATAGGGAACGGTGTGCAGGTATATAGGGAGCGGTGTGAGGGTATATAGGGAGCGGTGTGAGGGTATATAGGGAACGTTGTGAGAGTATATAGGGAGCGGTGTGAGGGTATATAGGGAGCGGTGTGTGAGTATATAGGGAGCGGTGTGAGAGTATATAGGGAGCGGTGTGAGGGTATATAGGGAACGGTGTGAGGGTATATAGGGAGCGGTGTGAGGGTATATAGGGAGCGGTGTGAGGGTATATAGGGAGCGGTGTGAGGGTATATAGGAGCGGTGTGAGGGTATATAGGGAGCGGTGTGAGGGTATATAGGGAGCGGTGTGAGGGTATATAGGGAGCGGTGTGAGGGTATATAGGGAGCGGTGTGAGGGTATATAGGGAGCGGTGTGAGGGTATATAGGGAGCGGTGTGAGGGTATATAGGGAGCGGTGTGAGGGTATATAGGGAGCGGTGTGTGAGGTATATAGGGAGCGGTGTGAGAGTATATAGGGAGCGGTGTGAGAGTATATAGGGAGCGGTGTGAGAGTATATAGGGAGCGGTGTGAGGGTATATAGGGAGCGGTGTGAGGGTATATAGGGAGCGGTGTGAGAGTATATAGGGAGCGGTGTGAGGGTATATAGGGAGCGGTGTGAGGGTATATAGGGAGCGGTGTGAGGGTATATAGGGAGCGGTGTGAGGGTATATAGGGAGCGGTGTGAGGGTATATAGGGAGCGGTGTGAGTGTATATAGGGAGCGGTGTGAGAGTATATAGGGAGCGGTGTGAGGGTATATAGGGAGCGGTGTGAGGGTATATAGGGAGCGGTGTGTGAGTATATAGGGAGCGGTGTGAGGGTATATAGGGAGCGGTGTGAGGTATATAGGGAGCGGTGTGAGAGTATATAGGGAGCGGTGTGAGGGTATATAGGGAGCGGTGTGAGGGTATATAGGGAGCGGTGTGAGGGTATATAGGGAGCGGTGTGAGAGTATATAGGGAGCGGTGTGAGAGTATATAGGAGCGGTGTGAGGGTATATAGGGAGCGGTGTGAGAGTATATAGGGAGCGGTGTGAGGGTATATAGGGAGCGGTGTGAGTGTATATAGGGAGCGGTGTGAGGGTATATAGGGAGCGGTGTGAGAGTATATAGGGAGCGGTGTGAGGGTATATAGGGAGCGGTGTGAGAGTATATAGGGAGCGGTGTGAGGTATATAGGGAGCGGTGTGAGAGTATATAGGGAGCGGTGTGAGGGTATATAGGGAGCGGTGTGAGAGTATATAGGGAGCGGTGTGTGAGTATATAGGGAGCGGTGTGTGAGTATATAGGGAGCGGTGTGAGGGTATATAGGGAGTGGTGTGAGGGTATATAGGGAGCGGTGTGAGAGTATATAGGGAGCGGTGTGTGAGTATATAGGGAGCGGTGTGAGGATATATAGGGAGCGGTGTGAGGGTATATTTGGAGCGGTGTGAGAGTATATAGGGAGCGGTGTGAGGGTATATAGGGAGCGGTGTGAGAGTATATAGGGAACGGTGTGAGGATATATAGGGAGCGGTGTGAGGGTATATAGGTAGCGGTGTGAGGGTATATAGGGAGCGGTGTGAGTGTATATAGGGAGCGGTGTGAGGGTATATAGGGAGCGGTGTGAGTGTATATAGGGAGCGGTGTGTGAGTATATAGGGAGCGGTGTGTGGGTATATTGCTAGCGGTGTGAGGGTAAATAGGGAGCGGTGTGAGAGTATATAGGGAGCGGTGTGAGGGTATATAGGGAGCGGTGTGAGAGTATATAGGGAGCGGTGTTGAGGTATATAGGGAGCGGTGTGAGGGTATATAGGGAGCGGTGGGTGAGAGTATATAGGGGAGCGGGTGTGAGGGTATATAGGGAGCGGTGTGAGGGTATATAGGGAGCGTGTGAGGAGTATATAGGGAGCGGTGTGAGAGTATATAGGGAGCGGTGTGAGAGTATATAGGGAGCGGTGTGAGAGTATATAGGGAGCGGTGTGAGGGTATATAGGGAGCGGTGTGAGAGTATATAGGGAGCGGTGTGAGGGTATATAGGGAGCGGTGTGAGGGTATATAGGGAGCGGTGTGAGGTATATAGGGAGCGGTGTGAGGGTATATAGGGAGCGGTGTGAGGGTATATAGGGGAGCGGTGTGAGAGTATATAGGGAGCGGTGTGAGAGTATATAGGAGCGGTGTGAGAGTATATAGGGAGCGGTGTGTATATAGGGAGCGGTGTGAGTATATAGGGAGCGGTGTGAGGGTATATAGGGAGCGGTGTGAGAGTATATAGGAGCGGTGTGAGGGTATATAGGGAGCGGTTGTGTGAGTATATAGGGAGCGGTGTGAGGTATATAGGGAGCGGTGTGAGAGTATATAGGGAGCGGTGTGAGAGTATATAGGGAGCGGTGTGTGAGTAATATAAGGAGCGGTGTGAGAGTATATAGGGAGCGGTGTGAGAGTATATAGGGAGCGGTGTGAGGGTATATAGGGAGCGGTGTGAGAGTATATAGGGAGCGGTGTGGAGTATATAGGGAGCGGTGTGAGGTATATAGGGAGCGGTGTGAGAGTATATAGGGAGCGGTGTGAGGAGTATATAGGGAGCGGTGTGAGAGTATATAGGGAGCGGTGTGAGGGTATATAGGGAGCGGTGTGTGAGTATATAGGGAGCGGTGTGGGGTATATAGGGAGCGGTGTGAGGGTAAATAGGGAGCGGTGTGAGAGTATATAGGGAGCGGTGTGAGGGTAAATAGGGAGCGGTGTGTGTGGTAATAGGGAGCGGTGTGGGTTATATAGGGAGCGGTGTGAGGGTATATGGAGCGGTGTGTGGTATATAGGGAGCGGTGTGAGAGGATTATAGGGAGCGGTGTGAGGGTATATAGGGAGCGGGTGAGAGGTATATAGGGGCGGTGTGAGGGTATATAGGGTGCGGTGTGAGTGAATATTTAGGGAGCGTGTGAGGGTATATAGGGAGCGGTGTGAGAGTATATAGGGAGCGGTGTGAGTGTATTATTAGGGAGCGGTGTTGAGTATATTGGGAGCGGTGTGAGAGTATATAGGGAGCGGTGTGAGGTATATGGGAGCGGTGTGAGGTTTATAGGGGACGCGGTTTGAGGTTTCTAGGGAGCGTGTGAGGGTATATAGGGAGCGGTGTGTGAGTATATGGGGCGGTGTGTGAGTTATAGGGAGCGGTGTGAGAGTATATAGGGAGCGGTGTGAGAGTATATAGGGTGCTGGTGAGGTATATAGGGAGCGGTGTGAGGGTATATAGGGAGCGGTGTGAGGGTATATAGGGAGCGGTGTGAGGGTATATAGGGAGCGGTGTGAGGGTATATAGGGAGCGGTGTGAGGGTATATAGGGAGCGGTGTGAGGGTATATAGGGAGCGGTGTGAGAGTATATAGGGAAGGTGTGAGGGTATATAGGGAGCGGTGTGAGGGTATATAGGGAGCGGTGTGAGAGTATATAGGGAGCGGTGTGAGGGTATATAGGGAGCGGTGTGAGAGTATATAGGGAGCGGTGTGAGGGTATATAGGGAGCGGTGTGAGGGTATATAGGGAGCGGTGTGTGAGTATATAGGGAGCGGTGTGTGAGTATATAGGGAGCGGTGTGAGGGTATATAGGGAGCGGTGTGTGAGTATATAGGGAGCGGTGTGTGAGTATATAGGGAGCGGTGTGTGAGTATATAGGGAGCGGTGTGAGGGTATATAGGGAGCGGTGTGAGAGTATATAGGGAGCGGTGTGAGGGTATATAGGGAGCGGTGTGAGGGTATATAGGGAGCGGTGTGAGGGTATATAGGGAGCGGTGTGTGAGTATATAGGGAGCGGTGTGAGGGTATATAGGGAGCGGTGTGAGGGTATATAGGTAGCGGTGTGAGAGGTATATAGGGAGCGGTGTGAGGTATATAGGGAGCGGTGTGAGGTATATAGGGAGCGGTGTGAGGGTATATAGGGAGCGGTGTGAGAGTATATAGGGAGCGGTGTGAGGGTATATAGGGAGCGTTGTGAGGGTATATAGGGAGCGGTGTGAGGGTATATAGGGAGCGGTGTGAGGGTATATAGGGAGCGGTGTGAGGGTATATAGGGAGCGTGTGTGAGGTATATAGGGAGCGGGTGTGAGGGTATATAGGGAGCGGTGTGTAGGAGTATATAGGGAGCGGTGTGAGGTGTATATAGGGAGCGGTGTGAGGGTATATAGGGAGCGGTGTGAGGAGTATATAGGGAGCGGTGTGAGGGTATATAGGGAGCGGTGTGAGGGTATATAGGGAGCGGTGTGAGGGTATATAGGGAGCGGTGTGAGAGTATATAGGGAGCGGTGTGAGGGTATATAGGGAGCGGTGTGAGGGTATATAGGGAGCGGTGTGAGGGTATATAGGGAGCGGTGTGAGAGTATATAGGGAGCGGTGTGAGAGTATATAGGGAGCGGTGTGAGGGTATATAGGGAGCGGTGTGAGGGTATATAGGGAGCGGTGTGAGGGTATATAGGGAGCGGTGTGTGAGTATATAGGGAGCGGTGTGTGAGTATATAGGGAGCGGTGTGAGGTATATAGGGAGCGGTGTGAGAGTATATAGGGAGCGGTGTGTGAGTATATAGGGAGCGGTGTGTGAGTATATAGGGAGCGGGTGTGAGTGTATATAGGGAGCGGTGTGAGGGTATATAGGGAGCGTGTGAGGGTATATGGAGCGGTGTGAGGGTATATAGGGAGCGGTGTGAGAGTATATAGGGAGCGGTGTGAGGGTATATAGGGAGCGGTGTGAGTATATAGGGAGCGGTGTGAGAGTATATAGGGAGCGGTGTGAGGGTATATAGGGAGCGGTGTGAGAGTATATAGGGAGCGGTGTGAGGGTATATAGGGAGCGGTGTGAGGTATATGGGAGCGGTGTGAGGGTATATAGGGAGCGGTGTGAGAATATAGGGAGCGGTGTGAGGGTATATAGGGAGCGGTAGTGAGAGTATATAGGGAGCGGTGTGAGGTATATAGGGAGCGGTGTGAGGGTATATAGGGAGCGGTGTGAGAGTATATAGGAGCGGTGTGGAGGTATATAGGGAGCGGTGTGAGGTATATAGGGAGCGGTGTGAGGGTATATAGGGAGCGGTGTGAGGATATATAGGGAGCGGGTGTGAGGGTGTATAGGGGGGAGCGGGGTGTGAGGGTATATAGGAGCGGTGTGAGGGTATATAGGGAGCGGTGTGAGGGTATATAGGGGCGGTGTGTGGGTATATAGGGAGCGGTGTGAGGTATATAGGGAGCGGTGTGAGGGTATATAGGGAGCGGTGTTGAGGGTATATTAGGGGGAGCGGTGTGAGGGTATATAGGGAGCGGTGTGAGAGTATATAGGGAGCGTGTGAGGGTATATAGGGAGCGGTGTGAGGTATAATAGGGAGCGTGTGAGGGTTTATAGGGTGCGTGTGTGAGGGTATATGGGAGCGTTGTGAGAGTATATAGGGGAGCGGTGTGAGGGTATATAGGGAGCGGTGTGAGGTATATAGGGGAGCGGTGTGGAGGGTATATAGGGAGCGGTGTGAGGGTATATAGGGGAGCGGTGTGAGGGTATATAGGGAGCGGTGTGAGAGTATATAGGGAGCGGTGTGAGAGGTATATAGGGAGCGAGTGTGGAGAGGTATAGGGAGCGGTGTGAGGGTATATAGGGAGCGTGTGTGAGTATATATGGAGCGGTGTGAGAGTATATAGGGAGCGGTGTGAGGGTATATAGGGAGCGGTGTGAGGGTATATAGGGAGCGGTGTGAGGGTATATAGGGAGCGGTGTGAGAGTATATAGGGAGCGGTGTGAGGGTATATAGGGAGCGGTGTGAGGGTATATAGGGAGCGGTGTGAGGTATATAGGGAGCGGTGTGAGAGTATATAGGGAGCGGTGTGAGGGTATATAGGGAGCGGTGTGAGAGTATATAGGGAGCGGTGTGAGGGTATATAGGGAGCGGTGTGAGAGTATATAGGGAGCGGTGTGAGGGTATATAGGGAGCGGTGTGAGGTATATAGGGAGCGGTGTGAGAGTATATAGGGAGCGGTGTGAG
Organism: Squalus acanthias; assembly: GCA_030390025.1. Taxonomy (NCBI): domain Eukaryota; kingdom Metazoa; phylum Chordata; class Chondrichthyes; order Squaliformes; family Squalidae; genus Squalus; species Squalus acanthias. The sequence continues at coordinate 453,210 of JASTWF010000280.1, forward strand.
AGTATATAGGGAGCGGTGTGAGAGTATATAGGGAGCGGTGTGAGAGTATATAGGGAGCGGTGTGAGGGTATATAGGGAGCGGTGTGAGGGTATATAGGGAGCGGTGTGAGGGTATATAGGGAGCGGTGTGAGGGTATATAGGGAGCGGTGTGAGGGTATATAGGGAGCGGTGTGAGGGTATATAGGGAGCGGTGTGAGAGTATATAGGGAGCGGTGTGAGAGTATATAGGGAGCGGTGTGAGAGTATATAGGAGCGGTGTGAGAGTATATAGGGAGCGGTGTGAGAGTATATAGGGAGCGGTGTGAGAGGTATATAGGGAGCGGTGTGAGAGTATATAGGGAGCGTGTGTGAGGTATATAGGGAGCGGTGTGAGGGTATATAGGAGCGGTGTGAGGTATATAGGGAGCGGTGTGAGGGTATTATAGGAGCGTGTGAGAGTATATAGGGAGCGGTGTGAGGGTATATAGGGAGCGGTGTGAGAGGTATATAGGGAGCGGTGTGAGGGTATATAGGGAGCGGTGTGAGGGTATATAGGAGCGGTGTGAGGGTATATAGGGAGCGGTGTGAGGGTATATTGGGAGCGGTGTGAGGGTATATAGGGAGCGGTGTGTGGGTATATAGGGAGCGGTGTGAGGGTATATAGGGAGCGGTGTGAGAGTATATAGGGAGCGGTGTGAGAGTATATAGGGAGCGGTGTGAGAGTATATAGGGAGCGGTGTGAGGGTATATAGGGAGCGGTGTGTGAGTATATAGGGAGCGGTGTGAGGGTATATAGGGAGCGGTGTGAGAGTATATAGGGAGCGGTGTGAGTGGTATATAGGGAGCGGTGTGAGGGTATATAGGAGCGGTGTGTGAGTATATAGGGAGCGGTGTGAGGGTATATAGGGAGCGTGTGAGGGTATATAGGGAGCGGTGTGAGAGTATATAGGGAGCGTGTGTGAGGGTATATAGGGAGCGGTGTGAGGGTATATAGGGAGCGTAGTGAGGGTATATAGGGAGCGGTGTGGAGTATATAGGGAGCGTGTGTGAGGTATATAGGGAGCGGTGTGAGGTATATAGGGGAGCGGTGTGAGAGTATATAGGGAGCGGTGTGAGGGTATATAGGGAGCGGTGTAGGAATGGGTAGTATAGGGAGCGGTGTGTGAGTATATAGGGAGCGGTGTGTGAGTATATAGGGAGCGGTGTGAGGGTATATAGGGAGCGGTGTGAGAGTATATAGGGAGCGGTGTGAGGGTAAATAGGGAGCGGTGTGAGGTATATAGGGAGCGGTGTGAGGGTATATAGGGAGCGGTGTGTGAGTATATAGGGAGCGGTGTGTGAGTATATAGGGAGCGGTGTGAGGAGTATATAGGGAGCGGTGTGAGAGTAAATAGGGAGCGGTGTGAGGGTATATAGGGAGCGGTGTGTGAGTATATAGGGAGCGGTGTGAGGGTATATAGGGAGCGTGTGTGAGGTATATAGGGAGCGGTGTGTGGGTATATAGGGAGCGGGTGTGAGGTATATAGGGAGCGTGTGTGGTATATAGGGAGCGGTGTGAGGTATATAGGGAGCGGTGTGAGGGTATATAGGGAGCGGTGTGAGAGTATATAGGGAGCGGTGTGAGAGTATATAGGGAGCGGTGTGAGGGTATATAGGGAGCGGTGTGAGGGTATATAGGGAGCGGTGTGAGAGTATATAGGGAGCGGTGTGAGAGTATATAGGGAGCGGTGTGAGGGTATATAGGGAGCGGTGTGAGAGTATATAGGGAGCGGTGTGTGAGTATATAGGGAGCGGTGTGAGGGTATATAGGGAGCGGTGTGAGGGTATATAGGGAGCGGTGTGAGGGTATATAGGGAGCGGTGTGAGGGTATATAGGGAGCGGTGTGTGGGTATATAGGGAGCGGTGTGAGGGTATATAGGGAGCGGTGTGAGAGTATATAGGGAGCGGTGTGAGGGTATATAGGGAGCGGTGTGAGGCTATATAGGGAGCGGTGTGAGGGTATATAGGGAGCGGTGTGAGAGTATATAGGGAGCGGTGTGAGAGTATATAGGGAGCGGTGTGAGGGTATATAGGGAGCGGTGTGAGAGTATATAGGGAGCGGTGTGAGGTATATAGGGAGCGGTGGTGAGAGTATAAAGAGGGAGCGGTGTGAGGGTATATAGGGGAGTCGGTGTGAGTATATAGGGACGGTGTGAGGGTATATAGGGAGCGGTGTGAGGGTATATAGGGAGCGTGTGAGGTGGAGGTATAGGGAGCGGTGTGAGGGTATATAGGGAGCGGTGTGAGGGTATATAGGGAGCGGTGTGAGGTATATAGGGAGCGGTGTGAGGGTATATAGGGGAGCGGTGGTGAGCGTATATAGGGAGCGGTGTGAGGGTATATAGGGAGCGGTGGTGAGAGTATATAGGGAGCGGTGTGAGGGTATATAGGGAGCGGTGGTGAGGGTATATAGGGAGCGGTGTGAGAGTATATAGGGAGCGGTGTGTGAGTATATAGGAGCGGTGTGAGGTATATAGGGAGCGGTGTGAGGGTATAATATGGAGCGTGTGAGTATATAGGGAGCGGTGTGAGGGTATATAGGGAGCGGTGTGTGGGTATATAGGGAGCGGGTGTGAGGGTATATAGGGAGCGGGTGTGAGGTATATAGGAGCGTGTGAGGGTATATGGGAGCGGTGTGTGAGTATATAGGGAGCGGTGTGAGTGTATATAGGGAGCGGTGTGTGAGTATATAGGGAGCGGTGTGAGAGTATATAGGGAGCGGTGTGAGAGTATATAGGGAGCGGTGTGAGGGTATATAGGGAGCGGTGTGAGGATATATAGGGAGCGGTGTGAGGGTATATAGGGAGCGGTGTGAGGGTATATAGGGAGCGGTGTGAGGGTATATAGGGAGCGGTGTGAGGGTATATAGGGAGCGGTGTGAGAGTATATAGGGAGCGGTGTGTGGGTATATAGGGTGCGGTGTGTGAGTATATAGGGAGCGGTGTGTGAGTATATAGGGAGCGGTGTGTGAGTATATAGGGAGCGGTGTGAGGGTATATAGGGAGCGGTGTGAGAGTATATAGGGAGCGGTGTGTGAGTATATAGGGAGCGGTGTGTGAGTATATAGGGAGCGGTGTGAGAGTATATAGGGAGCGGTGTGAGAGTATATAGGGAGCGGTGTGTGAGTATATAGGGAGCGGTGTGAGAGTATATAGGGAGCGGTGTGAGAGTATATAGGGAGCGGTGTGTGAGTATATAGGGAGCGGTGTGAGAGTATATAGGGAGCGGTGTGAGGGTATATAGGAGCGGTGTGAGAGTATATAGGGAGCGGTGTGAGAGTATATAGGGAGCGGTGTGAGGGTATATAGGGAGCGGTGTGAGGGTATATAGGGAGCGGTGTGAGGGTATATAGGGAGCGGTGTGAGGGTATATAGGGAGCGGTGTGAGGGTATATAGGGAGCGGTGTGAGGGTATATAGGGAGCGGTGTGAGGGTATATAGGGAGCGGTGTGAGGGTCTATAGGGAGCGGTGTGAGGGTATATAGGGAGCGGTGTGAGGGTATATAGGGAGCGGTGTGAGGGTATATAGGGAGCGGTGTGAGGGTATATAGGGAGCATAGTTTGTGGATGTAGTGGAGCGGGGTGACCCTCTTGCCCTGTGATGGCCAAGGGGTCAGATCCTCTGGCCAGCAGAGCAGCAGGTGGAGTGTTGCAAGGTTGGCCATTCAGTGGCAGTGGTTCGATGTCGCTGTCTCCTCCAATGACAACACAGAGGGAAGCAGACTGTTTCCAGAAGTGAAGGCTCTGGATCGAGGGGCCAAGAAATTTTGAACAGAAAGCAGGACAAACTTCATTGCAGACAGATTTGTGAGGCTGTGGGATTCGCTGCAAGGGTTAGCGGCTGACGCAGGGGCTGATTTCAACTGGGGCACATTTGGGGCTCAATTCCCTTACATGCCAGGCTGAAAGCAGGTGCTGTGAGCTGCGGAAGAATGTCCCGGCGGTAGTCGGCCTCAGAATGTACAAACCGAGCCTGGTACAATATCCGCTCCCCAGCACGAGGACACTAAGATATTACGTACAATTAGAATTACATCGAATTGTACAGCACAGAAACAGGCCATTCGGCCCAACTAGTCCATGCCGGTGTTTATGCTCCACACGAGCCTCCGCCCACCCCTCTTCATCTCACCCCATCAACATATCCTTCTATTCCTTTCTCCCTCATGTACTTATCTAGCTTCCCCTTAAATGCATCTATGCTATTCACCTTAACCACTCCCTGTAGTAGCGAGTCCCACATTCTCACCACTCTCTGAGTAAAGAAGTTTCTCCTGAATTCCCATTGGATTTATTAGTCACTATTTTATATTAACGGCCCCTAGATTTGGACTCTCCCACAAGTGGAAACATCTTCACTACATCAATGTTATCAAACCCCTTTCATCATTTTAAAGATCTCTATCAGGTCGCCCCTCAATCTTCTCTTTTCCAGAAAAAAGAGACCCAGCCTGTCAAACTTTCCTGCTCGTTGGACCCTCGTAGTTCTGGTACCATCCTTGTAAATATTTTTTACACTTCCTCAAGTGCTTGTATATCTTTTGTATTGTGCAAATGTGTGGTCTATCCAAGGTCCGATATAACTTCTCTGATATTCCTGAATTCTGTTCCTCCAGAAATGAACCCCAGTGCATTGTTTGCAGTATCATGGATTTGTTAACCTGCGTTGTTACTTTTAATAACTTGTGAATCTGTGAATTATACGGGTTAGATACAGAGTAAAGCTCCCTCTTCAATGTCCCCATCAAACACTCCCAGGGCAGGTACAGCACGGGTTAGATAGAGAGTAAAGCTCCCTCTACACTGTCCCATCAAACACTCCCAGGGCAGATACAGCACGGGTTAGATACAGAGTAAAGCTCCCTCTACACTGTCCCATCAAACACTCCCAGGGCAGATACAGCACGGGTTAGATACAGAGTAAAGCTCCCTCTACACTGTCCCATCAAACACTCCCAGGGCAGGTACAGCACGGGTTAGATACAGAGTAAAGCTCCCTCTACACTGTCCCATCAAACACTCCCAGGGCAGGTACAGCACGGGTTAGATACAGAGTAAAGCTCCCTCTACACTGTCCCATCAAACACTCCCAGGGCAGGTACAGCACGGGTTAGATACAGAGTAAAGCTCCCTCTACACTGTCCCATCAAACACTCCCAGGGCAGGTACAGCACGGGTTAGATACAGAGTAAAGCTCCCTCTACACTGTCCCATCAAGCACTCCCAGGGCAGGTACAGCACGGGTTAGATACAGAGTAAAGCTCCCTCTACACTGTCCCCATCAAACACTCCCAGGGCAGGTACAGCACGGGTTAGATACAGAGTAAAGCTCCCTCTACACTGTCCCATCAAACACTCCCAGGACAGGTACAGCACGGGTTAGATACAGAGTAAAGCTCCCTCTACACTGTCCCATCAAACACTCCCAGGGCAGGTACAGCACGGGTTGGATACAGAGTAAATCTCCCTCTACACTGTCCCATCAAAAACTCCCAGGGCAGGGACAGCACGGGTTAGACACAGAGTAAAGCTCCCTCTACACTGTCCCATCAAACACTCCCAGGGCAGATACAGCACGGGTTAGATACAGAGCAAAGCTCCCTCTACACTGTCCCATCAAACACTCCCAGGGCAGGTACAGCACGGGTTAGATACAGAGTAAAGCTCCCTCGACACTGTCCCATCAAACACTCCCAGGGCAGGTACAGCACGGGTTAGATACAGAGCAAAGCTCCCTCTACACTGTCCCATCAAACACTCCCAGGGCAGGTACAGCACGGGTTAGATACAGAGTAAAGCTCCCTCTACACTGTCCCATCAAACACTCCCAGGGCAGGTACAGCACGGGTTAGATACAGAGTAAAGCTCCCTCTACACTGTCCCTTCAAACACTCCCAGGGCAGGTACAGCACAGGTTAGATACAGAGTAAAGCTCCCTCTACACTGTCCCTTCAAACACTCCCAGGGCAGGTACAGCACGGGTTAGATACAGAGTGAAGCTCCCTCTACACTGTCCCATTAAACACTCCCAGGGCAGGTACAGCACAGGTTAGATACAGAGTAAAGCTCCCTCTACACTGTCCCATCAAACACTCCCAGGGCAGGTACAGCACGGGTTAGATACAGAGTAAAGCTCCCTCTACACTGTCCCATCAAACACTCCCAGGACAGGTACAGCACGGGTTAGATACAGAGCAAAGCTCCCTCTACACTGTCCCATCAAACACTCCCAGGGCAGGTACAGCACGGGTTAGATTCAGAGTAAAGCTCCCTCTACACTGTCCCCATCAAACACTCCCAGGGCAGGTACAGCACGGGTTAGATACAGAGTAAAGCTCCCTCTACACTGTCCCATCAAACACTCCCAGGGCAGGTACAACACGGGTTAGATACAGAGTAAAGCTCCCTCTACACTGTCCCCATCAAACACTCCCAGGGCAGGTACAACACGGGTTAGATACAGAGTAAAGCTCCCTCTACACTGTCCCCATCAAACACTCCCAGGGCAGGTACAGCACGGGTTAGATACAGAGTGAAGCTCCCTCTACACTGTCCCATTAAACACTCCCAGGGCAGGTACAGCACAGGTTAGATACAGAGTAAAGCTCCCTCTACACTGTCCCATCAAACACTCCCAGGGCAGGTACAGCATGGGTTAGATACAGAGTAAAGCTCCCTCTACACTGTCCCATCAAACACTCCCAGGACAGGTACAGCACGGGTTAGATACAGAGCAAAGCTCCCTCTACACTGTCCCATCAAACACTCCCAGGGCAGGTACAGCACGGGTTAGATTCAGAGTAAAGCTCCCTCTACACTGTCCCCATCAAACACTCCCAGGGCAGGTACAGCACGGGTTAGATACAGAGTAAAGCTCCCTCTACACTGTCCCATCAAACACTCCCAGGGCAGGTACAACACGGGTTAGATACAGAGTAAAGCTCCCTCTACACTGTCCCCATCAAACACTCCCAGGGCAGGTACAACACGGGTTAGATACAGAGTAAAGCTCCCTCTACACTGTCCCCATCAAACACTCCCAGGGCAGGTACAGCACGGGTTAGATACAGAGTAAAGCTCCCTCTACACTGTCCCATCAAACACTCCCAGGGCAGGTACAGCACGGGTTAGATACAGAGTAAAGCTCCCTCTACAGTGTCCCATCAAACACTCCCAGGGCATGTACAGCATGGGTTAGATACAGAGTAAAGCTCCCTCTACACTGTCCCATCAAACACTCCCAGGGCAGGTACAGCACGGGGTTAGATACAGAGTAAAGCTCCCTCTACACTGTCCCATCAAATACTCCCAGGGCAGGTACAGCACGGGGTTGGATACAGAGTAAAGCTCCCTCTACACTGTCCCATCAAACACTCCCAGGGCAGGTACAGCACGGGTTAGATACAGAGTAAAGCTCCCTCTACACTGCCCCATCAAACACTCCCAGGGCAGGTACAGCATGGGTTAGATACAGAGTAAAGCTCCCTCTACACTGTCCCATCAAACACTCCCAGGGCAGGTACAGCACGGGTTAGATACAGAGTAAAGCTCCCTCTGCACTGTCCCATCAAACACTCCCAGGGCAGATACAGCACGGGTTAGATACAGAGTAAAGCTCCCTCTACACTGTCCCTTCAAACACTCCCAGGGCAGATACAGCACGGGTTAGATACAGAGTAAAGCTCCCTCTACACTGTCCCATCAAACACTCCCAGGGCAGGTACAGCATGGGTTAGATACAGAGTAAAGCTCCCTCTACACTGTCCCATCAAACACTCCCAGGGCAGGTACAGCACGGGTTAGATACAGAGTAAAGCTCCCTCTACACTGTCCCATCAAACACCCCCAGGGCAGGTACAGCACGGGTTAGATACAGAGTAAAGCTCCCTCTACACTGTCCCATCAAACACTCCCAGGGCAGGTACAGCACGGGTTAGATACAGAGTAAAGCTCCCTCTACACTGTCCCATCAAACACTCCCAGGGCAGGTACAGCACGGGTTAGATACAGAGTAAAGCTCCCTCTACACTGCCCCATCAAACACTCCCAGGGCAGGTACAGCACGGGGTTAGAAACAGAGTAAAGCTCCCTCTACACTGTCCCATCAAACACTCCCAGGGCAGGGACAGCATGGGTTAGATACAGAGTAAAGCTCCCTCTACACTGCCCCATCAAACTCTCCCAGGGCAGGTACAGCACGGGCTAGGTACAGAAGAGCATTGTGGTCCTCCCGACCTTGCTGTTGGCCCAGGGAAGGTGCGGCACAGGCCAACAGCGAGGTGGGGAGTGTGGAAGTGTATTTTTATTCTTGGACACAAAATGGCTTCCTTGAACAAAGAATGATACAAAATGGCCGACTCTGACTTGTTTGGAAAGCAAGACTCCGTTGTTATGTTTCTCATGAAAATGAATTTAAACTTTCAGACTATGCTGTCAGCAAAGTCTGCTAGCACAGAGAAACAACAGGCTTCTTCTAATTAAATTGAGGTAACCAAGGGCTAGTGAAGTAAACAGCCAGGCGCCTTGGCCTTAGTGGGAGAAGAACAGATAGATAGACTCCATTTTGTAGAGATTAGTTAGTCTCACTGTAAGGCATTTCTTCTGTTTTTTTAAACTTTTAACTTAGCTTACCTTAAATAACATGTCATGTGATATGGGAAGCTTGTGTTTTCAGTGTATAAGATCTTTCATTTTCTGTGATTCTTCAGTCTGTCATCGTAGCTATTTGGCTATGGTTGCATTCTCCTTGCAAGTAAAGTAAATAATAAAGCCTTCTTTGACGATATTGTTTAAAGAGTCTTACTCGGAAGTCAAAACTTCGACAGGAGGACCACACTGCAGCCTCTGAAACCCAGGCAGAGAGGACCTGCGGAAAGGAGGGAGGAGGACAGTAGCAGTATGTTTGTGTGTGTGCTAGGCCGATGTAGCAGAGCCTGGTCTCCAATCATCTTGGATCCCCTTGCCATTGGACCAAGACCTTGCTCTGTCAAGCCCGTGGTGGTAGTTGGTGTGCAACGGCCACCCCACATTAAAAGAATTCACGCACAGGCATCTTCCACCCTTTAAAATGAAGTTCGGGACCTGGAACATCAGGACCCAATCTCGCAGACCGGCGGCAGTGTTCCAGAGCCACGTCACGATTCAAAAAGTGACACGGGCAAGAGGAAGCAGCTGATTGGGTGAGTACGGCCAGGTGAGTATTTATACTACTCTATAGTTTGACAGTTAAGGTTAATAGTTTATAAAGTTTAGAAGGTCTTAATTTTGTGGTTATAGTTTCTAAGGTCTCAGTTGTGTAGCGGGGAGTGCTAGTAAACAAGGGCCCTTGACTATATAATTTAATTGTAGTGTAATTTGTGGTATTGATTTGAATTAATTTAATTTAAATTAATTAAAGGGTAAGTCATGGCAGCACAGCTCGGCCCCATGGCACGCTCCTCCTGCACTATGTTGGAAATCAGGGACACTTCCTGTGTCCCTGACAACCATGTGTGTGGGAAGTGTATCCAGCTGCAGCTACTGGCAGGCCACATTGCGGCGCTGGTGCTGCGAATGGATACATACTGGAGCATTCGCGATGCTGAGGACGTCATGGATATCACGTTTAATGAGTTGGTCACACTGCAGGTAAAGGCTGCACAGGCAGGAAGGGAATGGGTGACCACCAGGCAGAGTAGTAGGCGCAGGCAGGGGTCCCCTGTGGCCATCCCCCTCTCAAACAGATATACCGCTTTGGATATTGTTGAGGACGATGGCTTCTCAGGGGAAGGCAGCAGCAACCAACTTCCTGGCACCATGGGTGGTTCTGCTGCACAGGACGGGAGGAAAAAGAGCAGGAGAGCTATAGGGATAGGGGATTCTATTGTAAGGGGAATAGATAGGCGTTTCTCTGGCCGCAAACGAGACTCCAGGATGGTATGTTGCCTCCCTGGTGCAAGGGTCAAGGATGTCTTGGAGCGGCTGCAGGGCATTCTGGAGGGGGAGGGTGAACAGCCAGTTGTCATGGTGCATATAGGTACCAACGATATAGGTAAAAAACGGGATGAGGTCCTAAAAGCTGAATATAGGGAGTTAGGAGGTAAATTAAAAAATAGGACCTCAAAGGTAGTAATCTCAGGATTGCTACCAGTGCCACGTACTAGTCAGAGTAGAAACAAAAGGATATTTCAGATGAATACGTGGCTAGAAGAATGGTGCAAGGGGGAGGGATTCAAATTCCTGGGACATTGGAACCGGTTCTGGGGGAGGTGGGACGAGTACAAACTGGACGGTTTGCACCTGGGCAGGACCGGGACCGATGTCCTAGGGGGAGTGTTTGCTAGTGCTGTTGGGGAGGGTTTAAACTAAAGTGGCAGGGGGTTGCGAACCTGTGCAGGGAGACAGAGGAAAGGGAAACAAGGATAAAAGCAAAAGACAGGAAGGAGAAAAGCAAAAGTGGAAGACAGAGAATTCAATGGTGTAAATCAAACAGGGCCACAGTAAACAATAATTCTGAAAGGTCTAAGGGGTAGAAATTAGGTCGCGCCCCATTTGGGGCGCAAATATCGTCTGGACGCAAATATTAGCGCCTGGCGCTAATTATCGGCACTGACTGGAAACTTCACTTTTACCGCCCCGGGAGGTGAGTGGAGCGCTAAAGCAGGCGCTGCACACCTGTCTTAAGGCGCAAAGGCCAAGGAGTGAGGCACTAACTCAGCGCGCGAGCGCAACGCAGCTGCTGCCAGTTAGCGAGGGAACACAGACACACTGGCACCGGCCACTTCTTAAAGCGGGGGGGGCCACTTGCTCCCCAGCCACACCCTGCTCATTGCAGCCTTGAATCTCGGCCTGGAGAGACCTGTGAATCCATTTTGCTGCCAAGCATGGAGAGGGTGAGAGAACGCGCTCATCGCTTCACCGAGCGGGCCTTGGATGCTCTGGTTGGCGCGGTGGAGCGCAGACGATGTATGCTCTTCCCTGAGAGTGGCAGGAGGCCTTTGCCACGCGAGTTCAGAAGAGTGTGGAGGGAGGTGGCTCAGAGCGTCTCCTCCAGGAGCATGGTGCCCAGGACCCATACTCAATGCCGCAAAAAGTTCAACGACCTCACTCGGGTCGTCAGGGTGAGTGGCTTTTTCTCAATACCTCTCCATCCCTCCATCTCAACCTCACTCTATGGCCAGAGGGTCTTAAAACCCCAATGCACAACACTCATCCAACACCTATGTCCCTTTCATCAAACACACACACACATTCCACACTTTGCATACAGTAAGGGCTATTCACCTATGGGAGGCACATCAGGCAACACCATGGCTGCATACAGCAAGGGCTATTCAACTATGGGAGGCACATCAGGCAACACCATGGCTGCATACAGTAAGGGCTATTCACCTATGGGAGGCACATCAGGCAACACCATGGCTGCATACAGTAAGGGCTATTCACCTATGGGAGGCACATCAGGCAAGACCATGGCTGTATATTTACTCAGATGCTGTCCTTTTTCTTGCAGGCCAAGCTGGCTCATAATAGGAGACAGCAGCAACGGACAGGTGGAGGGCGGCCTCAGCTGCAACCCCTCAGCGATCTTGAGGAGCGCGTCCACAGGATTGTGGCAAGCCGGGTGATCGGTCCCGTCGCCACTGGAGACGCCGACCCCGTTCTGGACAGCAATGGTAAGGTCATCACCTTTTTGTCCTCTGTCCTTCCACTTGTCCCTCACAACACCAGCCTTTGACACTTTCAATCCAACTTACTAACTCGCTGCACTTATTCCTCCCTTACTGCCCCCCTGTCCTCACGCTAAAGCCACTCTTGTACCTCCCTGCTTTCAGATGGTGATTCACCAGCTGAGGAGACGGGCCCTGAAGCTGCCACTGGGAGTGATGCTGCAGCTGAGGAGGAAGAGGAAGCCAGAGCATCAGTGCCACCCTCTCCCGAGGAAGCCCATGCCCACACTGGGTACACGCCTTCCCCGGAGGGGAGCAGGGGGGAAGGGGCTGATGAGGGTGAAGCTCCAGGACCCAGCGGGCTGCAGCAACGCCATGGGGGGGTAGGGAAGAACGGGGGCCTTCTCCCCAGAGGGAGAGTATGCCAGACACTCCTACTGCAATGGACGCAGAGGAGGAGTGGCTGATCGCAGAAATGAACACCCAGGCGGTGGGCATGCACACTGAGCTCATGGGTGCAGTGGGAAGGGTGCCCGAATGCATTGAGTCACTGGCAAGGAGTGTGGAGCACTTCGCTGTAGCCACACTAACGCTTAGTGCTGCAATTCAGTCACTGGCTGCCGTGATCCCATCTCTGACTGCTCTCATACAGACTCAGATTGAGGCCACGCGAGCACAGACTGCTGCCAACCTCGATGGTTCGTGCACATGTCCCCGGGGCTGTCACCGCACCGCAGCAGGCCAGCAATCTGTTCTCCGGCAGATTGCTCCGGATGCTGAAGTGCTGCCCCGTGGGAGTGCCAGTGTGTCGGGCGAGCAGGGAGTTGCTGTCCTCTCTCACGATGACAGCATTCCTGCTGCCAACACTGTCACTTCTCCACTGCACTTGCCACCGCCTGTAGGACAGACTGCTGCCGCCCATGCAGAGTTGGTGCAGTCTGCAGCTGGGCCCTCCAGGCCCAGAACTGGTCGAGGCCGTCCTTCAGGGGCATCTGCAGTGTCAGGGTCTGACGAGCAGCAGCCTTCCACCAGCCTTGCTGCAGCCACTGAGGTCCCATTACGGAGGAGCAGTAGGGTTAGAAGGGGGGAAGTGCGCAAGGGAAGGAGATCACCCTCGAAGGGCAAAAAGTAGGAGGTGTGACAAAATGCTGGTCATTTTTTTATTAAAGGTCGAGGTTCGTGGTCCAACTTTTGTTTAGTGTTTTGGACATTATCTCCAGGTTGTGAGAACCAGTTATGTTATTGACTGTTTTTTTGTGTTTATTTCTATGAGTTTGTCATGAGGAATTGACACACACAGAGTTTGTAAAATAAATAAGTTTCTGTATTCAAAATATAAATGGTTGGTGGTTGGAATTATTGGTGCCTTGGCCGGCTTAGGGGTTGCGTGCTGGGTTCATTAATGTTGGTAGCAATGGCAGGGGCCCTAGAAGCGGCTTGCTATTAGCCGTTGACGGACGGCCCTTGCAGTTTGACCATTGTGGGCCGCCCTCCTGCCTTGGTGCTGCTGATGATCATCGTCCTCGTCCTCTTCCTCCTCCTCCTCTGGTGGTGCTCCAAGGCCTGGTGGCATTGGCTGGGTCCTGAGGATTGCCATGTTATGCAACATGCAGCACACAACTACGAAGTTCGATACTCGCTCAGGCGAGTACTGCAGGGCTCCTCCGGAATGGTCCAGACAGCGGAACCGTTGTTTCAGCACGCCGATTGTGCGCTCAATAATGTTCCTGGTTGCTTGATGGCTCTCATTGTACCGCAGCTCAGCAGGGGTGTTGGGCGTACGGAGCGGTGTCATCAGCCAGGTGCTCAATGCATACCCCTTGTCCCCGAGAAGCCAACCAACTGGCTGATGCGGTGCCTCGAAAAGTTCTGCCACAGTAGTCTGGCGCAGGATAAAAGCATCGTGGCAGCTGCCAGGATACTGGGCATTGACAGCGAGTATCAGCTGTCTGTGGTCACAGACCAACTGGACATTCAAGTAATGGAACCCCTTTCTGTTCCTGAATTCCTCGGCATTCTCACGCGGAGCACGCAAAGCCACATGCATGCAGTCAATGGCGCCCTGCACCATGGGGAAGCCCGCTACCCTCGCAAAGCCCAGAGCGCGGTCACGCTGCTTGTCTGGGGTCATGGGGAAAGAGATGAACTCTCGTCTCCTTCTGAAGAGGGCATTTGTGACCTGCCGGATGCAGCAATGCACCGCGAACTGGGAGATATTGGCGAGGTCCCCAGCAGTAGCTTGAAATGAGCCAGTGGCGTAAAAGTTCAAAGCCACTGTGACCTTCACTGCCACCGACAGAGACGTCCTGGACCTCAGTTGAGGCTGCAGATCTGGCTGCAGCAGGTGGCAGAGCTCAGTGACCACCTCCTTGCTGAATCGCAGCCTTCGCAAACACAGCTCCTCGGACATATGGATGTAGGAGAGCTGTTCACGATATACCCTGGGAGGGTAAGCTCTCCTGTACATACGCCTGATGGCCCTCCTCCGTCTGGCCATCATTGCCACTCTCTCTCTGCGTCTCTGTATCCTCCGATTCAGCTGGAGCAGGACGACGCCCCCAATCAGTGCAGCCCCCATATTCTCTTTGCAAGCAAAGTAATGAGGGACAGCAACTAAAGTAGCAGCAAAGTTAGGATCAATAGGCAAAACTACCTCACAAAGCGTTGAGTCAATGTAGAAGTCTCTCTCTCTCTCTCTCCGAATCTCTCTCTCTCTCTCAGAACGAGTGGTGCATAAATGTCGACCACAGAAAAAGACAGGAAGAGGCCCCCTTTAAATAGCGCCCCCCCCCCAGCCCCACAGCGATTGATAGCGTTCCAGTCTTCCGGTCGTTGGAAGCGCCAGGCGGTAAGGCAGGGGGCGCCATTCAATTTCCGCTCCGGGGTACCACAAGGGCGTTGCACCATGGAATGACGTCACAATCTGCGCGCGCAGGTGGTCGCAGCGGTAAGTTTTAGCGCCGCCGCACAATGTCAAGTTAAGTTCCCGAGCGGCGCAAACATCGCTGCGCCCGGGCGTTAGCGGCTTTGCTCCCCATTAGCGCCCTCTTAAGGCGCTAACGGGAGGCGCAACCAACTGAATTTTTACCCCTAAGAGTGTTAAAAAAACAAGCCTGAATGCTTTGTGTCTTAATGCAAGGAGCATTCGTAATAAGGTGGATGAATTAGCTGTGCAAATAGATGTAAACGGATATGATATAATTGGGATTACGGAGACATGGCTCCAGGGTGACCAAGGCTGGGAATTCAACATCCAGGGGTATTCAATATTCAGGAAGGACAGGAAAAAAGGAAAAGGAGGTGGGGTAGCATTGCTGGTTAAAGAGGAGATTAACACAATAGTAAGGAAGGATATTAGCTCTGATGATGTGGAATCTGTATGGGTAGAGCTGAGAAATACCAAGGGGCAGAAAACGTTAGTGGGAGTTGTATACAGACCCCCAAACAGTAATGCTGAGGTTGGGGATTGCATGAAACGGGAAATTAGAGACGCGTGCAATAAGGGCACAGCAGTTATCATGGGTGACTTTAATCTACATATAGATTGGCCTAACCAAATTAGTAACAATAATGTGAAGGAGGAATTCCTGGAGTGCTTACGGGATGGTTTCCTGGACCAATATGTCGAGGAACCAACTAGAGATCAGGCCATCTTAGACTGGGTATTATGCAATGATCTAGATAAGGGAACTAAATGTAATATCTCCAAGTTTGCAGATGACACAAAGCTGGGTGGGCGTGTGTGCTGCGAGGAGGATACCGAGAAACTCCAGGAAGATTTGGACAGGTTGGGTGAGTGGGCAGAAGCGTGGCAGATGCAATATAACGTGGATAAATGTGAGGTTATCCACTTTGGTGTAAAAAACAGAAAGGCAGACTATTATCTGAATGGCAATAGATTGGGAGAAGGGGAAGTGCAACGAGACCTGGGTGTCCTTGTGCACCAGTCCCTGAAGGTAAGCATGCAAGTGCAGCAGGCGGTGAAGAAGGCAAATGGTATGTTGGCCTTCATAGCGAAAGGGTTTGAGTATAGGAACAGGGATGTCCTGCTGCAGTTGTACAGGGCCTTGGTGAGTCCACACCTTGAGTACTGTGTGCAGTTTTGGTCGCCTTATCTGAGGAAGGATGTTCTTGCCATGGAAGGAGGTCAGCGAAGATTCACAAGGCTGATACCTGGGATGGCAGGAATGATGTATGAAGAGAGATTGGGACGATTGGGCTTGTATTCGCTAGAGTTTAGAAGAATGAGAGGGGATCTCATTGAAACTTATAAAATTCTAACAGGACTAGACAGACTAGATGCAGGAAGGATGTTCCCGATGGCGGGGGAGTCCAGAACCAGAGGTCACAGTCTAAGGGTAAGGGGTAAGCCATTTAGGACTGAGATGAGGTGGAATTTCTTCACCCAGAGAGTGGTGAACCTGTGGAATTCTCTACCACAGAAGGTAGTTGAGGCCAAGTCATTAAATATATTCAAGAATGAGTTAGATATATTTCTTAAAGCTAAAGGTATCAAGGGATATGGGGAGAAAGCAGGGACAGGGTACTGAGTTTGGATGATCAGCCATGATCTCATCGAATGGCGGAGCAGGCTCGAGGGGCCGAATGGCCTACTCCTGCTCCTATCTTCTATGTTTCTATGACCCTCATGGACAACCCCAACAGTGACAGATCGGAACGCCGTACTGCTATCGTTGCCAGGGACCTCAGACATTTCGACATTGACATCGCCACCCTAAGTGAGACCCGGCGGGCAGGGGAAGGCCAGCTCAAGGAGCAAGGCGGTGGCTACACCTTCTTCTGGAAAGGCAAACCTGAAGAAGAACGCCGTCTCCATAGGGTAGGCTTCGCCATAAAAAATGAACTAGTTGGGCGTCTCAGAGACTCCCCTAGCGGTATAAACGAGTGCCTCATGACTCTTCGGCTCACCCTAACCCGGAACCAGTGCGCTACAGTCTTCAGGGCGTACGCCCCAACACTGGAAGCCACAGATGAGACCAAAGAGGAATTCTACTCCAGCCTCGAACAATCCCTGTCCCGAGTCCCAACGGGCGACAAGCTGATCCTCCTCGGCGACTTTAGCGCCAGAGTTGGAAAGGACACAGACCTCTGGGGAGGTGTGATCGGCAGAGAGGGGGTAGGGAAAGCCAACTCCAACGGTACCCTCCTCCTGTCGAAATGCTTAGAACATGGCCTTGTCATAACCAACACCTTGTTCCGTCAGAGAGACAAGTACAAGGTTTCATGGCAGCACCCTCACTCCAAGCACTGGCATCTGCTGGACTACGTCATCGTCCGAGCAAGGGATCGCAAGGACGTCTGCATCTCCCGCGCCATGACAGGAGCTGACGATTGCTGGACAGACCACCGCCTAATCCGCTCTGTTATCTCCATCAGTGTAGCCACAAAACAGCGGAGGCAACAGAAACAATGCCGCAGGAAAATCAACTCTGGAGCACTCAAAGACCCTGCTAAGAAAGCCCTATTCAGCCTAAGCCTCACAACTAACCTGGCGACTCCCAGTGATGCAGAGACACAGAGGGGGAAAAATTCAGTTGGTTGCGCCTCCCGTTAGCGCCTTAAGAGGGCGCTAATGGGGCGCAAAGCATCCAGCGTCCAGTCGCGGCGAAGTTTGCGCCGCTCGCAAACTTAACTAGACATTTTGCGGCAGCGCTAAACACTACCGTCACGATCTCATGCGCCGGCAGATCGTGACGTCAGTCGAGTGCGCAACGCCCCGATATCGCCCCGGAGCGGATATTGAGTGGCGCCCCCTGCCTTACCTCCTGACGCTAGCAACGACAGGTTGAGGGGAGCGTTCTGCAGTCATGAAGGGAAAGGGTGAGCGCTATTTAAAGGTGACCGCTTCCTGCCTTTTATTGTTGGTGCCATTTTTGAACTACGCATCCTGAGAGAGAGAGAGAGAGAGAGAGAGAGACTTCTGGAGAGATTCAACGTTGTGTGAAGGAGTTTTGGGTACTGAGCAGCACTTTGCAGGTTCATTTTGATTTGCCCTTCCTTGTATCGATTTAGCAGAGACTGTGGGGGCTGCACTCTGAGCTCTTTGCCTGGTACTCTCCATTGTTCTTTCCAGCAGATTTGATGTGCAGGGCTCTCCAGGCCGAGATTCAAGGCTGCAATTAACAGGATGTGGATGGAAAGTGAGATTAACCATCCCCTTTAAGAACTGGCCCGTGCCATTGTGTGTGTGTTCCATTGCTGACTGACATTACATGAGCTTCGCCAGCGCTCTGAGGTAGCGCCTCGCTCCTCGGCCTTTGCGCCTTAAGACAGGTGTGAAGCGCCTGATTTAGCGCTCCAATCACCTCCAGCGGCGATAAAAGTCAAGTTTGCAGTTGGTGGTGATAATTAGCGCCAGGCGCTAATCTTTGCGCCCGGCCGATAATTGCGCCCCAAATGGGGCGATACTGAATTTCTCCCCCAGAGTGTCCACAGCATCTGGTCTGCACTCAAGGCCTCCATAATCAGCACCTGTGAAGAGACGCTCGGTCATTCGACCAGGAAACACCAAGACTGGTTCGATGAGAACGACCAGGAGATCCAGGAGCTAATAAGCCACAAGCGCAAGGCATTCCTGATCTGGAAACAGTAACACAACTCGAGAGCAAGAAAGCAGCTCTACAGACTCCTGAAGGCCGAGGTCCAACAAAAAACTCGCGACCTAAAGAACAGATGGTGGGTGGAGAAAGCACAGGAGATCCAGCAGCTAGCCGACAACCACGACGTGCGTGGATTCTTTAGCGCAGTCAAGACCACCTACGGCCCAAGCACCCAAGGTCCTACCCCACTGCGGGCCAAGAACGGAGAGGTACTCATCAAGGACAGAGAGGCAGTCAGTGCCCGCTGGAAGGAGCACTTCGAAGATCTCCTTAACCGAGACTCTGTCTTCGACGCGAGTGTGTTCAACTCCATCCCGCAGCGTGCTACCCGCCACAACCTCAGCACAACCCCAGCCCGGCATGAGGTTGAAAAGGCCATCCGACAACTGAAGAACAACAAGGCCTCAGGAACAGATGGAATCCCCACCGAGGCACTAAAACATGGCGGAGAAGCACTACTGGCGCGAATTCATGAACTCATTTCTCTTATCTGGAAGGCGGAGAGCATGCCAGGGGATCTCAGAGACGCCATAATTGTGACCATCTTCAAGAAAGGTGACAAGTCCGATTGTGGTAATTACAGAGGAGTTTCCCTGCTATCTGCCACAGGGAAAGTCATCGCAAAAATCCTCCTCAATCGCCTTCTCCCAGTGGCCAAAGAGCTCCTCCCAGAGTCGCAATGGACATGATCTTCACCGCGCGTCAATTACAAGAGAAATGCAGGGAACAGCACCAACCGCTGTACATGGCCTTCTTTGATCTCACAAAGGCCTTCGACACTGTCAACCATGAGGGATTATGGACTGTCCTCCTCAAATTCGCTGCCCTCAAAAGTTTGTCACCATCCTCCACCTGCTTCACGACGACATGCAAGCCGTGATCCTGACCAACGGTTCCACCACAGACCCAATTCACGTACGAACCGGTGTCAAGCAAGGCTGTGTCATCGCACCAACGTTCTTCTCCATCTTTCTTGCTGCAATGTTCCATCTCACCCTCAATAAGCTCCCGCTGGAGTGGAGCTAATTTACAGAACAAACGGGAAACTGTTCAACCTCCGTCGCCTCCAGTCCAGATCCAAGGTAATCCCATCCTCTGTCGTCGAATTATAATATGCAGACGACGCTTGCGTCTGCGCACACTCTCAGGTCGAACTCCAAACCATCGTCAACACCTTCACCGAAGTGTACGAGAGCATGGGCCTTACACTAAACATCCGTAAGACAAAGGTCCTCTACCAACCTGCCCCCACCACACAGTACTGCCCCCCGATTATCAAAATCCACAACAAGGCCTTAGACAACGTGGACCACATTCCATACCTCGGGAGCCTACTGTCAACAAGGGCAGATGTCGATTACGAAGTCCAACACCGCCTTCAGTGTGCCAGTGCAGCCTTCGGTCGCCTGAGGAAGAGAGTGCTTGAAGACCAGGACCTCAAACCCGGCACCAAGCTCATGGTCTAAAGAGTAGTAGTGATACCGCCCTGCTGTATGCCTCAGAGACATGGACCATGTACAGCAGGCACCTCAAAGCACTGGAGAAGTACCACCAACGCTGCCTCCGCAAGATCCTGCAAATCCATTGGCAGGATAGGTGCACTAACGTCAGTGTTCTCGCTCAGGCCAACATCGCCAGCATCGAAGCTTTGACCATGCTCGATCAGCTCCGATGGACGGGTCACATTGTCCGCATGCCCGATACGAGACTCCCAAAACAAGCGCTCTACTCGGAGCTCCGACATGGCAAGAGAGCCCCAGGTGGGCAGAGGAAACGCTTCAAAGCAACCTTCAAAGCCTCCTTGAAAAAGTGCAACATCCCAATTGACACCTGGGAATCCCTGGCCCAAGACCGCACAAAGTGCAGGAGAAGCATCCGGGAAAGCGCCGAACATCTCGAGTCTCTTCACCGGGAACAAGCGGAAGCCAAGTGCAGGCAGTGCAAGGAGCGCATGTCAACCCAAGCACCCCACCCACCCACTACTTCAACCAGCGTCAGCCCCACCTGTGACAGAGACAGTAGGTCCCGCATTGGACTCATCAGTCACCTGAGAACTCATTTTTAGTGTAGAAGCAAGTCATCCTCGGTTCCGAGGGACTGCCTAAGAAGGGAAGACACTGTCTCATCAAACACTCCCAGGGCAGGTACAGCACGGGGTAGATACAGAGTAAAGCTCCCTCTACACTGTCCCATCAAACACTCCCAGAGCAGGTACAGCACGGGTTAGATACAGAGTAAAGCTCCCTCTACACTGTCCCATCAAACACTCCCAGGGCAGGTACAGCACGGGGTTAGATACAGAGTAAAGCTCCCTCTACAATGTCCCATCAAACACTCCCAGGGCAGGTATAGCACAGGTTAGATATAGAGTAAAGCTCCCTCTACGCTGCCCCATCAAACACTCCCAGGGCAGGTACAGCACGGGTTAGATACAGAGTAAATCTCCCTCTACACTATCCCGTCAAACACTCCCAGGGCAGGTACAGCACGGGTTAGATACAGAGTAAAGCTCCCTCTACACTGTCCCCATCAAACACTCCCAGGGCAGGTACAGCTCGGGTTAGATACAGAGTAAAGCTCCCTCTACACTGTCCCCATCAAACACTCCCAGGGCAGGTACAGCTCGGGTTAGATACAGAGTAAAGCTCCCTCTACACTGTCCCCATCAAACACTCCGAGGGCAGGTACAGCACGGGTTAGATACAGAGTAAAGCTTCCTCTACACTGTCCCATCAAACACTCACAGGGCAGGTACAGCACAGGTTAGATACAGAGTAAAGCTCCCTCTACACTGTCCCATCAAACACTCCCAGGGCAGGTACAGCTCGGGTTAGATACAGAGTAAAGCTCCCTCTACACTTTCCCCATCAAACACTCCCAGGGCAGGTCCAGCACGGGTTAGATACAGAGTAAAGCTCCCTCTACACTGTCCCGTCAAACACTCCCAGGGCAGGTACAGCACGGGTTAGATACAGAGTAAAGCTCCCTCTACACTGTCCCCATCAAACACTCCCAGGGCAGGTACAGCACGGATTAGATACAGAGTAAAGCTCCCTCTACACTGTCCCGTCAAACACTCCCAGGGCAGGTACAGCACGGGTTAGATACAGAGTAAAGCTCCCTCTACACTGTCCCATCAAACACTCCCAGAGCAGGTACAGCACAGGTTAGATACAGAGTAAAGCTCCCTCTACACTGTCCCATCAAACACTCCCAGAGCAGGTACAGCACAGGTTAGATACAGAGTAAAGCTCCCACTACACTGTCCCGTCAAACACTCCCAGGGCAGGTACAGCACGGGTTAGATACAGAGTAAAGCTCCCTCTACACTGTCCCATCAAACACTCCCAGAGCAGGTACAGCACAGGTTAGATACAGAGTAAAGCTCCCTCTACACTGTCCCATCAAACACTCCCAGAGCAGGTACAGCACAGGTTAGATACAGAGTAAAGCTCCCACTACACTGTCCCCATCAAACACTTTGGGGGAAAAATTAGGTCGCGCCCCGTTTGGGGCGCAAATATCGTCTGGACGCAAATATTAGCGCCTGGCGCTAATTATCGCCACTGACTGGAAACTTCACTTTTACCGCCCCGGGAGGTGAGTGGAGCGCTAAATCAGGCGCTGCACACCTGTCTTAAGGCGCAAAGGCCGAGCAGTGAGGCGCTAACTCAGCGCGCGAGCGCAGCGCAGGTGCTGCCAGTTAGCGAGGGAACACAGACACACTGGCGCCGGCCAGTTCTTAAAGCGGGGGGAGCCAACTTGCTCCCCAGCCACACCCTGCTCATTGCAGCCTTGAATCTCAGCCTGGAGAGACCTGTGAATCCATTTTGCTGCCAAGGATGGAGAGGGTGAGAGAACGAGCTCATCGCTTCACCGAGCGGGCCTTGGATGCTCTGGTTGGCGCGGTGGAGCGCAGAAGATGTATACTCTTCCCCGAGAGTGGCAGGAGGCCTTTGCCATGCGAGTACAGAAGAGTGTGGAGGGAGGTGGCTCAGAGCGTCTCCTCCAGGAGCATGGTGCCCAGGACCCATGTTCAATGCCGCAAAAAGTTCAACGACCTCACTCGGGTCGTCAGGGTGAGTGGCTTTTTCTGAACACCTCTCCATCCCTCCATCTCAACCTCACTCTATGGCCAGAGGGTCTTAAAACCCCAATGCACAACACTCATCCAACACCTATGGCCCTTTCATCAAACACACACACACATTCCACACTTTGCATACAGTAAGGGCTATTCACCTATGGGAGGCACATCAGGCAAGACCATGGCTGCATACAGTAAGGGCTATTCACCTATGGGAGGCACATCAGGCAAGACCATGGCTGTATATTTACTCAGATGCTGTCCTTTTTCTTGCAGGCCAAGCTGGCGCATAATCGGAGACAGCAGCAACGGACAGGTGGAGGGCGGCCTCAGCTGCAACCCCTCAGCGATCTGGAGGAGCGCGTCCACAGGATTGTGGCAAGCCGGGTGATCGGTCCCGTCGCCACTGGAGATGCCGACCCCGTTCTGGACAGCAATGGTAAGGTCATCACCTTTTTGTCCTCTGTCCTTCCACTTGTCCCTCACAACACCAGCCTTTGACACTTTCAATCCAACTTGCTAACACGCTGCACTTATTCTTCCCTTACTGCCACCCTGTCCTCACGCTAAAGCCACTCTTGTACCTCCCTGCTTTCAGATGGTGATTCACCAGCTGAGGAGACGGGCCCTGAAGCTGCCACTGGGAGTGAAGCTGCAG
Source organism: Squalus acanthias (assembly GCA_030390025.1). Taxonomy (NCBI): domain Eukaryota; kingdom Metazoa; phylum Chordata; class Chondrichthyes; order Squaliformes; family Squalidae; genus Squalus; species Squalus acanthias. The sequence continues at coordinate 476,242 of JASTWF010000280.1, forward strand.
CCGAGGAGGAAGAGGAAGCCGGAGCATCAGTGCCACCCTCTCCCGAGGAAGCCCATGCCCACACTGAGAACACGCCTTCCCTGGAGGGGAGCAGGGGGGAAGGGTCTGATGAGGGTGAAGCTCCAGGACCCAGCGGGCTGCAGCAACGCCATGGGGGTAGGGAAGAACGGGGGCCTTCTCCCCAGAGGGAGAGTATGCCAGAGACTCCTACTGCAATGGACGCAGAGGAGGAGCGGCTGATCGCAGAAATGAACACTCAGGCGGTGGGCATGCACACTGAGCTCATGGGTGCAGTGGGAAGGGTGCCCGAATGCATTGAGTCACTGGCAAGGAGTGTGGAGCACTTCGCTGTAGCACAGGCGGATGCCACACTAACGCTTAGTGCTGCAATTCAGTCACTGGCTGCCGTGATCCCATCTCTGACTGCTCTCATGCAGACTCAGATTGAGGCCACGCGAGCACAGACTGCTGCCAACCTCGATGGTTCGTTCACATGTCCCGGGGCTCTCACCGCGCCGCAGCAGGCCATCAATCTGTTCTCCAGCAGATTGCTCCGGATGCTGAAGTGCTGCCCCGTGGGAGTGCCAGTGTGTCGGGCGAGCAGGGAGTTGCTGTCCTATCTCACGATGACAGCATTCCTGCTGCCAACACTGTCACTTCTCCACTGCACTTGCCACCGCCTGTAGGACAGACTGCTGCCGCCCATGCAGAGTTGGTGCAGTCTGCAGCCGGGCCCTCCAGGCCCAGAACTGGTCGAGGCCGTCCTTCAGGGGCATCTGCAGTGTCAGGGTCTGACAATCAGCAGCCTTCCACCAGCCTTGCTGCAGCCACTGAGGTCCCATTACGGAGGAGCAGTAGGGTTAGAAGGGGGGAAGTGCGCAAGGGAAGGAGATCACCCTCGAAGGGCAAAAAGTAGGAGGTGTGACAAAATGCTGGTCATTTTTTTATTAAAGGCCGAGGCTCATGGTCCAACTTCTGTTTAGTGTTTTGGACATTATCTCCAGGTTGTGAGAACCAGTTATGTTATTGACTGTTTTTTTGTGTTTATTTCTATGAGTTTGTCATGAGGAATTGACACACACAGAGTTTGTAAAATAAATAAGTTTCTGTATTCAAAATATACATGGTTGGTGTTTGGAATTATTGGTGCCTTGGCCGGCTTAGGGGTTGCGTGCTGGGTTCATTGATGTTGTTAGCAATGGCAGAAGCCATTTCCACAGCAGGGGCCCTAGAAGCGGCTTGCTATCAGCCGTTGACGGACGGCCCTTGCAGTTTCACCATTGTGGGCCGCCCTCCCGCCTTGGTGCTGCTGATGATCATCCTCCTCGTCCTCTTCCTCCTCTTCCTCCTCCTCCTCTGGTGGTGCTCCAAGGCCTGGTGGCATTGGCTGGGTCCTGACGATTGCCATGTTATGCAACATGCAGCACACAACTACGAAGTTGGATACTCGTTCAGGCGAGTACTGCAGGGCACCTCCAGAATGGTCAAGACAGCGGAACCGTTGCTTCAGCACGCCGATTGTGCGCTCAATGATGTTCCTGGTAGCTTGATGGCTCTCATTGTACCGCAGCTCAGCAGGGGTGTTGGGCGTACGGAGCTGTGTCATCAGCCAGGTGCTCAATGGATACCCCTTGTCACCGAGAAGCCAACCAACTGGCTGATGCGGTGCCTTGAAAAGTTCTGCCTCAGTAGTCTGGCGCAGGATAAAAGCATCGTGGCAGCTGCCAGGATACTGGGCATTGACAGCGAGTATCAGCTGTCTGTGGTCACAGACCAACTGAACATTCAAGGAATGGAACCCCTTTCTGTTCCGGAATTCCTCGGCATTCTCATGTGGAGCACGCAAAGCCACATGCGTGCAGTCAATGGCGCCCTGCACCATGGGGAAGCCCGCTATCCTCACAAAGCCCAGAGCGCGGTCACGCTGCTTGTCTGGGGACATGGGGAAAGAGATGAACTCTCGTCTCCTTTTAAAGAGGGCATTTGTGACCTGCCGGATGCAGCAATGCACCGCGAACTGGGAGATATTGGCGAGGTCCCCAGCAGCAGCTTGAAATGAGCCAGTAGCATAGAAGTTGAGAGCCACTGTGACCTTCACTGCCACCGACAGAGACGTCCTGGACCTCAGTTGAGGCTGCAGATCTGGCTGCAGCAGGTGGCAGAGCTCAGTGACCACCTCCTTGCTGAATCGCAGCCTTCGCAAACACAGCTCCTCAGACATATGAAGGTAGGAGAGTTGTTCACGATATACCCTGGGAGGGTAAGCTCTCCTGTACATACGCCTGTTGGCCCTCCTCCGTCTGGACATCATTGCCACTCTCTCTCTGCGTCTCTGTGTCCTCCGATTCAGCTGGAGCAGGACGACGCCCCCAATCAGTGCAGCCCCCATAGTCTCTTTGCAAGCAAAGTAATGAAGGACAGCAACCAAAGTAGCAGCGAAGTTAGGATCAGTAGGCAAAACTACCTCACAAAGCGTTGACTCAATGCAGAAGTCTCTCTTTCTCTCTCTCCGAATCTCTCTCTCTCTCTCAGAACGAGTGGTGCAAAAATGTCAACCACAGAAAAAGACAGGAAGAGGCCCCCTTTAAATAGCGCCCCCCTCAGCCCCACAGCGATTGATAGCGTTCCAGTCTTCCGGTCGTTGGATGCGCCAGGCGGTAAGGCAGGGGGCGCCACTCAATTTCCGCTCCGGGACGCCACAAGGGCGTTGCACCATGGAATGACGTCACAATCTGCGCGCGCAGGTGGTCACAGCGGTAAAGTGTAGCGCCGCCGCAGAATGTCTAGTTAAGTTCCCGAGCGGCGCAAACATCGCTGCGCCCGGGCGTTAGCGGCTTTGCGCCCCATTAGCGCCCTCTTAAGGCGCTAACGGGAGGCACAACCAACTGAATTTTTACCCCTTTATTTTTACAGGAGCTGACATTGAGAAACACACAAATCATACAGTACCAGATAGGAATGAATTGTTCCTTTTTAACTGGTGCGTACTGCAACTCTACAGGAGTTGTCATTGATACACTTTTGGTAAAAAGAAATGGTGGACTGTACGCAGATGCTGTACAGCTGAGTAAAGACTATTAATGTTTCTTCATTAAGTGTTAAGTCTTCCGCTTCTGGCTTCAGATTGCCACTAAAGATGAGGTAAAGTAAGCTTCATTCTCAGAAACATCTTGAATTATAAATGTGATTAGATGTGGCTTGAAGATTAGTTGTGTTTGAACTATTGGCCGACAAGGAGTGACTGCAAGGTAAGTACAGGGGCTCAGAGAACAGGCCTAGGTTGACCCTAACTCAGGTCCTTCCCATCTACTAGACGGAGGGACCTCCTTCCATGACACGTGAGGAAACGTGGTGCCTCACATCCCTGCTGTATAAGAGCAGAAGAGGAGCAAGCACCAGCGAGAGTCTTCAGCTGACTTGTGAGATATTGCAGATAGTGAGTGAGTGACGGAGATAATCTCCACAGTTAGACGGAGCCTCCTTACGGTAAGTAGATGGTGCACTCTCTCCTCTGCAGTCTTAGGCTGGCAAGTTGTCGTGTTTAATGCATTGAACAACAGTTTGGTTTTGTTCCCGCAATGAGTTAGAAGAATATTTTGAAACAATTGATTTACTGTGAGCTGAGTGGGCAAACATTTGGCAGATGGAGTATAATGTGGGAAAGTGCGAGGTTATACACTTTGGCAGGAAAAATAAAAAAGCAAATTATTTAAATGGAGAGAGATTACAAAATGCTACAGTTCAGAGGGACCTGGGGATCCTTGTACATGAAACACAAAAAGTTAGCATGCAGGTACAGCAAGTAATCAAAAAGGCAAATGGAATGTTGGCCTTTATTTCAAAGGGGTTGGAGTATAAAAGCAGGGAAGTTCTGCTACAACTGTACAGGGTATTGGTGAGACCACACCTTGAGTACTGCGTACAGTTTTGGTCTCCTTATTTAAGGAAGGATATACTTGCATTGGAGGCAGTTCAAAGACGATTCACTAGGTTAATTCCAGAGATGAGGGGGTTGACTTATGAGGAAAGGTTGTGCAGGCTGAACTCATTGGAATTTAGAAGAATGAGAGGTGATCTTATTGAAACATATAAGATACTGAGGGGGCACGACAAGGTAGATGCAGAGAGGATTTTTCCCCTCGTGGGGAAATCTAGAACGCGGGGGCACAGATTTAGAATAAAGGGTCGCCCTTTTAGAACTGAGATGAGGAGGTAATTCTTCTCTCAGAGGGTCGTAAATCTGTGGAATTCTCTGCCCCAGAGAGCTGTGGAGGCTGGGTCATTAAATACATTTAAGGTGGAGATAGACAGATTTTTGCAAGATAAGGGAGTCAAGGGTTACGGGGAGTGGGCGGGGAAGTGGTTTTGAGCCCAAGATCAGCCATGATCTTATTGAATGGCGGAGCAGGCTTGAGTGGCCAAGTGGCCTATTCCTGCTCCTATTTCTTATGTTCTCATTTCAGTGAGCGAGTGGTCAATCTGTGGAACCGGCTCCATAATTCAATTTGATCTAAGTTTATAAAATAATGAAGGGACAACACTGGACGGTTTGCACCTGGGCAGGACCGGGACCGATGTCCGAGGGGGAGTGTTTGCTGGTGCTGGTGGGGAGGGTTTAAACTAAAATGTCAGGGGGTTGGGAACCTGTGCAGGGAGACAGAGGAAAGGGAGGCAAGGATAGAAACAAAAGACAGGAAGGAGAAAAGCAAAAGTGGAAGGCAGAGAAATCAAGGGTGTAAATCAAACAGGGCTACAGTAAATAATAATTCTAAAAGAACTAAGAGTGTTAAAAAAAACAAGCCTGAAGGCTTTGTGTCTTAATGCGAGGAGCATTCGTAATAAGGTGGATGAATTAGCTGCGAAAATAGATGTAAACGGATATGATATAATTGGGATTATGGAGACATGGCTCCAGGGTGACCAAGGCTGCAAATTCAACATCCAGGGGTATTCAATATTCAGGAAGGACAGGCAAAAAGGAAAAGGAGTTGGGGTAGCATTGCTGGTTAAAGAGGAGATTAACATAATAGTAAGGAATGATATTAGCTCTGATGATGTGGAATCTGTATGGGTAGAGCTGAGAAATACCATGGGGCAGAAAACGTTAGTGGGAGTTGTATACAGACCCCCAAACAGTAATGCTGAGGTTGGGGATGGCATTAAATGGGAAATTAGAGATGCATGCAATAAGGGCACAGCAGTTATCATGGGTGACTTTAATCTACATATAGATTGGGCTAACCAAATTAGTAACAATACTGTGGAGGAGGAATTCCCAGAGTGTATACGGGATGGTTTCCTGGAACAATATGTCGAGGAACCAACTAGAGATCAGGTCATCTTAGACTGGGTATTATGTAATGAGAAAGGATTAATTAGCAATCTTATTGTGCGAGGCCCCTTGGGGAGGAGCGATCATAATATGATAAAATTCTTCATTAAGATGGAGAGTGAAGTAGTTGACTCAGAGACTAGGGTCCTGAATTTAAATAAGGAAACTACGATGGTATGAGGTGCGAGTTGGCTAGGATGGATTGGGGAATGTTACTTAAAGGGTTGACGATGGATAGGCAATGGCAAATATTTAAAGATCGCATGGATGAACTACAGAATTTATTCATCCCTGTTTGGCATAAAAATAAAACAAAAAAGATGACTCAACTGTGGCTAACAAGGGAAATTAGGGATAACATATGATCCAAGGAGAGGACATATAAATTGGCCAGGAAAAGCAGCAAACCTGAGGATTGGGAGCAGTTTAGGATTCAGCAAAGAAGGACAAAGGGATTAATTAAGAGGGGGAAAATAGATTATGAGAGTAAGCTTTCAGGGAACATAAAAACTGACTGTAAAAGCTTCTATAGATATGTGAAGAGAAAAAGATTGGTGAAGTCAAGCGTAGGTCCCTTGCAGTCAGAATCAGGGGAATTTATAATGGGGAACAAAGAAATGGCAGACCAAGTAAATACATTCTTTGGTTCTATCTTCACAAAGGAGGACACAAATAACCTCCCAGAGCTGTCGGGGAACATAGGGTCTAATGAGAGGGAGGAACTGAATGAAATCAGTATTTGTAGGGAAATGGTGTTAGGGAAATTGATGGGATTGAAGGCCGATAAATCCCCAGGGCCTGATAATCTACATTCTAGGGTACTTAAGGAAGTGGCCCTAGAAATAGTAGATGCATTGCTGGTCATCTTCCAAAATTCTATAGACTCTGGAACAGTTCCCATGGATTGGAGGGTAGCTAATGTAACCCCACTATTGAAAAAAGGTGGTCGAGAGAAAACGGGGAATTATAGACTGGTAAGCCTGACATCGGTAGTGGGGAAAATGCTAGAGTCCATTATAAAAGATGTAATAGCAGAGCACTTGGAAAACAGTGACAGGATCGGTCAAAGTCAACATGGATTTACAAAAGGTAAATCATGCTTGACTAATCTATTGGAATTTTTTGAGGATGTAACTGGTAGAATAGATAAGGGAGAACCAGTGGACATGGTGTATTTGGACTTTCAGAAGGCTTTCAATAAGGTCCCGCATAAGAGATTAGCGTGTAAAGTTAAAGCACATGGGATTGGGGGTAAGGTACTGACTTGGATAGAGAACTGGTTGGCAGACAGAAAGCAAAGAGTTGGAATAAATGGGTCTTTTTCCGAGTGGCAGGCAGTGACTAGTGGGGTACTGCAGGGATCGGAGCGAGGACCCCAGTTATTCACAATATATATTAATGATCTAGACGAGGGAACTAGATGTAATATCTCCAAGTTTACAGATGACACAAAGCTTGGTGGGCGTGTGTGCTGTGAGGAGGATGCAGAGAAACTCCAGTATGATTTGGACAGGTTGGGTGATTGGGCAGATGCATGGCAAATGCAGTATAATGTGGATAAATACGAGGTTATCCACTTTGGTGTCAAAAACAAGAAGACAGATTATTATCTGAATGGCAATAGATTGGGAAAAGGGGAAGTTCAACGAGACTGGGTGTCCTTCTGCACCAGTCGCTGAAGTTAAGCATGCAAGTGCAGCAGATGGTTGAGAAGGCAAATGGTATGTTGGCCTTCATAGCGAGAGGATTCGAGTACAGGAGCAAGGATGTCTTGCTGCAGGTGTACAGGGCCTTGGTGAGACCACACCTTGAGTATTGTGTGCAGTTTTGGCCGCCTTATCTGAGGAAGGATGTTCTTGCCATGGAGGGAGTGCAGCAAAGATTCACCAGACTGATACCTGGGATGGCAGGAATGACGTATGAAGAGAGATTGGGTCGATTAGGCTTCTATTCGCTAGAGTTTAGAAGAGTCAGAGGGGATCTCATTGAAACTTATAAAATTCTAACAGGACTGGACAGACTAGATGCTGGAAGGATGTTCCCGATGGCGGGCTGAGTACCGAACCAGTGGTCACAGTCTAAGGATAAGGGGTAAGCCATTTAGGACTGAGATGAGGAGGAATTTCTTCACCCAGAGAGTGGTGAACCTGTGGAATTCTCTACCACAGAAGGCAGTTGAGGCCAATTCATTAAATATATTCAAGAAGGAGTTAGATATATTTCTTAAGGCTAATGGATCAAGGGATATGGGGAGAAAGCAGGGTCAGGGTACTGAATTTGGATGATCAGCCATGAGCTCATTAAATGGCGGAACAGGCTCGAGGGGCCGAATGGCCTACTCCTGCTCTTATCTTCTATGTTTCTATGTAGTATGGCATAGAAAGTCATATATCCAAATTTGCCGATGACACAAACATAGGCAGAATTGTCAGCAGTGTAGATGAAAGCATAAAATTACAAAGGGATATCGACAGATTAAGTGAATGGGCAAAACTGTGGCAAATGGATTTTGAGGTAGGCAAATGTGAGGTCATCCACTTTGGAACAAAAAAGGACAGAACAGGGTACTTTCTAAATGGTGAAAAGCTAAAAGACAGTGGAGGTCCAAAGAGACTTGGGGGTCCAGGTACATAGATCATTAAAATGTCATGAACAGGTACAGAAAATAATCAAAAATGCTAGTGGAATGCTGGCCTTTATATCTAGAGGACTAGATTACAAGGGGGTAGAAGTTATGCTACAGCTATACAAAACCCTGGTTAGACCACACCTGGAGCACTGTGAGCAGTTCTGGGCACCACACCTTAGGAAGGATATATTGGCCTTGGAGGGAGTGCAGCGTAGGTTTACCAGAATTATACCCAGACTTCAAGGGTTAAGTTACGAGGAGAGATTACACAAATTAGGGTTGTAATCCCTAGAATATAGAAGGTTAAGGGGTGATCCAATCGAAGTTTTCAAGATATTAAGGGGAACAGATAGGGTAGATAGAGAAAAACTATTTCTGCTGGTTGGGGATTCTCGGACTAGGGGGCATAGTTTAAAAATTAGAGCCCGACCTTTCAGGAGTGAAATTAAGAAACGCTTCTACACAAACAGCAATTGATGCTAGATCTATTGTTAATTTTAAATTGGAGATTGATTGCTTTGTTAAACGAAGGTATTAAGGGATATGGGCCAAAGGTGTGTATATGGAGTTAGGTCGCAGATCAGCCACGACCTCATTGAATGGCAGAACAGGCTCGAGGGGCTCAACGGCCTACTCCGGTTCCTATGCATTGATGTGGACCAATTATTTAAACTGAACAGGTTAGGGAGGACCAGCCGTCACTCTTACATGTTTTGTGAGGGCAGAATTAGGTTGGATGTTCAGCGGTTCTTTTCTCGGAGAATAGTGGACCTGTGGAATAGCTTGCCGGCTCGTGCTGTGGACGCTAATTAGCTCAATTCCTTCTAGCTGGAGCGGAGATCACCTCGTACACGAGGCAAGTATCCTGTAACGTAAATCAGAGTCAATGTGATCTCCTGGGTTAGTTTTGATTGCCTAAGGGGTTTAGGGAGAGATTTTCCAGATTTTTTTCCCTAATTCTTTCCACATAGACAAGTCTTTGAAGGTGGCAGGACAAGTTGATCAGGCTGTTAATAAGCATACAGGATCCTTGGCATTATAAATAAGCTGTCAGGAGATGCATCAACGCCAGATTCATCAGCCGCACTCACAAGACAGTCCAGAATGTCACCCGAGCACAACGCAACGCCATCCACGCTCTCAAGACCAACCGCAACATTGTCATCAAACCAGCGGACAAAGGAGGAGCCATCGTCATACAGAACAGAATGGACTATTGTAAAGAAGCATACCGACAACTGGACAACCAGGAACACTACAGACAGCTACCCGCAGATCCGACCAAAGAACACACCCGCCAACTCAATAGACTGATCAAGACCTTCGATCCAGACCTTCAAAACATCCTACGCGCTCTCATCCCACGTACTCCCCGCGTGGGAGACTTCTACTGCCTCCCAAAGATACACAAAGCCAACACACCCGGACGTCCTATCGTATCAGGCAATGGAACCCTGTGTGAGAACCTCTCTGGATACGTCGAGGGCATTCTGAAACCCATCGTACAGGGAACCCCCAGCTTCTGTCGCGACACGACAGACTTCTTATGGAAACTCAGCACCCACGGACCAGTTGAACCAGGAACACTCCTTGCCACGATGGACGTATCGGCACTCTACACCAGTATCCCCCACGATGACGGCATCGCTGCAACAGCCTCAGTACTCAACACCAACAACAGCCAATCTCCAGACGCCATCCTACAACTCATCCGCTTCATCCTTGACCACAATGTCTTCACCTTCGACAACCATTTTTTTACCCAAACACACGGAACAGCCATGGGGACAAAATTCGCACCCCAATACGCCAACATCTTCATGCACAAGTTCGAGCAAGACATCTTCGCTGCACAGGACCTCCAGCCAACGCTGTACACCAGATACATCGACGACATTTTCTTCCTTTGGACCCATGGCGAAGGATCACTGAAAAGACTACATGATAACATAAACAAGTTCCATCCCACCATCAAACTCACCATGGACTACTCCTCAGAATCGGTTTCATTCCTGGACACACGAATCTCCATCAAAGACGGACACCTCAGCACTTCACTCTACCGCAAGCCCACGGACAACCTCACGATGCTCCACTTCTCCAGCTTCCACCCTAACCATGTTAAAGAAGCCATCCCCTATGGACAAGCCCTGTGAATACACAGGATCTGCTCAGACGAGGAGGAACGCGATGGACACCTACGGACGCTGAAAAACGCCCTCGTAAGAACGGGATATGACGCTCGACTCATCGATCGACAGTTCCGACGGGCCACAGCGAAAAATCGCATAGACCTCCTCAGAAGGCAAACACGGGACACAACCAACAGGGTACCCTACGTCGTCCAGTACTTCCCCGGAGCGGAGAAACTACGCCATGTTCTTCGCAGCCTTCAACATGTCATCGATGACGACAAACACCTCGCTAAGGCCATCCCCACACCTCCACTACTTGCCTTCAAACAGCCGCCTAACCTCAGAAGTACCATCGTTCGCAGCAAATTACCCAGCTTTCAGGATAACAGCGACCACGACACCACACAACCCTGCCACGGCAAACTCTGCAAGACATGCCAGATCATCAACACAGATACCACCATCACACGTGAGGACACTAACCACCAAGTACATGGTACATACTCATGTGACTCGGCCAACATTGTCTACCTCATACGTTGCAGGAAAGAATGCACCGCGGCATGGTACATCGGCGAGACCATGCAGACACTGAGACAACGTATGAACGAGCACTGCGCAACAATCGCCAGGCAGGATTGTTACCTCCCAGTCGGGGAACACTTCAGCAGTCAAGGACATTCAGCCTCGGATCTGCGGGTAAGCGTTCTCCAAGGCAACCTTAGAAACACACGACAACGCAAAATCATCGAGCAGAAACTGATAGCCAAGTTCCGCACTCATGAAGACGGTCTCAACCGGGATCTTGGGTTTATGTCACGATACATGACGTGATCCGGACTCGAGTCGTCGTTGGCTTGTTCACAGATGTGATTCCCAGTAAAAAAGTAAAAATTTTCCCAGTAAAAAAGTAAAAATTTTAAAGCTTTTCATTTTACATACAGACGGCAGCTTTTGACACGTTAGAACCCCTGCGACTACACCTCATTGTCTCAGTTGTATCTTGCTATGTCTTTGATGTGGTACCTTCCTGGCTGACCTGATTAACTTTATCACACCTCGGCAGATAGTCAGGATGATTTAATTTAGTGGTCTGCAATTGTAAGGTACACATGCTTTGTTCTCTATCTATATATGCTTTGGCGATTCTGTATCTAATTTACTTCACCTGAGGAAGGGGCAATCGATAGCTCCGAAAGCTTGTGATTTCAAATAAAACTGTTGGACTATAACCTGGTGTTGTGCGACCTCTCAATTATAAATAGAGGCATAGAGTACAAAAGCAAGAAAGTATTGCTGAATCTTTATAAAACACTGGTTGGGCCTCAGCTGGAGTATTGTGGCCAATTCTGGGCACCACACTTTAGGAAGGTTGTCAAGGCCTTGGAGAGGGTGCAGAGGAGATTTATTAGAATAATACCAGGGCTGTGGGACTCCAATTATGTGGAGAGACTGGAGAAGCTGGGATTGTTCTCCTTAGAGAAGGTTAAGGAGAGATTTAATAGGGGTGTTCAAAATTTTGAGGGGCTTTGATAGAATAGACAGGGAGAAAGTGTTTCCAGTGGCAGGAGGGTCAATAACCAGAGGACACAGATTTAAAATAATTGGCAAAAGAACCAGCGGGGAGATGAGGAAAATGTTTTTACGCAGCGAGTTGTTGTGATCTGGAATGCGCTGCCTGAAAGTGCGGTGGAAGCAGATTCAACAATAACTTTCAAAGGAATTTGGATATATACCTGAAAAGGAAAAATTTCATGACCCAGAGACTCTTACTGAGAAGTGTGCGTGTGAGAACAATGTTAGGCTCGGGATTGTAGTCCCGATTAATTGAATACCCTTCTAAAACCACCTACCGCCCTCCCTCAGCTGATGAATCAGTACTCCTCCATGTTGAACACCATTTGGAAGAAGCACTGAGTGTACCAAGACCACAGAATGTACTCTGGGTGGGGGACTTCAATGTCCATCACCAAGAGTGGCTCGGTAGTACCACCAAGGACCGAGCTGGCCGAATCCTGAAGGACATATCTGCCAGACTGGGCTTGCAGCAGGTGGTGAGAGAACCAACACGAGGGAATAACCTTATTCACCTCATCCTCACCAATCTACCTGTCACAGATGCATCTGTCCATGACAGGAGTGACCACAGCACAGACCTTGTGGAGACAAAGTCTCGTCTTCACACTGAGGACACCCTCCATCGTGTTGTGTGGCACAACCATCGTGGTAAATGGGATAGATGTATCTGAATGTTTGGCATATTGGTTTTAACTTGCAGTTATTTTGTAATAAGAACAGATCTAGCAGCTCAACACTGGGCATCCATGAGGCGCTGTGGGCAGCAGCAGAATTGTATTTCACTACAATTTTTAACCTCATGGCCCGGCATATCCCTCACTCCACCATTACTATCAAGCCAGGTGACCAGGCGCAGCACCAGGCCTGATAAATGAGGTGCCAACCTGGGGATGATACAATGCAGGACTACATGGAGTCAGCGAGAGGAGGATATTGGAGCGCGGAGAGGAGCCTGAGACTGGAGCTGAGCGGCGGACCTGCGAGAGGCACAGAGTCGGCGAGAGGAACTCAATACAGGAGTGACGTCAGAATTCAGAAGTGACGTCGGTACAAGGGAGCTGATTGGTGAGTAGCTGGTGGGTATTTTCGGTTACGTTTTTTGTTAAGATTTAAGTGTATTTCTGCTAAGTAGTTCATAGCCTATTAATAGTGGAGAGAGCTGATTGGTGAGTAGCTGGTGAGTGTTTTTTGTTAATTTTTAAGTTTATTTCTGTCAAGGTAATTCAGAGTATATTATATAGAGGCATGGCAGGGCAGCTCAGTCCTGTGAATTGCACATCCTGTGCCATGTGGGAAGTCCTGGATGCTTCTCGTGGCCTGGACGACCACGTGTGCGGGAAGTGTCGCCAGCTACAGCAGCTCGAGCTCCAGGTTTCGGAGCTTGAGCGGCAGCTGGAGTCACTGCAGTGCATCCGCGAGGCTAAGAGTTACGTGGATAGCACGTTTCTGGAGGTGGTCACCCACAGCTTAAGAGTGTGCAGGCAGAGAGGGACCGTCAGACAGAAGAGGGGGACCAGGCAGGTAGTGCAGGAGTCCCCCGAGTGCATCTCGCTCGCTAACCAGTTTTCAGTTCTGGATGCTGGTGAGGGTGATGATTCCACCGGAGAGTGCAGCCAGAGCCAATTCCATGGTACCACGGGTGGCTCAGCTGCACAGGTGGGGAGGAAGAAGAGTGGAAGTGCAATAGTGGTAGGGGATTCGATAGTTAGGGGAATAGACAGGCTGCAGACGTGACTCCAGGGTGGTATGTTGCCTCCCTGGTGCCAGGGTCAAGGATGTCACTGAACGGCAGCAGGACATTCTGAAGGGGGAGGGTGAATAGCCAGAGGTCGTTGTCCCTATCGGTACCAACGACATAGGCAGAAAGAGGGATGAGGTCCTACAGGCAGATTTTAGGGAGCTAGGATAGAGATTAAAAAGCAGGATCTCAAAGGTAGTAATCTCTGGATTACTCCCGGTGCCACGTGCTAGTGAATACAGAAACAGGAGGATAGAGCAGATGAATGCGTGGCTGGAGAGTTGGTGCAGGAGGGAGGGCTTTAGATTCCTAAGGCATTGGGACCATTTCTGGGGGAGGTGGGACCTGTACAAGCCGGACGGGTTGCACCTCAACCGGACCGGAACCAATAGCCTCACGGCGGGGTTTGCTAGTGCTGTTGGGGAGGGTTTAAACTAGCTTGGCAGGGGGATGGGAGCCTGAGAGTGGATTCAGAAGGGAAAGAAGCAAAGCTGGAAATGGAAGGCAGAAAATTAGTAAGCGAGTTTGGTAGGCAGAGGAAACAAAGGCTCGAAAATAGACAACAAGGGACAGTGCTAAATGGTATATACTTCAACGCAAGGAGTCTAGGGAATAAAGCAGATGAGCTGAGGGCACAGATAGACATGTGGGAGTATGAGATCATAGCTATTACTGAGACATGGCTGAAAAAAGGGCAGGAATGGCAGCTCAACATTCCTGGTACGAGGTTTTCAGACGAGATAGAGAGGGGGATAAAAAGGGAGGGGGGTTGCAATATTGGTTAAAGAAACAATTACAGCTGTGAGGAGGGAGGATATCTTAGAAGGATCATCAAATGAGGCCATATGGGTTGAACTGAAAAACAAAAAAAGGTCAATCACACTGCTGGGAGTGTAATATAGACCTCCGAATAGTCAGGGAGATAGAAGAGCGAATATGTAGGCAAATTTCTGAGAGGTGCAAAAATAGGGCAGTAATAGTAGGGGATTTCAACTTCCCTAATATTAACTGGGATATAATTAGTGTGAAAGGTATAGAGGGAGCAGAATTCTTAAAATGCATTCAGGAGAACTTTTTTAGCCAGTACGTAGCAAGCCCAACAAGAGAGGGGGTGGTTCTGGACCTAGTTTTAGGGAATTAAACTGGGCAGGTGGAAAGGGTATCACTGGAAGAGCATATTGGTGGTAGTGATCATAATTCAGTTAGATTTAGGTTAGTTATGGAAAAGGACAATGATGGACCAGGAATAAAAGTTCTCAATTGGGGAAAAGCTAATTTTACTAAGCTGAGATGTGATTTAGCCAAAGTGGACTGGAAACAGAAACTTGAAGGTATATCAGTGTCAGAGCAGTGGGAGGCATTCAAGGAGGAGACAGTGAGGGTTCAGAGCAAGTATGTTCCCTTAAAGAAAAAGGGTGGACTAACAAATCTAGAGCTCCCTGGATGTCAAGGGGCATACAGGTTAGGATAAAGACTCAATACTGCAGAAAGCCGAGAGGAGTATAGAAAGTGCAGGGGTGAAATCAAAAAAGAAATGAGGAAAGCAAAGAGAGGGGCATGAAAAAATATTGGCAAGTAAAATCAAGGAAAACCCAAAGATGTTTTATAAATACATTAAAAGCAAGGAGGATAACTAAAGTAAGAGTAGGGCCTATTGCGAGGTGCGAGATTAACCACTTTGGTAGGAAAAATAAAAAAGCAAATTATTATTTAAATGGGGAGAGATTACAAAATGCTGAGGTACAGAGGGATCTGGGGGTCCTTGTACATGAATCACAAAAAGTTAGCATGCAGGTACAGCAAGTAATTAGGAAGGCAAATGGAGTGTTGGCCTTTATTGCAAAGGGAATGGAGTATAAAAGTAGTGTAGTCCTGTTACAACTGTACAGGGCGTTGGTGAGACCACACCTGGAGTACTGCGTACAGTTTTGGTCTCCTTATTTAAGGAAGGATATACTTGCATTGGAGGCAGTTCAGAGAAGGTTCACGAGGCTGATTCTGGAGATGAAGGGGTTATCTTATGAAGAAAGGTTGAGCAGGTTGGGCCTATACTCATTGGAGTTTAGAAGAATGAGAGGGGATCCTTTGAATCATATAAGATTCTGAAGGGGCTTGACAGGGTAGATGCAGAGAGGATGTTTCCCCTCGTGGGGGAATTTAGAACTAGGGGTCATAATTTCAGAATAAGGGGGCACTCTTTTAAATCGGAAATTAGGAGGAATTTCTTCTCTCAGAGGGTCGTGAATCTTTGGAATTCTCTTCCCCAGAGAGCTGTGGAGGCTGGGTCATTGAATATATTTAAGGTGGAGATAGACAGATTTTTGAACGATAAGGGAGCCAAGGGTTATGGGAAGCGGGCAGGGAAGTGGTGTTGAGGCCAAGAACAGATCAGCCATGATCTTATTGAATGGCGGAGCAGGCTCGAGGGGCCAAATGACCTACTCCTGCTCTTACGTCTTATGTTCTTATGTTCTATTAGGGACCATAAAGATAACCTGTGTGTGGAAGCGGAAGACATGGGTATGGTTCTTAATGAATGTTTTGTGTCAGTTTTCACAAAAGAGAGGGATGATGCAGACATTGCAATCAGGGAGGAGGATTGTGAAATATTAGATGAAATAAACATAGTGAAAGAGGAAGTATTAAGGAGTTTAGCATCTTTGACAGAGGATAAATCCCCAGGCCCGGATGAAATGTATCCCAGACTGTTAAGAGAAGTAAGAGAGGAAATAGCAGAGGCTCTGACCATCATTTTCCAATCCTCTCTGGCTTCAGGTGTGGTGTCGGAGGACTGGAGGACTGCTAACGTGGTACCTTTGTTTAAAAAGGGAGAAAGGGATAGACCGATTAATTACAGGCCAGTCAGCCTAACCTCGGGGGTGGGAAAATTATTGGAAAAAATTCTGAGGTACAGGATAAATCTTCATTTAGAAATCTCTGCCGAGGTGTGATAAAGGGCAGTTGGAAAGATTAACTGTACTCGTCTGGCAGTGTTCTCTGACTATATATGCTGTGCCGATATATATCTCTTCACTTCACCTGACGAAGGAGCAGCGCTCCGAAAGCTTGTGATTTCAAATAAAACTGTTGGACTATAACCTGCTGTTGTGCGACTTCTTTCATTTAGAAAGACACGGATTAATCAGGGACAGTCAGCATGGATTTGTTATGGGAAGGTCGTGTCTGACTAACTTGATTGAATTTTTTGAGGAGGTAACAAGGAGGGTCGATGAGGATAGTACGTTTGATATAGTTCTATATGGATTTTAGCAAGGCTTTTGACAAGGTCCCGCATGGAAGACTGGTCACAAAAGTAAAAGCCCATAGGATCCAAGGCAAAGTGGCAAGTTAAATCCAAAATTGGCTCAGAGGCAGGAAACAAAGGGTAATGGTCGAAAGGTGTTTTTGCGACTGGAAGGCTGTTTCCAGTGGGTTCCGCAGGGCTCAGTACTGGGTCCTTTGCTTTTTGTCATATATATCAATGATTTGGACTTGAATGTAGGAAGTATGATTAAGAAGTTTGCAGATGATACAACAATTGGCCGTGTGGTTGATAATGAAGAAGAAAGCTGCAGACTGCAGGAAGATATCAATGGACTGGTCAGGTGGGCAGAACAGTGGCAAATGGAATTCAATCTGGAGAAGTGTGAGGTAATGCATTTGGGGAGGGCTAACAAGGAAAGGGAATACACTATAAATGGTAGTACACTGAGGAGTGCAGAAGATCAGAGGGACCTTGGAGTGCATGTCCACAGAACCCTGAAGGTAGCAGGACAGGTAGATAAGGTGGTTAAGAAGGCATACGGGAAACTTGCCTTTATTAGCCGAGGCATAGAATATAAGAACAGGGAGGTTATGCTTGAACTGTATAAAACACTAGATAGGCCGCAGCTAGAATACTGCGTGCAATTCTGGTCACCACATTACAGGAAGAGGAGATTTACGAAGATGTTACCTGGTCTGAGGAAGTTTCGCTATGAGGAAAGACTGGACAGGCTGGGGTTGTTTTCTTTGGAACAGAGGAGGCTGAGGGGAGACCTAATTGAGGTGCATAAAATTATGAGGGGCCTAGATAGAGTGGATGGGAAGCACCTATTTCCCTTAGCATAAGGGTCAATAACCAGGGGGCATAGATTTAAAGTAATTGGTTGGAAGTTTAGAGGGGATTTGAGGAGAAACTTTTTCACCCAGAGGTTGGTGGGAGTCTGGAACTCACTGCCTGAAAGGGTGGTAGAGGCAGAGAGCCTCATCACATTTTAAAAATACTTGGATATGCACTTGAAGTGCCGTAACCTACAAGGCTACGGACCAAGTGCTGGAAAGTGGGATTAGGGAGGATAGCTCTTTGTCGGCCGGCACTGACAAGATGGGCCAAATGGCCTCCTTCTGTGCTGTAAATTTCTATGATTCTGTACATGTATGCTAAACAGTGGAAGCAACATGCTATAGACAGAGCTAAGCAATTCCACAACCAACAGATCAGGTCAAAGCTCTGCAGTCCTGCCACATCCAGTCGTGAATCATGGTGGACAATTAAACAACTAATGGGAGGAGGAGGCTCCACAAAGATCCCCATCCTCAATGATGGTGGAGCCCAGCACGCGAATGCAAAAGACAAGTCTAAAGCGTGCGCAACATCTTCAGCCAGAAGTGCCGAGTGGATGATCCATATCGGCCTCATCCTGAGGTCCCCACCATCACAGAAGCCAGTCTTCAGCCAATTCGATTCACTCCACGTGATATCAAGAAAGGGCTGAGCGCACTGGATACAGAAAAGGCTGTGGGCCCCGATAATATCCTGGCTATAGTGCTGAAGACCTGTGCTCCAGAAATAGCCGCGCCTCTAGCCAAACTGTTTCAGTACAACTACAACACTGGCATCTACCCGACAAAGTGGAAAATTACCCAGGTACGTCCTGTCCACAAAAAGCAGGAAAAATCCAATCCGGACAATTACCACCCCATGAGTCTACTCTCAATCATCAGCAAAGTGATGGAAGGTGTCGTCAACAGTGCTATCAAGCTATTCTTACTCACCAATAACCTGCTCACTGATGCCCAGTTTGGGTTCTGCCAGGACCATTCTGCTCCAGACCTCATTATGGCCTTGGTCCAAACATGGACAAAAGAGCTGAATTCCAGAGGTGAGGTGAGAGTGACCGAATGTGGCAAGATAGATCCGAAGTGGGGATGTTCGCTGATGATTGCACAGTGTTCAGTGCCATTCGCAACTCCTCAAATAATGAAGCAGTCCATGCCCAAATGCAACAAGACCTGGACAACATTCAGGCTTGTGCTGATAAGTGGCAGGTAACATTCGTGCCACAGAAGAGCCAAGCAATGACTATCTCCAACAAGAGAGTCTAACCACTGCCCCTTGACATTCAACGGCATTACCATCGCCGAATCCCCCACCATCAACATCCTGTGGGGAACCATTGACCAGAAACTCAAGAAGCTCAACACCATCCAGGACAAAGCAGTCCGCTTGATTGGGAGCCCATCCACCACCTTAAACATCACTCCTTCCACCACCGGCGCACCGTGGCTGCAGTGTGTACCATCTACAAGATGCACTGCAGCAACTCGCAAAAGCTTCTTCGGCAGCACCTCCCAAACCCACGACCTCTTCCATCTAGAAAGACAAGGGCAGCAGGCTCATGTGAACACCATCACCTCCAAGTTCCCCTCCGAGTCACACACCATCTGACATTGAAACATATTGCCATTCCTTCAATAATGCTTGGTCAAAATCCTGGAACTCCCTCTTTAACAGCACTGTGGGAGTACCTTCACCACACTTCTCGAGGGCCAGCGATGACCACATCCCCAGAATCAATAAACAAAGCTCACTGTTAAGGTTCACACATGAATAATGGCCATTTGGGTGGTCCCAAAAGCTGGATGCCCCTGTGTAACTGCACCTCAACAGGGAGTCAACACCTTCACTGGGAAAAAAGGGAAGATTTTTTTTGAATATGATGGTGCAGGAGGTTCTTTATGTGTGGGGTGCTGATCAAATGACCTGAACGCTCAGCGCTAGGACAAGGGCTGGGTCTGGGGACAGGGTCAGAGAGCCGGGGCTGGGAACAGGATCAGAGAGCTGGGGGTGGTCTGGGAACAGGGTCAGAGGGCCGGGGCTGGGTCTGGGAACAGGGTCAGAGGGCCGGGGCTGGGAACAGGGTCAGAGGGCCGGGGCTGGGTCTGGGAACAGGGTCAGAGGGCCGGGGCTGCACCTGGGAACAGGGTCAGAGGGCAGGGGCTAAGTACAGGGTCAGAGGGCCGGGGCTAGGAACAGGGTCAGAGGGCTAGGGCCGGGTCTGGGAACAGGGTCAGAGGGCCGGGGCTAGGAACAGGGTCAGAGGGCCGGGGCTGGGTCTGGGAACAGGGTCAGAGGGTCGGGGCTAGGAACAGGGTCAGAGGGCCGGGGCTAGGAACAGGGTCAGAGGGCCGGGGCTGGGTCTGGGAACAGGGTCAGAGGGTCGGGGCTAGGAACAGGGTCAGAGGGCCGGGGCTGGGTCTGGGAACAGGGTCAGAGGGTCGGGGCTAGGAACAGGGTCAGAGGGCTGGGGCCGGGGCTAGGAGCAGGATCAGAGGGCCGGTCTGGGTGTGGGAACAGGGTCAGAGGGCCGGTCTGGGTGTGGGAACAGGTTCAGAGGGCCGGGGCTAGGAACAGGGTCAGAGGGCCGGTCTGGGTGTGGGAACAGGGTCAGAGGGCCGGTCTGGGTATGGGAACAGGGTCAGAGAGCTGGGGCTGGGCCTAGGAACAGGATCAGAGGGCTAGGGCTGGGTCTGGGAACAGGGTCCGAGGGCCGGGGCTGGGTCTGGGAACAGGGTCAGAGGGCCGGGGCTAGGAACAGGGTCAGAGGGCCGGGGCTAGGAACAGGGTCAGAGGGCCAGGGCTGGGTCTGGGAACAGGGTCAGAGGGCCGGGGCTAGGAACAGGGTCAGAGGGCCGGGGCTAGGAACAGGGTCAGAGGGCCAGGGCTGGGTCTGGGAACAGGGTCAGAGGGCCGGGGCTGGGAACAGGGTCAGAGGGCCGGGGCTGGGCCTGGGAACAGGGTCAGAGGGCCGGGGCTGGGAACAGGGAACAGGGTCAGAGAGCTGGGGGTGGTCTGGGAACAGGGTCAGAGGGCCGGGGCTGGGAACAGGGTCAGAGAGCTGGGGGTGGGTCTGGGAACAGGGTCAGAGGGCCGGGGCTGGGAACAGGGTCAGAGGGCCGGGGCTGGGAACAGGGTCAGAGGGCTGGGGGTGGGAACAGGGTCAGAGGGCCGGGGCTGGGAACAGGGTCAGAGGGCTGGGGGTGGCCTGGGAACAGGGTCAGAGGGCTGGGGGTGGCCTGGGAACAGGGTCAGAGGGCCGGGGCTGGGAACAGGGTCAGAGGGCCGGGGCTGGGCCTGGGAACAGGGTCAGAGGGCCGGGGCTGGGAACAGGGTCAGAGGGCCGGGGCTGGGCCTGGGAACAGGGTCAGAGGGCCGGGGATGGGAACAGGGTCAGAGGGCCGGGGATGGGAACAGGGTCAGAGGGCTGGGGGTGGGAACAGGGTCAGAGGGCCGGGGCTGGGAACAGGGTCAGAGGGCTGGGGGTGGGAACAGGGTCAGAGGGCCGGGGCTGGGAACAGGGTCAGAGGGCTGGGGGTGGCCTGGGAACAGGGTCAGAGGGCCGGGGCTGGGAACAGGGTCAGAGGGCCAGGGCTGGGCCTGGGAACAGGGTCAGAGAGCTGGGGGTGGGAACAGGGTCAGAGGGCTGGGGGTGGCCTGGGAACAGGGTCAGAGGGCCAGGGCTGGGCCTGGGAACAGGGTCAGAGGGCCGGGGATGGGAACAGGGTCAGAGGGCCGGGGCTGGGAACAGGATCAGAGGGCCGGGGCTGGGCCTGGGAACAGGGTCAGAGGGCCGGGGATGGGAACAGGATCAGAGGGCCGGGGCTGGGAACAGGGTCAGAGGGCCGGTCTGGGTGTGGGATCTGGGGTCAGGCCCAGGCCAGTGAGCAATCCTGTTGGATTCAATATCCACTGCTTTTATTTAATTAAGAAATTTTGGAAAAGCCATGTTTTATTTCTTTATTTATTTGATAAATGTTATCGGTATCCACTCCATGTACAATATCCACTATCGTGGACTCTACCCACCTCTTTAACCTCCTCACACTGTCACATGTACACTGTACAGATCCACCTGTAGAAATGTCTGCAGGAAATGTTCAGGAATAAGTCTATTTTTTCAATGTTGTGGTCTGTTCCTTTTTAGCTGCTGCAGCTCTTTAAGTGCAGCAGCAGTTTATGATTTCCTTGGCTCAGTTAGTGGCACTCTTGCCTTTGGGTTGGTACATTGTGGGTTCAAGCGCCAGCCCATGTACTTGAACCTATAATCTAGCCTGATGTTTCCCTGCAGCTCTGATGAAGTGCTGCACTGTCGGAGATGGCTTCTTTTGGATGAGATGTTAAACTGAATCCTCGTCTACCTGTTCAGGTGGACATAAAGGGCCAAATAGAACTTTTTTCAAGAAGGGGTAGGGAGTTCTCCCAACGTTCACCTGTCAACCAATAATATCAAAACAGATTAACTGGCCATTCATCCCTCTGCTTTGTGTGGCACTTAGAGAAACCCCCTATACATTCGATCTCAGGGTAGAACGTGACCAAATTGTTAGTGATTTTGAGTCCCACATGGCTACTGATGTATACAAGATTGGGTCTTGTCACCCGGCAACAGTCGAGGCCTTTCAGCGCACTGATTGCCCATTCTCACAGCTGGGGACAGGGGTTAAATCAAAACAAAAAAAGCATAGGTACAGGAGTAGGCCATTCAGCCCCTCCAGCCTGCTCCGCCATTCAATAAGGTCATGGCTGATCCAATCTTGGCTTCAACACCACTTTCCCGCTCTCTCCGCATACCCCTTGACTACCTTGTAGTTCAAATGTCTGTCAATCTCCGCCTTGAATATATTCAATGACTCCGACTGCACAGCTCTCTGGGGTAGAGAATTCCAAAGATTCACCACCCTCTGAGAGAAGAAATTCCTCCTCATCTCCGTCTTAATTGGGCGACCCCTTATTCTGAAACTTTGCCCCCTAGTTCTAGATTCCCCCACTAGGGGAAACATCCTCTCAGCATCCACCCTGTCAATCCCCCTCAGAATCTTATATGTTTCAATAAGATCACCTCCCATTCTTCTAAACTCCAATGAGTATAGGCCCAACCTGCTCAACCTTTCGTCATACGTCAACCCCTTCATCCCAGGAATCAACCTAGTGAACCTTCTCTGCACTGCCACCAATGCAAGTATATCCTTCCTTAAATATGGAGATCACAACTGTACGCAGTACTCCAGGTGCGGTCTCACCAGCGCCTTGTAAAGTTGCATCAAAACTTCCCTACTTTTATACTCCATACCCCTTGCAATAAAGGCCAACATTCTATCAGCCTTCCTAATTACTTGCTGTACCTACATGCTAACTTTTTGTGTTTCATGTACGAGGACCCCCAGATCCCTTTGTACTGCAGCATTTTGTAGTCTCACTCCATTTAAATAATAATTTGCTTTTTCATTCTTCCTTTCAAAGTGGATAACCTCACATTTTCCCACATTATACTCCATCTGCCAAATTTTTGCCCACTCACTTAACCTTTCTATATCCCTTTGCAGACTCTTTGGGCTGGATTTTGAAACTGGGGTCGGGATGGGGTCGGGCATCACACATTCTGGCTTGTGAACCCGCCTCCATCGAGATGTGGCCAACCCACTGTATTTTCCCTTGATTGACCTTGTTGAGCCCGCCCAGTGGGCTCAGCAGGCCAATTAAGGGCCACCCGGCAACAGGTGACGTCAAAGACTGACATTTCATCTGTCAAGAGCTTTTGACAGATGAAACATCAGCGTTTGACAGCTCTGTGAAGCTGTCAAACACTCACAATATGATTTCTAACTTCAGTCCTTCCTCTCAGGCTGAGTTAGAAATCATTCCACCACAGAAAACAGAAGGGTGCAGTTTTTGACAGAACCACGGCTTTCCTGCTTTCTGTGCCGGTGAGATTTCTAACTCCCGAGAACTGAAGGGCTGACACCTGCAGGAGGAAGTAAAACTTTTTCCAACACTTAGCACTTACCTCTGCACACATGCACCCATCACTCACCTGCCCACCGGACATATCGACCCCAGCAACCCCTGCAGACCCACGGCCCGCCCCGATAACTTGGCGTGGTTGCCACCTGTCGGGAAGCCCACACTTTTCTTTTTAAAATAAGGATTATGCAAAAAACTGCCTGTTAACTATCTGTTAATTGTCACTAATCCCTTCCCGCCTCGGGACTCGGGTCTCAGAACAGGTCGGGTACCCGCCACCAGAGAAACTGGCATGGAGGCGGGTTGGAGTCGGGACCCCCGAATCTGCAACTTTAACCACCCCCCACCCCGCCTCCAAACCCGACTCCACGGGTCATTGAAAATCCAGCCCTTTGTGTCCTCCTCACAACTTGCAAACCCACCTATCTTTGTATCATCAGCAAATTTGGCTACAGTACACTCGGTTGCTTCATCCAAGTCATTAATGTAGATTGTAAATAGTTGAGGCCCCAGCACTGATCCCTGTGGCACCCCACTAGTTACTGATTGCCAACCGGAAAATCACCCATTTATCCCGATTCTCTGTTTTCTGTTAGTTAGCCAATCCCCTATCCATGCCAATATATTACCCTCAACCCCGTGCGCTCTTATCTTGTGCAGTAACCTTTTTATGTGGCACCTTATCGAATGCCTTCTGGAAATCCAAATACACCACATCTACTGTTTCCCCTTTATCCACCCTGTTTGTTACATCCTCAAAGAACTCTAGTAAATTTGTCAAACACAATTTCCCTTTCATAAAACCATGTTGACTCTGCTTGATTACCTTATGATTTTCTAAATGTCCTGCTACTACTTCCGTAATAATGGATTCCAGCATTCCAGTCCGATTGTAGTAATTACGGGAGTCTCCCTGCTGTCTACCACAGGGAAAGTCATCGCAAGAATCCTCCTCAATCGCCTTCTCCCAGTGGCTGAAAAGCTCCTCCCAGAGTCGCAATACAGATTCGCCCACTAAGGGGCACAATGGACATGATCTTCACCTGCAAGAGAAATGCAGGGAACAGCACCAACCGCTGTACATGGCCTTCTTTGACCTCACAAAGGCCTTCGACACCGTCAACCGTGAGGGATTATGGAGTGTCCTCCTCAAATTCGGCTGCCCTCAAAAGTTTGTCACCATTCTTCGCCTGCTTTACGACGACATGCAAGCCTGATCCTGACCAACGGATCCACCACAGACCCAATTCACGTAGGGATCGGGGTCAAGCAAGGCTGTGTCATCGCACCAACGCTATTCTCGATCTTCCTGACTGCAATGCTCCATCTCACCCTCAGTAAGTTCTCCGCTGGAGTGGAGCTCATCTACAGAACAAACGGGAAACTGTTCAACTCCGTCGCCTCCAGCCCAGATCGAAGGTCGTCCCGTCCTCTGTCATTGAATTACAGTATGCAGACGATGTTTGCGTCTGCGCGCATTCTGAGGCCGAACTCCAAACCATCATCAACACCTTCACCGAAGTGTACGAGAGCATGGGCCTTACACTAAACATCCGTAAGACAGAGGTCTTCTACCAACCTGCCCCCGCCACACAGCACTGCTCCCCAATTATCAAAATCCATGACGATGCCTTGGACAACGTGGACCACATTCCATACCTCGGGAGCCTACTGTCAACAAGGGCAGACGTCGATGACGAAGTCCAACACCGCCTTCAGTGTGCCAATGCAGCCTTTGGTCGACTGAGGAAGAGAGTGTTTGAAGACCAGGACCTCAAACCCAGCACCAAGCTGATGGTCTACAGAGCAGTAGTGATACCCGCCCTCCTGTATGCTTCAGAGACATGGACCATATACAGCAAGCACCTCAAAGCACTGGAGAGGTACCACCAATGCTGCCTCCGCAAGATCATAGGCGCACCAACGTCAGTGTTCTCGCTCAGGTCAACATCCCCAGCATCAAAGCTTTGACCACGCTCGATCAGCTCCGATGGACGGGCCACATCGTTCGCATGCCCGATACGAGACTCCCAAAACAAGCGCTCTACTCGGAGCTCCGACACGGCAAGAGAGTCCCAGGTGGGCAGAGGAAACGCTTCAAGGAAACCCTCAAAGCCTCCTTGAAAAAGTGCAACATCCCCACTGACACCTGGGAATCCCTGGTCCAAGACCACACAAAGTGGAGCAGAAGCATCCGGGAAGGCGCCAAACACCTCGAGTCTCTTTGCCGGGAGCAAGCGGAAGCCAAGCGCAAGCAGCGGAAGGAGCGCACATCAACCCAAGCACCCCACCCAGCTGCCCCTTCAACCACCATCTGCCCCACCTGTGACAGAGACTATAGGTCCCGCATTGGACTCATCAGTCACCCGAGAACTCATTTTTAGTGTGGAAGCTAGTCATTCTCAGTTCCGAGGGACTGCCGATGAAGAAGAATAATAATGGATTCCAGCATTTTCCCAAAGACCGATGTTAGGCTAACTGGTCTATAGTTTCTTGAAGGATGAGGTGCTGTTCCGCGAGCTTGTGTTGAGCTTCATTGGAGCAGTGTCGGAGGTCGAGGACAGAGAAAGAAAGAATGATTTGCATTTATATAGTGCCTTTCACGACCACCGGATGTCTCAAAGCGCTTTACAGCCACTGAAGTACTTTTGGAGTGTAGTCACTGTTGTAATGTGGGAAACGCAGCAGCCAATTTGCGCTCAGCAAGCTCCCACAAACAGCAATGTAATAATGACCAGATAATCTGTTTTAGTGATGTTGATTGAGGGATAAATATTGGCCAGGACACTGGGGTTAACTCACCTGCTCTTCTTCGAATAATGCCATGGGACCTTTTAAGTCCACCTGAGAGCGCAGATGGGGCCTTGGTTTAACATCTCATCCGAAAGACGGCATCTCCAACAGTGCAGCACTCCGTCAGCACTGCACTGGAGTGTCAGCCCTAGATTTTATGTGCTCAAGTCCATAGAGCGGGTCTTGAACCCACAACCTTCTGACTCAAAGGCGAGTGTGCTACCCACTGAGCCACGGCTGACACAGAGAGGTCTGAGTGGGAGTGGAGCGGTGAATTAAAGTGACATGCAACCGGAAGCTCGGGGTCATGCTTGTGGACTGAACAGAGGTGTTCCGCAAAGCAGTCACCAATCTGTGTTTGGTCTCCCCAATGTAGAGGAGACCGCATCGTGAGCAGCGAATACAGTATATTAAATTGAAGTACAAGTAAATCTCTGTTTTACCTGGAAGGAGTGTTTGGGGCCCTGAATGGTGGGAAGGGAGGAGGTAAAAGGGCAGGTGTTGCATCTCCTGCGCTTGCACGGGAAAGTGCCGTGGAAACGGCAGGGGGTGTTGGGGGTGATTGAGGAGTGGACCAGGGTGTCGCAGAGGGAGCGATCCCGTCGGAATGCTGAAAGGGGAGGGGAGGGGAAGATGTGTTTGGTGGTGGGATCACACTGAAGGTGGCGGAAATGACGGAGGATTATCCGTTGAATGTGAAGGCTTGTGGGGTGGTAGGTGAGGATAAGGGGAACCCTATTGTGGTTCTGGAAGGGAGGGGTAGGGGTGAGGGCAGAAGTGTGGGAAATGGAACAGACACTGTCGAAGGACCTGTCAACCACAGTAGAGGGGAAACCTCGGTTGAGGAAAACGGAAGACAAATCAGAACCACTTGTTTGGAAGGTGTCATCATCAAAACAGATGTGACGGAAACTGAGAGAATGGAATAGAGACCTTACAGGAAGCGTGGTGGGAGGAAGGGTAGTCAAGGCAGCTGTGGGAGTCAGTGGGCTTATAGTGGATAGCAAAATACTGCGGATGCTGGAAATCCAAAAAAACAACAGAAAACGCTGGAAAAACTCAGCAGGCCAGGCAGCATCAGTGGAGAGAGAAACAGAGTTAACGTTTCAAGAACTCTGACAAAAGGTCTTCGACCTGAAACGTTAACTCTGTTTCTCTCTCCATTGATGATGCCTGGCCTGTGGCTTATAGTGGATATTGGTCGATAGCCTATCCCGTGAAATGGAGACAGAGAAGTGGAGGAAGGGAAGGGAAGAGTCGGAGATGGATGACGTGAAGGTGAGGGATGGATGGAAATTGGAAGCAAAGGAAGTGAGTGGAGACAAATGAGTTGTTCAATGTGAGAAGTTCAGCCAGACGGAGGAGGGTGGTGCTGGATGGGGAACGGTTGGACCTCTGTTCAAGGAAGGTGCGGTGCTGTTTCCTGCTCTTGCGATGAAATTTCATTCACTTTGCTTCCCATTTCCACCCTTACCTCAACTTGTATGATGCGCTCAGCCACTAACGAGTTTTAGAAAGTTGGCCTCACCCTATTTACATATGCAAATGGCCTAACGTCCATCTCGGGTGTACACCATGGATGCGTATGGAGGAGTCTTCACCAATATGACGGGGCGGAGTGAGTGTGCGCATGCCGCCATATTGGACCCTAAGGGGCCTGTTCGACACCAATCTAATTTCTAGATCACAGCGTACAAAAGCAAATGGGCCACAGAAAAATCAGAAAAAAAATTTCATTCCTCCATAACCAGGGAGCATAAATTTAAGATCAGCATTACCACAGCAAAGGGAGAGGTTCGGAGCATATTTTTATGCATGGGATTGTTGGGACATGGAATGCCCTACCAGAAACAGTGGTGGAAGCAGAATTCAAAATAGTTTTTAAAAGGGAAGTGGATAAAGATTTGAAAAATAAAAATGTAGAAAGGTCTGGGAAAAGTGAAAAGGAATGGGACTAGGTGGAAGCTCTTTCAGAGAGCTGGATCAGGTGCGATTAGTCAAATGGCCTCCTTGTACGAAAGAGAGAAATTACATTTCTACAGCGTTTTTCACAACTTCAGGTTGTCCCAAAGCACTTTACAGCCAATGAAGAACTTTTGAAGTGTTGTAATGTAAGAAACACAGCAGATAATTTGCAAACAGCAAAGTCCCACAATCAGATAAATGACCAGATATTTTGTTTCAGTGATGTTGGTGGAGGGATAAATATTGTCCAGGACACCAGGGAGAACTCCCCTGTTCTTCAAAATAGTGAGAGGTCGCACAACACCAGGTTATAGTCCAACAGTTTTATTTGAAATCACAAGCTTTCGGAGCTATCACTCCTTCCTCAGGTGAAGTAAATTGGATACAGAATCGCCAGAGCATATATAGATGGAAAAAAAAGCATGTGTACTTTACAATTGCAGACCAATAAATTAAATCATCCTGACTATCTGCCGAGGTGTGATAAAGTTAATTAAGTCAGCCAGGAAGGTACCACATCAAAAGACATAGCAAGATACAACTGAGACAATGAGGTGTAGTCGCAGGGGTTCCAACGTGTCAAAAGCTGCCGTCTGTATGTAAAACGAAAAGCTTTAAAAAAAATTTACTTTTTTACTGGGAAAATTTTTACTTTTTTACTGGGAATCACATCTGTGAACAAGCTAACGACGACTCGAGTCCGGATCACGTCATGTATCGTGACATAAACCCAAGATCCCGATTGAGACCGTCTTCATGAGTTCGGAACTTGGCTATCAGTTTCTGCTCGATGATTTTGCGTTGTCGTGTGTTTCTAAGGTTGCCTTGGAGAACGCTTACCCGCAGATCCGAGGCTGAATGTCCTTGACTGCTGAAGTGTTCCCCGACTGGGAGGTAACAATCCTGCCTGGCGATTGTTGCGCGGTGCTCGTTCATACGTTGTCTCAGTGTCTGCATGGTCTCGCCGATGTACCATGCCGCGGTGCATTCTTTCCTGCAACGTATGAGGTAGACAACGTTGGCCGAGTCACATGAGTATGTACCATGTACCTGGTGGGTAGTGTCCTCACGTGTGATGGTGGTATCTGTGTTGATGATCTGGCATGTCTTGCAGAGTTTGCCATGGCAGGGTTGTGTGGTGTCGTGGTCGCTGTTATCCTGAAAGCTGGGTAATTTGCTGCGAACGATGGTACTTCTGAGGTTAGGCGGCTGTTTGAAGGCAAGTAGTGGAGGCGTGGGGATGGCCTTAGCGAGGTGTTTGTCGTCATCGATGACATGTTGAAGGCTGCGAAGAACATGTCGTAGTTTCTCCGCTCCGGGGAAGTACTGGACGACGTAGGGTACCCTGTTGGTTGTGTCCCGTGTTTGCCTTCTGAGGAGGTCTATGCGATTTTTCGCTGTGGCCCGTCGGAACTGTCGATCGATGAGTCGAGCGTCATATCCCGTTCTTACGAGGGCGTTTTTCAGCGTCCGTAGGTGTCCATCGCGTTCCTCCTCGTCTGAGCAGATCCTGTGTATTCGCAGGGCTTGTCCATAGGGGATGGCTTCTTTAACATGGTTAGGGTGGAAGCTGGAGAAGTGGAGCATCGTGAGGTTGTCCGTGGGCTTGCGGTAGACAACAGCCAATCTCCAGACGCCATCCTACAACTCATCCGCTTCATCCTTGACCACAATGTCTTCACCTTCGACAACCATTTTTTTTCCCAAACACACGGAACAGCCATGGGGACCAAATTCGCACCCCAATACGCCAACATCTTCATGCACAAGTTCGAGCACGACTTCTTCGCTGCACAGGACCTCCAGCCAACGCTGTACACCAGATACATCGACGACATTTTCTTCCTTTGGACCCATGGCGAAGGATCACTGAAAAGACTACATGATAACATAAACAAGTTCCATCCCACCATCAAACTCACCATGGACTACTCCTCAGAATCGGTTTCATTCCTGGACACACGAATCTCCATCAAAGACGGACACCTCAGCACTTCACTCTACCGCAAGCCCACGGACAACCTCACGATGCTCCACTTCTCCAGCTTCCACCCTAACCATGTTAAAGAAGCCAGAGTGAAGTGCTGAGGTGTCCGTCTTTGATGGAGATTCGTGTGTCCAGGAATGAGACCGATTCTGAGGAGTAGTCCATGGTGAGTTTGATGGTGGGATGGAACTTGTTTATGTTATCGTGTAGTCTTTTCAGTGATCCTTCGCCATGGGTCCAAAGGAAGAAAATGTCGTCGATGTATCTGGTGTACAGCGTTGGCTGGAGGTCCTGTGCAGCGAAGAAGTCGTGCTCGAACTTGTGCATGAAGATGTTGGCGTATTGGGGTGCGAATTTGGTCCCCATGGCTGTTCCGTGTGTTTGGGAAAAAAAATGGTTGTCGAAGGTGAAGACATTGTGGTCAAGGATGAAGCGGATGAGTTGTAGGATGGCGTCTGGAGATTGGCTGTTGTCTACCGCAAGCCCACGGACAACCTCACGATGCTCCACTTCTCCAGCTTCCACCCTAACCATGTTAAAGAAGCCATCCCCTATGGACAAGCCCTGCGAATACACAGGATCTGCTCAGACGAGGAGGAACGCGATGGACACCTACGGACGCTGAAAAACGCCCTCGTAAGAACGGGATATGACGCTCGACTCATCGATCGACAGTTCCGACGGGCCACAGCGAAAAATCGCATAGACCTCCTCAGAAGGCAAACACGGGACACAACCAACAGGGTACCCTACGTCGTCCAGTACTTCCCCGGAGCGGAGAAACTACGACATGTTCTTCGCAGCCTTCAACATGTCATCGATGACGACAAACACCTCGCTAAGGCCATCCCCACGCCTCCACTACTTGCCTTCAAACAGCCGCCTAACCTCAGAAGTACCATCGTTCGCAGCAAATTACCCAGCTTTCAGGATAACAGCGACCACGACACCACACAACCCTGCCATGGCAAACTCTGCAAGACATGCCAGATCATCAACACAGATACCACCATCACACGTGAGGACACTACCCACCAGGTACATGGTACATACTCATGTGACTCGGCCAACGTTGTCTACCTCATACGTTGCAGGAAAGAATGCACCGCGGCATGGTACATCGGCGAGACCATGCAGACACTGAGACAACGTATGAACGAGCACCGCGCAACAATCGCCAGGCAGGATTGTTACCTCCCAGTCGGGGAACACTTCAGCAGTCAAGGACATTCAGCCTCGGATCTGCGGGTAAGCGTTCTCCAAGGCAACCTTAGAAACACACGACAACGCAAAATCATCGAGCAGAAACTGATAGCCAAGTTCCGAACTCATGAAGACGGTCTCAATCGGGATCTTGGGTTTATGTCACGATACATGACGTGATCCGGACTCGAGTCGTCGTTAGCTTGTTCACAGATGTGATTCCCAGTAAAAAAGTAAAAATTTTCCCAGTAAAAAAGTAAATTTTTTTTAAAGCTTTTCGTTTTACATACAGACGGCAGCTTTTGACACGTTGGAACCCCTGCGACTACACCTCATTGTCTCAGTTGTATCTTGCTATGTCTTTTGATGTGGTACCTTCCTGGCTGACTTAATTAACTTTATCACACCTCGGCAGATAGTCAGGATGATTTAATTTATTGGTCTGCAATTGTAAAGTACACATGCTTTTTTTTCCATCTATATATGCTCTGGCGATTCTGTATCCAATTTACTTCACCTGAGGAAGGAGTGATAGCTCCGAAAGCTTGTGATTTCAAATAAAACTGTTGGACTATAACCTGGTGTTGTGCGACCTCTCAATTTTGTCCACCCCAGTCCAACACCGGCATCTCCGCTTCAAAATAGTGCCATGGGATCTTTTACATCCACCTGAGAGGCCAGACGGGCACTCGGTTTAACATCTCATCTGAAAGACGGCACCTCCTTCAGTGCAGCACTCCCTCAGTACTGCTCCTCCGACAGTGCAGCACTCCCTCAGTACTGCTCCTCCGACAGTGCAGCGCTCCCTCAGTACTGCTCCTCCGACAGTGCAGCACTTCCTCAGTACTGCTCCTCCGACAGTGCAGCGCTCCCTCAGTACTGCCCCTCCTTCAGTGCAGCGCTCCCTCAGTACTGTCCCTCTGACAGTGCAGCGCTCCGTCAGTACTGTCCCTCTGACAGTGTAGCGCTCCCTCAGTACTGTCCCTCTGACAATGCAGCGCTCCCTCAGTACTGCCCCTCTGACAATGCAGCGCCTCCTCATTACTGCACTGGAGTGTCGGCCCAGATTTTGTGCTCATGGCTCTGGAGTGGGCCTTGAGAACACAGCCTTCTCACTCAGAGGCAGCAGTGACACCCACCGAGCCATGGCTGACACCTGCCGTAATATTCTAGATTCTTTACAGCAGGGGTCACGGGATAGCAATTGGGATTAGGAACTTTGACCAGCCTGCCTCAACTGCCTAGTGGAGTTCAGGTAAATCAACAGAACCAGGGGTCAAACCTGGGACCTTGCTCGTCTCTGTGGTCAGTGTGTGTCAATGCACAAATGATTCCTGTTACTCAGTGCGAGCGCCACATGCACAAACAACACGCTGGTCATGAAGCGAGGTTACCATCATACCTTCAAAAACAAGTTGCAAAGTGCTAAAGAATCAGTTCCTGGTACTGACCCGTACAGGTTGCAGCATAGGTCCTGCCTTTGTAAAATAGGTTAGATGTGGTTTTAAGATTAATTGTGCTCGAAATCATTAGAAAGAAGGAAAGTCCATGGGTTTGGAGAACCTGCGGGTCTGAACCCCCTGACTCAGACTTTCAGTGATATCATTTTCCATGCAAAGAGGTAGGAAACCCCTCAGCAGATGCCAGTAACCTGCAGCGAACCACATGTGGATGCTGTCCTCTATAAAAGAGGGCGCTGCAAGTACACAGACAACCAGATTCAAGAGAGACCAGTTCGAGTGAGACTGACTTCGTGAGGTAATCCAGAAGATAGCAATCAAGAGACTACAAGATGCTTTGTAAAGGCAGACCGAGATCCCTAATGGTGAGTAAATGCACTGATAGAGTCATAGAATCATCGAATAGTACAGCACAGCAGGAGGCCAGTCGCCCTATCGAGTCAGCACCGGCTCTTTCGAAGAGCAATCCAGTTAGTCATTTGCAATCTTCCAGTCCTTGGATCTAAGGAGGATTTGAAGATTGTTAAAACAAGAAAAACAAATAGCCACAGAGATTGTACAACAGATTGAAACAGGAAGGCAGAAAAATGTTTTGGGTGTAACCCTTGATCAGGAGAGTGCCAATGAAGGGCCACAACCAAATCATGCTTAGCTGTTGTACAAACGACGGTATTTTCAGCAGATTTGGGTTTCAATTAATAGTCAGTAAATGATGGAATTCTCAATCTGTGGGCTGAGGTGCTACACATAATTGTAGCTTAGTGACATCAATGTATAATGTGCAACATCAGTAGCTGCCAAGACAATCTTAACCAAGATTTCACTCCCACCTAAAGTTGCAGCTTTTCACTTGAATGCTCGGTGATTGAGGAGCACTTCAACTGGAGCTGGTGAAAGGAATGTAACCTGATTTTTCTGAATGTGTATGGGCTGTAGAAGGAGAACCTCTCCGCCTCTCTCTCCTCCTTTAAGACCCTCTGTAAAACCTACCTCTTTGACCAAGCTTCTGGTGGCCTGTCCTAATATCTCATGTGGCTCGGTGTCAAGTTTTGTTTGATAATCGCTCCTGTGAAGCACCTTGGGACATTTTACTATGTTAAAGGCGCTATATAAATGCAGTTGTTGATGTTGTTGTTTGTGGGTGGAGTGTACAGGGGCTGGGGAAGGAGATTAAATGGGTGGGTAGAGTCCATGATAGGGGAGAGTGTAGATGGGCTCTGGGAGGAGATTAAATGACAACAGCAAGCTCCCACAAACAGCAATGTGATAATGACCAGATAATCTGTTTTAGTGATGTTGGCTAGTAAATATTGTCCAGGGCGCCAGGAAGAACTCCCCTGCTCTTCTTCACAATAGTGCCATGGGATCTTTCACGTCCAACTGAGAGCAAACAGGACCTCGGTTTAATGCCTCAACCGGAAGACGGCACCTCCGACAGTGCAGCACTCCCTCTAGTATCAGTCCAGATTATGTGCTCAAGACCCTGGAATATATATACATATATATATATACTGTATATATATATATATATATCTGAAACAGATATACCACTTTGAATACTGTTGGGGGGGATGACTTACATGGGGAAGGCAGCAGCAGCCAACTTCCTGGCACCATGGGTGGCTCTGCTGCACAGGCTGGGAGGAAAAAGTGTGGGAGAGCTATAGTGATAGGGGATTCTATTGTAAGGGGAATAGATAGGCGTTTCTGCGGCCGCAAATGAGACTCCAGGATGGTGTGTTGCCTCCCTGGTGCAAGGGTCAAGGATGTCTCGGAGCAGCTACAGAACATTTTGGAGGGGGAGGGCGAACAGCCAGTTGTCGTGGTGCACATAGGCATCAATGATATAGGTAAAAAACGGGATGAGGTCATAAAAGCAGAATATAGGGAGTTAGGAGGTAAATTAAAAAATAGGACCTCAAAGGTAGTAATCTCAGGATTGCTACCAGTGCCACGTGCTAGTCAGAGTAGAAATAGGAGGATATGTCCAATGAATACATGGCTAGAAGAATGGTGCAAGGGGGAGGGATTCAAATTTCTTGGACATTGGAACCGGTTCTGGGGGAGGTGGGACCAGTACAAACGGGACAGTTTGCACCTGGGCAGGGCCGGGACCGATGTCCCAGGGGGAGTGTTTGCTAGTGCTGTTGGGGAGGGTTTAAACTAAAGTGGCAGGGGGTTGGGAACCTGAGCAGGGAGACAGAGGAAAGGGAAACAAGGATAAAAGCAAAAGACAGGAAGGAGAAAAACAAAAGTAGAAGGCAAAGAACTCAACGGTTTAAATCAAACATGGTCACAGTAAATAATAATTCATATAGATCTGAGAGCGTTAAAAAAACAAGCCTGAAGGCTTTGTGTCTTAATGCAAGGAGCATTCGGAACAAGGTGGATGAATTAGCTGCGCAAATAGAGGTAAATGAATACGATTTGATTGGGATTACAGAAACATGGCTCCAGGGTGGCCAAGGCTGGGAACTCAACATCCAGGGTTATTCAATATTTAGGAAAGATAGGCAAAAAAGAAAGGGAGGTGGGGCAGCATTGCTGGTTAAAGAGGGGATTAACACAATTGAAAGGAAGGATATTAGCTCTGATGATGCGGAATCTGTATGAGTAGAACTGAGAAATAACAAGGGGCAGAAAACGTTAGTGGGAGTGGTATATAGACCTCCAAACAGTAATACGGAGGTTGGGGACGGCATTAAAAGGGAAATTAGTGAAGCATGCAGTAAGGGCACAGCAGTCATCATGGGTGACTTTAATTTACATATAGATTGGGCTAACCAAATTAGTAAAAATAATGTGGAGGTGGAATTCCTAGAATGTTTACGGGATGGTTTTCTGGAACAATATGTCGAGGAACCAACCAGAGATCAAGCCATCTTAGACTGGGTATTATGTAACGAGAAAGGATTAATTAGCAATCTTGTTGTACGAGGCCCCTTGGGTCAGAGTGATCATAATATGATAGAATTCTTCCTTAGGATGGAGAGTGAAGTAGTTGAATCAGAGACTAGGGTCCTGAATTTAAATAAAGGAAACTACGATGGTATGAGGCACGAATTGGGTAGGATTGATTGGGGAATGTCACTCAAAGGGTTGACGGTGGATAGGCAATGGCAAACATTCAAAGACTGCATGGATGAACTACAGAATTTGTTCATCCCAGTGTGGCATAAGAATAAAACAAAAAGGGTGACTCAACCGTGGCTAACAAGGGAAATTAGGGATAGCATAAGATTCAAAGAGAGGGCAGATCAATTGGCCAGAAAAAGCGGTAACCCTGAGGATTGGGAGCAGTTTAGGATTCAACAAAGGAGGACAAAGGGATTAATTAAGAAGTGGAAAATAGAATATGAAAGTAAGCTTGCAGGGAACATAAAAACTGACTGTAAGAGCTGTTATAGATATGTGAAGAGAAAAAGATTAGTGAAATCAAGTGTAGGTCCCTTGCAGTCAGAAGCGGGGGAAGTTATAATGGGGAACAAAGAAATGGCAGACCAATTAAATGCATATTTTGGTTCTGTCTTCACAAAGGAGGACACAAATAACCTCCCAGAGATGTTGGGGAACATAGGGTCTGATGAAAGGGAGGAACTGAAAGAAATCAGTATTTGCAGGGAAATGGTGTTAGGGAAATTGACCGGATTGAAGGCCAATAAATCCCCAGGGCCTGATAATCTACATCCTAGGGTACTTAAGGAAGTGGCCCTAGAAATAGTAGATGCATTGCTGATCATCTTCCAGCATTCGATGGAATCTGGAACTGTACCCATGGATTGGAGGGTAGCTAATGTTACTCCACTATTCAAAAAGGGTGGTAGAGAGAAAGCAGGGAATTACAGACCGGTAAGCCTGACATCGGTAGTGGGGAAAATGCTAGAGTCCATTATAAAGGATGTAATAGCTGAGCACTTGGAAAACAGTGACAGGATCAGACAAATTCAACATGGATTTACAAAAGGTAAATCGTGCTTGACTAATCTACTGGAATTTTTTGAGGATGTAACTGGGAAAATAGATCAGGGAGAACCAGTAGATGTGGTGTATTTGGACTTTCAAAAGGCTTTCGATAGGGTCCCGCATAAGAGATTAGGCACATGGGATTAGGGGCAAGGTATTGACTTGGATAGAGAACTGGTTGGCGGACAGAAAGCAGAGAGTAGGAATTAATGGGTCTTTTTCCGAGTGGCAGGCAGTGACTAGTGGGGTACCGCAGGGATCGGTCCTTGGACCCCAGCTATTCACAATATACATTAATGATTTAGATAAGGGAACTAAATGTAATATCTCCAAGTTTGCAGATGACACAAAGCTGGGTGGGCTTGTGTGCTGCGAGGAGGATACCGATAAACTCCAGGATGATTTGGACAGGTTGGGTGAGTGGGCAGAAGCGTGGCAGATGCAATATAACGTAGATAAATGCAAGGTTATCCACTTTGGTGTCAAAAACAGAAAGGCAGACTATTATCTGAATGGCAATAGATTGGGAGAAGGGGAAGTGCAACGAGACCTGGGTATCCTTGTGCACCAGTCCCTGAAAGTAAGCATGCAGGTGCAGCAGGCAGTGAAGAAGGCAAATGGTATGTTGGCCTTCATAGCGAAAGGGTTTGAGTATAGGAACAGGGATGTCCTGCTGCAGTTGTACAGGGCCTTGGTGAGACCACACCTTGAGTACTGTGTGCAGTTTTGGTCGCCTTATCTGAGGAAGGATGTTCTTGCCATGGAAGGAGTTCAGCGAAGATTCACAAGGCTGATACCTGGGATGGCAGGAATGACATATGAGGAGAGATTGGGCAAATTGAGTTTATACTCGCTGGAGTATAGAAGAATGAGAGGGGATCTCATCGAAACATATAAAATTCTGACAGGTCTGGACAAACTAGATGCAGGAAGAATGTTCCCGATGGTCGGAGAGTACAGAACCAGGGGTCATAGTCTAAGAATAAGGGGTTAGCCATTTAGGACAGAAATGAGGAAGAATTTCTTCACCCAGAGAGTGGTGAACCTATGGAATTCTCTACCACAGAAGGTAATTGAGGCCAAGTCATTAAATATATTCAAGAATGAGTTAGATATATTTGATCACATAATCACAGAATCCCCACAGTGCAGATAGAGGCCATTTTGGCCCATCGTGCCTGCACCGACACATATCCCACCCTATCCCCGTAACCCCACGTATTTAATCCCCCTAACACTAAGGGTCAATTTATCATAGCCAAATTAACCTAACCCACACATCTTTGGACTGTGGGAGGAAACCGGAGCACCCAGAGGAAACCCACGCAGACAGGGGGAGAATGTGCAAACTCCACAAAGACAGTCACCCTGGGCCGGATTCGAACCCGGGTTCCTGGCGCTGTGAGGCAACAGTGCTAACCACTATGCCACCGGGGTTTCTTAAAGCTAAAGGTATCAAGGGATATGGGGAGAAAGCAGGGACAGGGTACTGAGTTTGGATGATCAGCCATGATCTCATTAAATGGTGGAACAGGCTCGAGGGGCCGAATGGCCTACTCCTGCTCCTATCTTCTATGTTTCTATGCTACTAACTGAGTCAGAGCTAACATCTGACAAATGAGGACACTGATTTCTGCCCTGCGTATATTCCAGAGGAGAATGAGGACTGTCCAGTAAAAGATATCCTGCAGGAAGAGGAGGTATGAACAGGTTATCAGGAGGAAACAGTGTGTCAGATTTAACTGGCGTTCCATCGCCTGTGGTTTATGGCTGTGGGTCTGGGAGGGCAGAAGTGCCCGAACATCAAACAATCTTCCTCTGTGAAGGTTCTGTGCATTTCGTTTTGTAGAGGAAATGGTTTAATTGATGATTACATCGCTCACACACTCTACATATTTCCTCTCAAAGATTAAAGAGCAGAGGGTTGATGGGCTTTGGGGGTTGAAATGAACCGTGATTTGCCAAATGCTGCAAGGCACTGTGGTTGAATATGTGCTTCCTGCTGTCCCGTGCTCGAATGTTGCCATGCAGAGTGTCACTGTCCACGCAGTAGCCGCACTGCCCTGTGGGGATGGCACTGCAGTCCGGCAGCGATAATGTAGTGTGACACTGCAATAATGTAGTGCAGCAACTACACATCCTGCAGGGAGAGCGGGGACTGGGCTCACTGGGATGAATATAGCAACACCGCGAGACAAGTTAAAAGCCTAATCCGAGAGACCGAGGCCTAGATATAGCTGCTGATTGTAATGAAAGAGTCTTTTCACTGTTACAATGATAGAGACTTCCAAAAGGGAATTGGATAAATACTTGAAACGTAAAATAATCCCAGGGCTACGGGGAAAGAGCAGGGGAGTGGGACTAATTGGATAGCTCTTTCAAAGAGCCGGCACAGGCACGATGGGCCGAGTGGCTTCTTACTGTGCTGTAAGATTCTATGACTTATGAAGAGGGCAGTAAGGGAGGAGGTGAGAACCGTAAAAGATGCAAACTGACCCAAAACTGAAGATGAGGACAAAATAGTGAAGATTCTGAATGATTGTTTCCCCCAAGTATTCTCCAGGAAAGACATGAGCAACATGTCCTCTCCAAACTGATAGCTAAACTCAGGTGGAAGTCCGAGACAGGCTAAGGGTGCTGAAGATGAATACATTCCCAGTGACTGATGATTTTAATCCCAGCAGTTTTCTTTAACAATGTTCCGGTTTTGTTCAGGCCTCCACTGCGCTGGTCATCGTACTGCTCGCCATCTTGGCGGAAGCTGCCCTTGCAGTGAAAGTGAGGAATAACAAAAGGAAGGGGGAACGCCTACGCTTGAGAAGGACCACAAGGTACCTGCTGGAGTTGGAAAGTTTAAAACCGTTACCACACTCTCCATCACACCACTGGGGCTCCATCGACGCAAGCTTCAGGAGCCGCTCCCTGTCCCCCTGGATTTACAAGTAAGTTCAACCTGTTTCACATCACTTCTCTGTTCTGTTATCAACAGGCCATCTCCCTTATCAAAGCAAGCTAACCCCCTCCCCCCAATACAACACATCACTGATCCCCATCACATGCTCCATCAAACTCCCCATCACATCACTGGTCCCTATCACACGCTCCATCATACTGCCCATCACATCACTGGTCCCCATCACACGCTCCATCATACTGCCCATCGGACTGCAGGCTCTACATCGCACTCACTATCACACCGCTCAGTCACACTGCTCCTCCATCCTGCCATGCCACCGAGTGCCTGGCAGCTGCTTTTGTCTGGGCTGTTTCTGATCTCATTCTATCACAGCACAAGAGATGATCAGCAGCCGCTTTGCATCCTGGTTAGGATTGAGTGTTCAAGGTGCCATATTAAGTGTGTGCCACTTACAGCTCCCTCTGAAGGACTCGCACCAACAACTGAAGGGGTGAACGTGTCACTGCAACAATGCAATGTTTTACCCATTTTCCCTTTCTTTTCCCCCCATTTCAGGGAGGACTCAGACAACGACCGTTACCCTTCCTCCATCTTTAAGGCGGAGTGCGTGAGCACGCACTGCCTGAACATCACAGGGAAGGAGGATCGAAATCTCAGCACCCGCCTCGTCAAGCAGGAGATGATTGTCCTGAGGAGGGAAAAGGCCCCTGGTCACAAGATCACTTACCGCGTGGAGAAGCTAATGGTCCCGGTCGCTTGTGTCTGTGTCCGCCCAGCGGTTCGGAGAGTCTAAAAGGATCAGCCATAGATGCAACAAAGGATAAAGCCATGTTAAGCCAAGCCCAACCCAATCAGCAGCATGCCCTTATTATTCTAAACTACCAGTTCACAGTGAGGAAGGAAGCCATTAAGATCAGGAGCCACCAGAAAGGCGTTAGTATTGCTTTGAAGCACCAGCTCCTCCTCCACGCCCCCGCCCCGGTTAACAGGAGACACCTTCACTCCAGGATAGAAACTCATGGCGACTCGGCCTTTCAGAAGAATCAACCTCACTCAGAGGCGTGAAGTAAATTCTCCAGGAGCTCGAGTCATTAGGATTCCTGGGGTCTTCGAAAGAGTTCGAACATCCCCGGTCTCCCTTCCCCAGGCCATAAGGAAACTCCCTGAAAATCTCACATCGTTTCCAGAGAAAAAAATCAAATGGTTTTACATCCTCGGTGCAGTCGGGCTTCACTGGAGGAAACACGATGAAATAAAGAGCTCCCCCTCCCTCCGCCCCATCTCAATCCCTCCATCCGCCTCTCACACCTAAATTATTGCTATAGACGTCGATTGTGGGGAATCATCTCCCTCCATTAGAATTGGCGGTTCTGCCTTGGACTGAGCCAATGAAGGCTGGAGTCCTGGCCCAATATCTGTACTTGTTTCCTATGTCCGGGAGCAATGCCCATCTCGCCCTCCTTCTCCCCCTCCCCCTCTCTGCAGATAATGCCTCTATTTATGGAATAGATCTGCACCTGTCTAACCCCCGCACTGCCCCTTTAAATACTGTAATTTTTTTAGCCAGATGCCAATTTCACGGTTAGACGAAGTGATGTTGTGCGTTTGCAGGAGGTCAGACCCTGGCAGATCGGGTGCGACGTCTCCCCTGGCTATCGACCTGTGCGCGTTGGTCCCAGACACTGCAAGTCGGGTGCGAGGGCGGGGCACTCCTGCCATTCCAACACCCTGCGTGTTTCCCACACATCATTTGGCGTTGCCATGCCCTCGTGTCCATTTGACAGGATTACTAAGTAACATTCTATGAATGAAATGTGACCAGGGGATGCAGCTTTGAGCATGTGACAGACGCAGGCCATTCATTGCAAATCCAGTCAACACCCTCTCCAAAGTCAAACAGCTTCTCAGCGGAAAGCATAGAAAAGTGGGCCTGATGTAGGTTGGGTTGGGCACAGCGAAGGTGGAACTTGCTGACACCTCGCTTGTGTTAGCGCTAGTGCCGAGGTTTTTGCTTCAATTATGCTATTTGTAGATTCGCTTTATTGTTGAAATTCGGGTTCCCCTGGTGACTAAACCAGGTCTGTGTGGTCACACAGCAAAGAACAGTTTCCACACAGAATGGTCCGATCCAAGAATCCACCCGTTTTTTCCCTCTGCCGTTTCTCCCCCGTCACTATTCCCCCTTCTAGCATGGCCAGGAAGGGCGATGGCCTGGGGATCACAGACCTCTCTGGGAGCAGCGGCAGAGATTACAATCCGCTCGCCATCAGCTTGCCAGTAATCGCATTAAACTGCAGTATTAGCTTAGCGACACTCTAATGGTTCTTTGCACCATTTTAATACTTGTTCAGTCTGAACAATGACTCTCTCCCAGGCTAGTAGGACCGTTTAATTTAACAATACTGGCCCAGCATACCTTCAATCGATATAACACAGTGTGCTGCAGGTGTCAAAGCTTGGCAAGCAGGGGGAGGGGATTCCGTGAGGCACCTCACCTCGCTCCCAAGCCGCAGCACTAACACCTGCATGGAACAGCGAGTCAGAATAAGAAGAATGACCCACTGCAGTCTGTATGGTTGCTACGGTGACGGCACTAGACCAGGCTGGGAATAGATGACACACATTGACTGTTACACTTGCGGGTTCGATAACTGGCTGCCAATCAATGTCAGTCCCTTAATTCCCCTCGAGTCCAAAAATCTTTTCGACCTCAGCCTTGAATGTATTCAACAGTACATTACATCTACGATGTAGCCAGCTGGCGCTCGCAGTCCAATGGTGGTCTTGAGCTGGTCGGAGATGGGAACATTGACCAGAGACAGCAGCCCCTTGTCCGGTCTCACAACTCCCGCTGACATCAGCTGATGCCGACTAGCCAGGCGCCAGCCTGCCCTGCGAGTGGTGGCAAGTCATGGGGAGTAAAGGAAACCTAGAACAGGCCGCGTTAGATCCTGGCAAATGAATCAAAGCCTGCTGCATTTCCAAACTGAAGTGTGAGAATGTATTAATTGTGTTAATTTATTAAGTTATTTTAATATATTTATATAAGGATAAAATGCCTCACCTGTAGATTTTGATTTTAAAATAAAGATTCACGTGTCAATTAATGACTGTTTCTGGTTTGAGTATTTGATCCGGTTTCACAAACAAAAGAAAGGAAATAATCCCGACTATTTGTCAGAAGGACCCTGTGGAAGAAAATATACGACAACAACTTGTATTTATATAGCCCCTATATTTATATAAATTTGAGGAGTTGGGTGACTGGGAGACAATGTAGGTCAGTGATCACAGAGGAGATGGGTGGGTGGGATATGCTGCCGGATGAGCTGAAGTTTATGGAGGGTGGAGGTTAGCAGCCAGACAGTAAAAAGCATTGGAATAGTCGAGTCTGGAGGTTGCAGGTTTCAGCAGCAGATGGGCTGAGGTAGGGGGGGTGCAAAGTTATAGAGGTGGAAGTAGGCAGTCTTTACCACAGAGAATATGGAGTTGGAAGTTCAGCTCATGGTTAAATAGGATGGCAATATTGTGAAGAGTCTGGTTCAGCCTGAGACAGTGGCCGGGAAGAGGGACGGAGTCTGTGGCTGGGGCTGTAAATGACAGCTTAAACCTCCCAACGTTTAACTGGGTGAAACTGCAGCTCATTTAGGACTGGAGGTTGGACAGTCTGACAGGACAGTGTTGTGAAGGAAATAGATTTATTACCCCTAATATAATGATACTCACATTTATATAATACCTTGTCACATTGAAACTAGTCAAACTTCTTCGGGAAACACCGCAACCACATCAGATGAATTCCCAGTCTGTTCTTTATGGTGCTGAGAGAGGAATGTTGGCTCAGACACTCGGGAGAACTCCCTGGTATCAGCCGTGGCTCAGTGGGTAGCACTCTCACCCGAGTCACAAGGTGTGGGTTCAAGTCCCACTCCAGAGACTT
Source organism: Squalus acanthias (assembly GCA_030390025.1). Classification (NCBI taxonomy): domain Eukaryota; kingdom Metazoa; phylum Chordata; class Chondrichthyes; order Squaliformes; family Squalidae; genus Squalus; species Squalus acanthias. Next base: position 519,945 of record JASTWF010000280.1, read on the forward strand.
CAGCACATAACGCAGGCTGACACTCCCAGTGCAGTACTGAGGGAGTGCTGCAGTCGGATGAGACGTTAAACCGAGGTCCCATCTGCCTGCTCAGGTAGACATAAAAGATCCCAGGGCATTATTCGAAGAAGAGCAGGGGAGTTCTCCCCGGTGTCTTGGCCAATATTTATCCCTCAAACATCACTAAAACAGATTATCTGGTCATTATCACATTGCTGTTTGTGGGATGGGAGAATGATTAGTTTTTAAAACATCTCCAAATAAAAATCTGGCATCAGTAAAAGTGACCGTGAAGCTGTCGGATTGTCGTAAAAACCCAACTGGTTCACTGATGTCCTTTAGGGAAGGAAACCTGCCGTCCTTACCAGGTCTGGCCTATAGGTGACTCCAGTCCCACACCAACCTGGTTGACTCTTAACTGGTCTCTGAATTACCCTAACAAGACCCTCAGTTGCATCAAACCGCTACAGTCCCTACCTAACAGCATTGTGGAAGCACCTTCACTACACAGACTTTAGCGGTTCAAGAAGGCCTACCACCACCTTATCAGGCCAACTAGGGATGGGCAATACCGACCTTACCAGTGACACCAACATTCGGAGAATGAACGAAAAACAACATTCTGGCACAGAATTGATAGATCTGTTTCTCCACTGTAACATTTTCAGATTCTAAGAGCAGGTCATCAGCACAATTCTGTCTGCTTGAGTGCAGCAAACAAGGTAGAAAGACATTATACTGCACACTAGATTTCTCTGTTTACACAAAGGGATGTAAAACTAGAACAACTGTAATATTTTAACATTGGAGCACTGGACAAAAACATTTATCACTCAAAGATTTTGATTCAAAATTTGCCCAGTCTTCTGAGGTCATAAACAGCCTGATCTCCATCTTAGACACAATGATTACATTTAATTCTCAGCTTTCTCAATAATCCATGCATGCTTAGAGATGCATTTATCTGTAATAGAGTGCAAACAACAAGGTCCAATCTATGCCTTGCTTAACCTAAACACCAACAGCTTCTGTTAGCCTCTGGGACCACAGATGTTTAAATAGCCTGGACTTCTTGATAAAGACTGGGAGGAGCTGGTGCAGAGTGTATGAGGGTCATGGTATGCATGTGAAGTAATGCAGTTAGCATCCCCGCTCCCTCAAGTCCAAGGGACGCAGACTTGAACGGATATGGCAGACAACTGGTTTAGCCATTCAACGCCAGATCTGGCTGGACCACAGAAAGCACCATCGGGTCCTGCTCTCGTCTGCCTAAACTGCTCATTATTCCAGGATCATTCTGGAATGCAAAAGACAACCCCTGGCTTTTCCCTACTGCAAACCGTCTTCTTAAACCCCTCTCCCCTGTACCCTCCACCCTCACCTCCAACAACAAATGCAAGGAGCTCATGGACGTCTTTGTCACTAAGATTGAGACCAAAGATCCCTCAAATTTTCTTTTGGGCCGCGCGACCCCTTTAACGGGGTGCACGGGCCACTCAACATCCCGCACATGCGTGTTTTTTTCTATTGAGAAGCCGGCTCACCGGCTGCGTGGGACCTGCAGAGCGCCACGCAACTAAAAGGGAATGTTGATCGAGACCATCTGATCAGCTGTCTCTGCCAATTCCCTCCCTTCCCCATGCCCACCGGGCCAAACTTCCTCTAAGGTTACCCCCCTGCCCTAGCCCTGAACTCGCATCTTTCTCCAGTTTCTCTCGGATCTCCCCTCATGCCCGCTCAGAGCTCATCTTCTCCATGAGACCCACTTCCTGCTCGCTTGACCCTATTCCCACCAAACTGCTGACTACCCAACTTCCTTTCCTGGCTCCTGTGTTAGCGAATATTGTTAACAATTATCTCACCTCAGGTACTGTCCTCCTCTCCTTCAAATCTGCCGTCATCACCCCTCTCCTCAAAAAACCAACCCTTGACCCCTCCGTCCTGACAAACTACCGCCCCATCTCCAACCTCCCTTTCCTCTCCATATCCCTTGATTCCCCTAGAGTCCAAAAATCTATCTCAGCCCTGAATATACTCAACGATTCAGCATCCACAACCCTTTGGGATAGAGAATTCCAAAGATTCACAACCCTGAGTGCAGAAATTCCTCATCTCAGTCTTAAATGGCCGACCCCTTATCCTGAGAATATGCCCCCTAGTTCTAGACTCTCCAGCCAGGGGAAACAACCTCTCAGCATCTACCCTGTCAATCCCGCTCAGAATGTTAAATGTTTCAAGGAGCTCACCTCTCATTCTTCTAAACTCCAGAGAGTATAGGCCCAATCTACTCAATCTCTCCTCATAGGACAACCCTCTCATCCCAGGGATCAATCTAGTGAACCTTCGTTGCACAACCTCCAAGTCAAATATGTCCTTCCTCAGATAAGGAGACCAAAACTGTGCACAGTACTCCAGGTGTGGTCTCACCAAAGCCCTGTACAATTGTAGTAAGACTTCCTTACGTTTGTACTCCAAACCCCTTGCAATAAAGGCCAACATGCCATTTGCCTTGCTAACATAGCATTTGCCTTCCTAACCTTTGACACAGTTGACCATACCATCCTCCTCCAACGCCATCACCACAGTCTTCCAGCTGGGTAGGGCTGCACTCACCTGGTTCCATTCTTATCTATCTAATCATAGACAGAGAATCACCTGCAATGGCTTCTCTTGCCGCTCCCGCACGGTTACCTCTGGTGTCCCCCAAGGATCTATCGTTGGCCCCCTCCTATTTCTCATCTACATGCTGACCCTCGACGACATCATCCGAAAACACAGCGTCAGTTTCCACGTGTAGGCTGACGACACCCAGCTCTACCTCACTACCACCACACCTCTCTCGGCCCCTCCACTGTCTCTAAATTATCAGACTGCTTGTCCAACATACAGTACTGGATGAGAAATTTCCTCCAATTAAATATTGGGTAGCCCGAAGCCATTGTCTTCGATCCCGTCATAAACTCCGACCCCCCGACTCCATCCCTCTCCCTGGCAACTGTCTGAGGCTGATTCACACTGTTTGCAACCTTGGTGTCATATTTGACCCAGAGATGAGCTTCCAACCACAAATCCGCGGTATAACTAAGATTTCCACCTCCGGAACATAGCCCGACTCCGCCCCTGCCTCAGCTCATTTGCTGCTGAAAACCCATCCATGTCTTTGTTACCTCTAGACTTGAATATTCCAACACACCCCTGGCCGGCCTCCCATTTTCCACCCTCCATAAACTTAAGTGCATCCAAAACTCTGCTGCCCGTGTCCTACCTCGCACCAAGTCCCATTCACCCATCTCGCCTGTGCACGCTGACCGACACTGGCTCCCGGTTCAGCAACGTCTCGATTTTAAGATTCTCATTCTCGTTTTCAAATCCTTCCAGGGCCTCACCCCTCCCCATCTCTGTAACCTCCTCCAGCCCAACAACCCTCCTGCACTCCTCTAATTCTGGCCTCTTGAGCATCCCCGATTTTAATCGCTCCAACCAGTGGTGGCCACGCCTTCAGCTGCCAAGGCCCTAAGCTCTGGCATTCCCTCTCTAAACCTCTCCAACTCTCTCTCCTCCTTTAAGACGCTCCTTAAAACCTACCTCTTTGACCAAGTTTTTGGTCATCTGCCCCAATATCTCATGTGGCTCGGTGTCCAATTTTGTTTTATAACGCTCCTGTGAAGAGCCTTGGGATGTCTTACTATGCAAGTTGTTGTTGTTGGTGGTGTAGCCCTTCGTAAACTTGTAAATCTAGAACTCGCATTTCCGGTACATAGATAAGGACTGCAGCCCATGTCTATTCTTAGTCAGGTCTTAAATGTCAAAGAAAAAAACCACTTTTAGCTTCAAGCTAGCAACCACCCCCACCCAGTTCAATACAATGTCTGTATAAAGTCAGATATAACTGGCCTGACAGCAATCAAGGTCAGCCATTGATAACATCATGCTCATCTCAGAGAGGAAGCATTTCTATTGCATTGCACTGCATTGCAGCCGCCAATAGCTGAGGCCATCCTGCAAGATCAATCTTGCCTTCTGCATTCTCAGCAGGCCCCCTGCAAGAGTTCTAAAAGCTGAATTTAGAGAAAAAATGCACTTGGTTCTATTTGCTTATATAACTATCATAGCAGGGTTTTCATGGTGCTGATCAACCTCCATGTACATTCTTCAATTGCCTGTCTCTGGTAAGCTCCTCATTCTCTGTACCCACACATGCTCAAAACATTCTACAGGGCTGGAGGGAGAACAGAGAGGAGCATACCTTTAATTTCTCCTTAATTTGTGTGTTCATTAAAAGGCAAGGGTAAATGGAACTCGCTTCCTGGTTAGGCATCCAGAATCAGCATCAGATCTTCAAGTTGGGATTAGAAGCGAGGAGTCTAGACAGCACCATCAAGCCCACCCCAGCCAGGTGCTCTGCAAGAAAGGAAGAACAAACTTGCATCGAATTTACAGCACAGAACCAGGCCGTTCAGCCCAACAGGTCCATGCCGGTGTTTATGCTCCACACGAGCCTCCTCCCACCCTATCAACATATCCTTCTATTCCTTTCTCCATCATGTACTTATCTAGCATCCTCTTAAAGGTATCTATGACCAACCTGCATCTATAACTTGCATTTATATAGCACCTTTCACAACTTCAGTACGTCCCAAATTGCTTCAAGGCCAATTAAGTACTTTTGAGATGCGGTCACTATTGTAACGTAGGGAAATGTGCCAGGTCAATTTGCAAACAGCAATGAGATAAACGACCAGATTAAGTGATGTTGGCGGAGGGATAGAAATTGGCCAGGACACCAGGAGAGCTCCCCCTGCTCTTCTTCAAAATAGTATCATGGGATCTTTCCATCTACTTGAAGAGGGCAGTCAGGCCACGGTTTAATGTCTCACCTGAAAGACAGCACCTTCAACAGTGCAGCACTGAAGTGTCAGCCTGGATCATGCGCTCCAGAGAATGGGAGGTCAAAATCCCACCATGGCAGATTGAGAACTTTAATTCCGTTCAAAAAAAAATCTGGAAATCAAGAGCTGGAATCAGTAAAAGTGGCCATAAAGCTGTCGGATTGTTGTCAAAACCCAAGTGGTTCACTCAGGGAAAGGAAGTGCCATCGTTACCTGCTCTGACCTATGTGTGACACCAGTCCCCATCCCACTGTTGCTCTACAGGCACGTGTGCCAATTTCTCCTGCCACCTCACCTCAGCTTTCGAAAATGTGCCCTGATCCAATCTGCTGGTCTTGTTTTTTGGACTGACTTTTTCCTCTTCGTAGTTGGTTTTTCAACCTCATCACAAAGTGCTCACCCACATTCAGCTCATCCACCTGATCTATGTCATTACTCATAACCAGATCTAACGCCTCCACCCGTGTAGACTGACTAACATACTGCTTGAGGAAGGAGCTCTGTACACACTTTAGGAATTCCATTCCCTTTACCCTCTCTGTCCAAATTGATAATTGCAGAATTAAAATCGCAATAATTGTTATTCGTAATCATCTTTTCCAACTGACTGCAGATTTCCTCACCACAATTTAGAAGTTTGTAATACACCCCTAATAATGTAACAAGCCCTGCTTACTTTATCTTTGAGCTCCAACCATATTAACCATACAGATAAGGTCTGTACCTTTCTTATCTACAGACACTCACTACAGCAAGCATTTCCCTTTACCAATATTGACACTCCACCTTCTTTATCTTTTCTATTCCTCCAAAATATATTATAACCAATATGCTTATTTTCCATTCTTGTCCAGTTTGCAGAGGGCTTCTATTAATGCTATCAAGTCCAGATCTTCCTGTAAAATACTTGCTTCCAGTTCCCCGTGTTTACGTCGCACTCTGCTCAATGAAATACATGCACTTTAACAATTTTTTTTTTTAAAAGCATGATTCCGTTCCCCATGTTTTTTGTATAACTACCCCTACCGTCACTACAATCTTTGTCAGCGGGGATCAGGGGGCAAACTCTCCTCTGGCTGGAGTCACATCTGGCACAAAAGATGGTTGTTGTTGGAGACCAATCATCTCAGCTCCAGGACATTGCTGCAGGAATTTCTCAGGGCAGTGTCCGAGGCCCAATTATTTTCAGCTGCTTCATCAATGACCTCCCCTCCATCATAAGGTCAGAAGTGGGGATGTTCGCTGATGATTGCACAGTGTTCAACTCCATTCACAATTCCTCAGATAATGAAGCAGTCCATGCCCGCATTCAGCAAGACCTGGACAACATTCAGGCTTGGGCCGATAAGTGGCTAGTAACATTCGCACTGCGCAAGTGCCAAGCAACTTCCGGGTGTCACTAGCAAAGCCAGCGTTTATAGCCCATCCCGAGATGCCTTTGTGTAGGTGGTGGTCGGTCCTGGCGGAAAGCAAACTGAGTATCAGTGAGCATGTTGCTGGTAAGTGCCACTCGATAGCATGTCGACGACACCTTCCATCACTTTGTTGACAATGGCAGTAGGGTGATGAGGCGGTAATTGACCAGGTTGGATTTGTCCTGCTTTTTGTGGTAAAAAGAAATGGTGGACTGTACGCTGCTGCTGTACAGCTGAGTAAAGACTATTAATGTTGCTTCATTGAGTGTTAAGTCTTCCGCTTCTGGCTTCAGATTGCCATTAAAGGTGAGGTAAATCAAGCCTCATTCTCAGAAACATCTTGAATTATAAATGTGATTAGATGTGGCTTGAAGATTAGTTGTGTTTGAACTATTGGCCGACAAGGAGTGACTGCAAGGTAAGTACAGGGGCTCAGAGAACAGGCCTAGGTTGAACCTAACTCAGGTCCTTCCCAACTACTAGACGGAGGGACCTCCTTCCATGAAACGTGAGGAAACGTGGTGCATCACATCCCTGCTGTATAAGAGCAGAGGAGGAGCAAGCACCAGCGAGAGTCTTCAGCTGACTTGTGAGATATTGCAGATAGTGAGTGATACATAGAAACATAGATACATAGAAGATAGGAGCAGGAGTAGGCCATCCGGCCCTTCGAGCCTGCTCCGCCATTTAATGAGATCATGGCTGATCCTTCAATTCAGTATCCCGTCCCCGCCTTCTCTCCGTAACCCTTAACCCCTTTTGCCTGTAGAAATATATCTAATTCCCTCTTAAATATATTTAATGAGCTGGCGTACACTGCCCTCTGTGGCAATGAGTTCCACAGGTTCACCACTCTCTGAGTGAAGAAATTCCCCCTCATTTCTGTCCTAAATGGTTTAGCCCTTATCCTTAAATTATGTCCTCTAGTTCTGTTCTCACCCGCCAAGGGAAACATTCCTTCTGCATCTAATCTGTCTAGACCTGTCAGAATTTTATACACTTCTATGAGGTCCCCTCTCAATCTTCTAAACTCCAGTGTGTACATCCCTAAACTACATAGTCTCTCCTCATAGGTCAATCCCGCCATTCCTGGTATCAGCCTGGTGAATCGCCGCTGCACCCCCTCCATGGCAAGAACATCTTTCCTCAGATGAGGCGACCAAAACTGTACACAGTACTCGAGGTGTGGTCTCACCAGTGCCCTGTACAGCTGCAGCAAGGTATCCCTGTTCCTGTATTCCAACCCTTTTGCTATGAAGGCCAGCATACCGTTTGCCTTCTTGACCGCCTGTTGCACCTGCATGCTCGCCTTCAGTGACTGGTGTACAAGAACACCCAGGTCTCTCTGTACTTCCCCCTCTCCCAATTTATTGCCATTTAAATAATAATTTGCCCTCCCGTTCCTGCACCCAAGGTGGATAACTTCGCACTTGTCCACATTATAGTGCATCTGCCATTTATCCGCCCAATCACCCAGTCTGTCCAAATCGCTCTGGAGCTTCCTGGTCTCCTCCTCTGAGCCCACCCCCCCTCCTAGTTTAGTGTCGTCTGCAAATTTGGAAATGCTGCATTCGACTCCCTGATCCAGGTCATTAATATAAATTGTGAACAGCTGGGGACCCAGGACAGATCCCTGTGGTACCCCACTTGTTACTGCCTGCCATTCAGAAAATGAGCCGTTTATTCCAACTCTCTGTTTTCTATCTGACAGCCAGTTCTCTATCCACGTCAATACTTTCCCCTTTATCCCATGAGCTTCAATTTTCCCTGCTAATCTTTTATGTGGGACCTTATCGAAGGCCTTTTGGAAGTCCAGGTACACCACATCTACTGGCTCTCCCCCATCTATTTTACCAGTTACTCCCTCAAAAAATTCCAATAGATTAGTCAAGCACGATTTACCCTTTGTAAATCCATGTTGACTCTGTCCTATCCTGTCCCCATTTGCTAAGTGCTCGGCTATTTCATCCTTAATGATGGACTCCAGCATTTTGCCCACAACTGATGTAAGGCTTACAGGTCTGTAATTACCTGCTTTTTCCCTACCCCCCTTTTTGAATAGTGGGGTAACGTTAGCTACCCTCCAATCCATGGGCACTGTTCCCGAGTCTAATGAATTCTGAAAAATCATGCTTAGTGCATCCGCTATCTCTAGGGCCACCTCCTTCAGTACCCTAGGATGCATGTTATCAGGCCCTGGGGATTTGTCCGCCTTCAATCCCTTTAGCTTCCTTAACACCATATCCTTAGAGATATTGATTTGCGTCAGTTCCTCCTTTGCCAATGTCCCTATTTTTCCCGATATCCCAGGGAGGTTTTTTGTGTCTTCCTTCGTAAAGACTGACCCAAAGTATGCATTTAGTTGGTCTGCCATTTCCTTATTTCCCATTATATATTCCCCCGTATCTGACTGCAATGGACCAACTTTGGTTTTCACCAGTCTTTTCCTCTTGATATACTTATAAAAGCTTTTGGAGTTAGTTTTTATATTTTCCGCCAGCTTGCTTTCGTAAGCTATTTTGCCCTTCTTGATTAAGCCCTTTGCCCTCCTTTGCTCTATCTTAAACTGTTCCCAATCTTCCGCTCTGGCGCGTTTTTTGGCTATTTTATACGCCCTATCTTTGGATTTTATGCTGTCTCTAATTTCCCCTGTTATCCACGGTTGAGTCACCTTTTTAGATTTCCTTTTATGCCAGATTGGTATAAACAATTTTTGCAATTTTGTCATTCTATCTTTAAATGCTTGCCATTGTTTATCTACCTCCAGTCCTCCCAGGAACGTTGTCCAATCAGACCTACTCAGTTCCCGTCTAATGGCATCATAATTCCCCTTGTTTAAATTCAGGACCTGAGTCTCTGAGTCAATTTCTTCGCTCTCCATTTCGAGTGAGAAATCGATCATGTTATGATCGCTCTGACCCAAGGGTCCCCGTACAACAAGATTACTAATTAGTCCCTTCTCATTGCACAGTACCCAGTCCAATATAGCCTGTTCCCGAGTTGGTTCCTCGACATATTGATCCAGATAACCATCCCTTAAACACTCAAGGAATTCCTCCTCCTCATTATTTTTACTGATTAGGCTAGTCCAATCTATATGTAAGTTAAAGTCACCTATGATGACAGCTGTGCTCTTAGTGAGTGACGGAGATAATCTCCACAATTAGACGGAGATAATCTCCACAATTAGACGGAGCCTCCTTACGGTAAGTAGATGGTGCATCCTCTCCTCTGCAGTCTTAGGCTGGCAAGTTGTCGTGTTTAATGCATTGAACAACAGTTTGGTTTTGTTCCCGCAATGAGTTAGAAGAATATTTTGAAACAATTGATTTACTGTGAGCTGTGTGTCCCTCTAACTTACCCTGTATGGACCTGTGCGACTCGAGTCTGCAACGTCCATTCCCCAGTCCATATTCGGCCTCCAGAGTAGCATGTGTAAAGGGATGGTGACTGCATGCCAAGCCAACGAGGGGAGGTAGTGCAAGCTCCACACCAGCCTCTCCGGCACAGCCCAGGAAGGGAGGGAAGCAGGGACATCGACCAATGGGGAAATTCCCAGGCACTGCGAATTCTCACTGAAAAGAAAAAAGAAAGACTTGTATTTGTATAGCGTCTCTCACGACCTCAGGACATCCCAAAGCCCGACACTCTTGAAGTGTAGTCAATGTTGTAATGTACGAAACGTGGCAATTTGCGCACAGCAAGCTCCCACAAACAGCAATGTGATAATGACCACATAATTTGTTTTAGGGGTGTCGATTGAGACATAAATATTGGCCAGGACACCGGGAAAACTTCCCTGCTCTTCTCTGAAATAGTGCCATGGGATCTTTTACATCCATCTGAGGGGGGAAGACACGACCTCGGTTTAACATTTCACCCAAAAGACGGCACCTCCGACAGTGCAGCACTCCCTCAGCACCGCACTGGAGTGTCAGCCTGGATTATGGGCTCAAGGCTCCTGAACCCATGACCTTCTGACTCAGAGACAAGAGTGCTACCCACTGAGCCAAAGCTGACACTGGAACAGAGAAGGTTGAGAGAAGAAATGATTGTTGTTTTTAGGATTCTAAAGGGACGGGATAATGTCGACCATGACAAGCTGTTTCACCTTGTCCAGGACAGTCGAACCAGAGGACACAGCCTGCGCTTGAAGGGTAAACTCAAAACTAATCTGTGGAAGCATTATCGAGAGTCTTCAGCTGCAGAGATAGTGGATGCATTGGTTGCAATATACCAAAATTCCCTGGACTCTGGAGAGATCCCAGCGGATAGGAAAACCACAAATGTAACACCCCTATTTAAGAAAGGAGGGAGACAGAAAGCAGGAAACTATAGACCAGTTAGCCTAACATCTGTCGTTGGGAAAATGCTGCAGTCCTTCATTAAGGAAGCAGTAGCAGGGCATTTGGAAAATCATAATGCAGTCAAGCAGAGTCAGCATGGTTTTATGAAAGGGAAATCATGTTTAACAAACTTGCTGGAGTTCTTTGAGGAGGTAACGAGCAGGGTGGACAAAGGTGAGCCAGTGGATGTGGTGTATTTGGATTTCCAGAAAGCATTCGATAAGGTGCCACATAAGATAAGAGCTCACGGAATTGGGGGTAATATATTAGCATGACTAGAGAATTGGCCAACTAACAGAAAGCAGAGAGTCGGGATAAATGGGTCATTTTCCGGTTGGCAAACAGTAACTAGTGGGGTGCCACAGGGATCGGTGCTGGGGCCTCAACTATTTATAATTTACATTAATGACTTGGATGAAGGGACCGAGTGCAATGTAGCCGAGTTTGCAGATGATACAAAGATGGGTGGGAAAGCAAGTTGTGCAGAGGACTCAAAGAACCTGCAAAGGGATGTAGACAGGCTAAGTGAGTGGGCAAACATTTGGCAGATGGAGTATAATGTGGGAAAGTGTGAGGTTATACACTTTGGCAGGAAAAATAAAAAAGCAAATTATTTAAATGGAGAGATTACAAAATGCTACAGTTCAGAGGGATCTGGGGATCCTTGTGCATGAAACACAAAAAGTTAGCATGCAGGTACAGCAAGTAATCAAAACGGCAAATGGAATGTTGGCCTTTATTTCAAGGGGGTTGGAGTATAAAAGCAGGGAAGTTCTGCTACAACTGTACAGGGTATTGGTGAGACCATACCTTGAGTACTGCGTACAGTTTTGGTCTCCTTATTTAAGGAAGGATATACTTGCATTGGAGGCAGTTCAGAGACGATTCACTAGGTTAATTCCAGAGATGAGGGGGTTGACTTATGAGGAAAGGTTGAGCAGGCTGGGCCTATACTCATTGGAATTTAGAAGAATGAGAGGTGATCTTATTGAAACATATAAGATACGGAGGGGGCACGACAAGGTAGATGCAGAGAGGATGTTTCCCCTCGTGGGGAAATCTAGAACGCGGGGGCACAGTTTTAGAATAAAGGGTCGCCATTTTAGAACTGAGAGGAGGAGGAATTTCTTCTCTCAGAGGGTTGTAAATCTGTGGAATTCTCTACCCCAGAGAGCTGTGGAGGCTGGGTCATTAAATACATTTAAGGTGGAGATAGACAATTTTTTTGCAAGATAAGGGAGTGAAGGGTTATGGGGAGCAGGCAGGGAAGTGGCTTTGAGCCCAAGATCAGCCATGATCTTATTGAATGGCGAGCAGGCTCGAGGGGCTAAGTGGCCTATTCCTGCTCCTATTTCTTATGTTCTTATTTCAGTGAGCAAGTGGTCAATCTATGGAACCGGCTCCATAATTCAATTTGATCGAGGTTTATAAAATAATGAAGGGACTACACTGTAGTATGGCATAGAAAGACATATATTCAAATTTGCCGATAACACAAAGATAGGCGGCATTGTCAGCAGTGTAGATGAAAGCATAAAATTACAAAGGGATATCGATACGATGGTATGAGGTGCGAGTTGGGTAGGATTGATTGCGGAATGTCACTCAAAGGGTTGACGGTGGATAGGCAATGGCAAACATTCAAAGACCACATGGACAAACTACAGAATTTGTTCATCCCAGTTTGGCATAAGAATAAAACAAAAAGGGTGACTCAACCGTGGCTAACAAGGGAAATTAGGGATAGCATAAGATCCCAGGAGAGGGCATATAAATTGGCCAGAAAAAGCAGTAACCTGAGGATTGGGAGCAGTTTAAGATTCAAGAAAGGAGGACAAAGGGATTAATTAAGAAGGGGAAAATAGAATACGAGAGTAAGCTTGCTGGGAACATAAAAACTGACTGTAAAAACTTTTATAGATATGTGAAGAGAAAAAGATTAGTGAAATCAAGCATAGGTCCCTTGCAGTCAGAATCAGGGGAACTTATAATGGGGAACAAAGCAATGTCAGACCAATTAAATACATATTTTGGTTCTATCTTCACAAAGGAGGACACAAATAACCTCCCAGAGATGTTGGGGAACATAGGGTCTGATGAAAGGGAGGAACTGAAAGAAATCAGTATTTGCAGGGAAATGGTGTTAGGGAAATTGAAGGGATTGAAGGCCGATAAATCCCCAGGGCCTGATAATCTACATCCTAGGGTACTTAAGGAAGTGGCCCTAGAAATAGTAGATGCATTGCTGATCATCTTCCAACATTCGATGGAATCTGGAACAGTACCCATGGATTGGAGGGTAGCTAATGTTACCCCACTATTCAAAAAGGGTGGTAGAGAGAAAACGGGGAATTACAGACCGGTAAGCCTGACATCGGTAGTGGGGAAAATGCTAGAGTCCATTATAAAAGATGTAATAGCTGAGCACTTGGAAAACAGTGACAGGATCGGACAAAGTCGACATGGATTTACAAAAGGTAAATCATGCTTGACTAATCTACTGGAATTTTTTGAGGATGTAACTGGTAAAATAGATAAGGGAGAACCAGTGGATGTGGTGTATTTGGACTTCCAAAAGGCTTTTGATAAGGTCCCGCATAAGAGATTAGCGTGTAAAGTTAAGGCACAAGGGATTGGGGGCAAGGTATTGACTTGGATAGAGAACTGGTTGGCAGTTAGAAAGCAAAGAGTTGGAATAAACGGGTCTTTTTCCGAGCGGCAGGCAGTGACTAGTGGGGTACCGCAGGGATCGGTCCTTGGACCCCAGCTATTCACAATATATATTAATGATCTAGACAAGGGAACTAGATGTAATATCTCCAAGTTTGCAGATGACACAAAGCTGGGTGGGCGTGTGTGCTGCGAGGAGGATGCCGAGAAACTCCAGGATGATTTGGACAGGTTGGGTGATTGGGCAGAAGCGTGGCAGATGCAATATAACGTGGATAAATGCGAGGTTATCCACTTTGGTGTCAAAAACAGAAAGGCAGATTATTCTCTGAATGGCAATAGATTGGGAGAAGGGGAAGTGCAACGACACCTGGGTATACTTGTGCACCAGTTGCTGAAGGTAAGCATGCAGGTGCAGCAGGCGGTTAAGAAGGCAAATGGTATGTCGGCCTTCATAGCGAGAGGGTTTGAGTACAGGAACAAGGATGTCTTGCTGCAGTTGTACAGGGCCTTGGTGAGACCACACCTTGAGTACTATGTGCAGTTTTGGTCGCCTTATCTGAGGAAGGATGTTCTTGCCATGGAAGGAGTTCAGCGAAGATTCACAAGGCTGATACCTGGGATGGCAGGAATGACGTATGAAGAGAGATTGGGTCGATTGGGCTTATACTCGCTGGAGTTCAGAAGAATGAGAGGGGATCTCATTGAAACTTATAAAATTCTGACAGGACAGGACAAACTAGATGCAGGAAGGATGTTCCCGATGGTCGGGGAGTCCAGAACCAGGGGTCACAGTCTAAGGATAAGGGGTAAGCCATTTAGGACAGAAATGAGGAGGAATTTCTTCACCCAGAGACTGGTGAACCTGTGGAATTGTCTGCCACAGAGGCCAATTCATTAAATAGATTCAAGAAGGAGTTGGATATATTTCTTAAGGCTAAAGGGATCAAGGGATATGGGGAGAAAGCAGGGACAGGCTACTGAATTTGGATGATCAGCCATGATCGCATTGAATGGCAGCGCAGTCTGGAGGGGCCGAATGGCCTACGCCTGCTCCTATCTTCTATAATTCTATGATACAAAAATTGGCCGTGTGGTTGATAATGAAGAAGAAAGCTGCAGACTGCAAGAAGATATCAATGGACTGGTCAGGTGGGCAGAACAGTGGCAAATGGAATTCAATCTGGAGAAGTGTGAGGTAATGCATTTGGGGAGGGCTAACAAGGAAAGGGAATACACTATAATTGGTAGGACACTGAGAAGTGCAGAAGATCAGAGGGACCTTGGAGTACATGTTCACAGATCCCTGAAGGTAGCAGGACAGGTAGATAAGGCATTTAGAAGGCATACGGGAAACTTGCCTTTATTAGCCGAGGCATAGAATATAAGAGCAGGAAGGTTATGCTTGAACTGTATAAAACACTTGATAGCCCGCAGCTAGAATACTGCGTGCAGTTCTGGTCACCACATTACAGGAAGTATGTGATTGCACTAGAGGGGGTGCAGAGGAGATTTACGAAGATGTTGGTCTGGGGAATTTTAGCTATGAGGATAGATTGGATAGGCTGGGGTTGTTTTCTTTGGAACAGAGGAGGCTGAGGGAAGACCAGTGCTAGTGTGAGCAAGCACTGAGTGCGAGTCAGCAGAGAGTGCTGAGTTCGGGGAAGTGTGAGAGTTCTTTCATTGTTAGTTCTCTTTAAATCATTCTTGATAAGAGTACTTAAGCAGTTTAAGTGAAGGGGAAAAGTTAAATATTTGGGCTTCTGTTGGTGGAAAAAGATTGGCTGCCTCATCAGCCAGTAGGAGAGTGAGGAGAGCAGCAGCAGCAGCAGAAGCAGAGTGGTGGTCTCCTTGACCAGGGAGAGGAGGAGGAACCAGAACCAGACTGCAGACCACCACCAACCCAAATTCAACCACTCCAACTGAGGTGCCTGGAGAGAGAGGACAGGACAGGAGAGGGAGCAAGAAAGGAAGGCCAAAAAAAACCCAACATCACCAGAGGAGGAGAGGCCTTTCCATACTGCCTCCCCAATTGGCCTCCATTTTAGGAGAGGGAGAGAGGGGAGAAAAACAACACCAGCAACCATCATCTGCTTGGAAGGAGGGAGGAAGAAAAGAACAACTGCAGGTGGGTGTTATTTTGGTGCACTCTCCCAGAGACTTTGTTTTGCAGGTGGGGGGAGGAAAGAAGAAAAGAAGAGGGCCGGAAGATCCAAGGGGTGTGTGTGTGTGTGACTTTTGAAAGAACTAGGCCGCACACACCACTAATTAAACACCCCTTCCCATTGCCTGACCTGGGACAGCTGGAGCTGCCGAGGTGAAGTCCCCCAATTCAATTAACCTGATTGGGGCATCGTTAAGACCTGGTGCAGGACTGAGCCTGGGCATCTCCAGCTTTCCCAGGTGAAGACATCTTCTCCCCCCACCAGGAGACCACCGGAAAAGGACTCTAATTTACATCGGAGAGTGCACCCCCTGCCAACACCCACCCACCCACCATCCTGAGTGGCGACCCTGCCCTTGTGGCTTCCCTCCTTCCCACCCCCTCTCTCTCTCTCTTTGTCTCTTGTCTCTCTCTGCCTCTCTCTCTATCAGAGAGGCACCTCAATTTACTTTATATTTATTGCCCATTGAGCAGAGGGGAGAAGACCCCCCTCCCAATTCAATCAAATAAAGGGAGAGGTGTGCCTTCAATTTAAGAGCTCCCTCTGCTCAGGGAAAAAACCCCCCACAAAACCAAAGGCCATTAACACCGTCAGGCCTGTGACTTGGGGTGAGTGTAGCCCTTGAAGAGCCACCCATTATGGCGAGCACATCTTCGTCGGTGGCGGGGGCAGCGAGGACGTATGCGAGCGTGGCAGCCGCGGCCACGGCCGCAGCCACGAGTCCTCCTGTTACCCCGTCACCTTTTACCCTCCTTACGAGGAAGAATGGGGTCAAGAGCTACACTCACCCCAACATGAGTATAGAGGCGTGTGTAAAAGCCATGGCTGGGGTTGTCGGCCCTTCAGCCATCGTTGCCGCCTCTAAAATGTACGGTAAGGCTGTGTTCTTCCTGGGGTCGGAGCGGGCGGTGTCCCTGGCCATTGAGAAGGGGCTCACCGTGGGCGGGACCTTCCTGCCGGTGGACCCCCTTGAGGCCACCGCGCAAAGGATAGTTATTTCCAACGTCCAAAAATGTGTGGGTTAGGTTGATTTGGCTATGATAAATTGACCCTTAGTGTTAGGGGGGATTAAATATGTGGGGTTATGGGGATAGGATGGGATATGTTAGGGGGAATTAAATACGTGGGGTTACGGGGGTAGGGTGGGATATGTGTACTGTGGGGATTAAAGCAGGGACAGGGTACTGGATTTGGATGATCAGCCATGATCGTATTGAATGGCGGAGCAGGCTCGACGGGCCGAATGGCCTACTCCTGCTCTCGTCCGCCCTTTGTTCCGGGTGAGCTCCTCCTCCCCCACCTACGTCAACTGGGGGAGGTTAGGTCGGGGATCACACCCATCCCGCTCGGCTTCCGGGAAGCCAGCCTCCGGCACGTCTTCTCCTTCCGGCGCCAGCTTTTCGTCCAGCTGGCGCGGGAGGAGGACGCGGACGGCGCGTTCACGGTGCTCCACGGGGGGACCGCCCATCGCGTCTTCTGGACCTCGGACGGCGTGCGGTGCTACGCCTGTAAGGGGAGGGGCACGTCCGCAAAAACTGCCCCGCCTCCAAGGCCGCCACGACACCTAGCGCGGCCAGGGCTGGCGCCGCCGCCCCCCCTCCCCCTGATACTACCCGCGCGTCGAAATCCACAGATGCGCGGTCGACGTCGGGGGCCAACACCATCACGGCCTCCGGCGGGGGGGAGGGAGAGCGTCCGAGGGGAAGGAAGGCGCTGAGAAAGACCAAACACCTAAGGGCGGATCCCCTCGTGGAGGAAACCACCGATTTGCCCGAACTCACGCCCGCGCTCATCGCGGAGTTGACGGGGACGCGTGAGACTGGGGGGGTCCTCGTGCCCGGGCCCGTGACCGTGACCGCAACTGCCAAGGCAGCTAAATCAAGACCTGCGGCCGGGCTCGGGCCCGAGGGGCCCAAGAAACCCAGTCATCAGAAGGGGGCAGAGAGGGAGGCCCCAGCAGACATGGAGGCCTCCCCCTCTCCGGGCCCCAACATGTTAAAAAGGAAGCTCTACCCCCAGGAGGAGGACAGAGAGGAGGAAGGTCCCTCCGCAAAAGGGGAGTCGTCGCCCGCCGCGGGTGCTGCGCCCCACCCCACCGCTGTCACCATCGTGTGCGATCGGCAGGGGTCTCCTGTCCCTCGGGAGGGTGAGACAGACAAGTCTGTCGGACCCGTGCCTCCCGGGGATGGGGAAGAGACCCTGCCCGTGGGGGTGTGCGCGGAACAACCCGCGGAATTAAATAATAAAGGAGCACCAGAACCGTTGCTCCTCGCCGGGTCGGGCGTCCTGGGGACTGGGGCGGGCGAGGCCAAAGAGGCCGGAACTGAGCCCGCCCACTACGACCCAGATATATCCCAGGGACTGCTCGACCTGGTCGAGGATTGTAATAAGAATCCCCAGCCCGCTGGGTCGGAGGCTGGTGGCAGGGAGATAGAAAGCCCCCTGACTCCGTCTCTGACGTTGGCGCCGGACGTGCTGGAGGAACTGGGAATTTTTTTCTCCCCGGTTTCTCCGGTCGCTCCGGCGCCTGAGGCGGGGGGGGGCCCCGAACCGCCGCCGCCTCCCGGCCCGGCGCCCCTGGAGGAGCCCAGGGCGGACTCCTCTGCCACCGATCCTGGGGGTGGGATCGTGGCAGAGGCGGGGCCGGCCGGTGCGGCCGAGCCGTTCGCTGCACCCCGTGCGACGGACGGGTTGGCCGCCGGTGACGACCTCCCGGAGGAGGACGGGGAGTCGGTGTTCGGCACTGAGGACGATTTGGAGTCCATCACCAGTGAGACGGTGGACGCCCTCGTGCCCCGCACCGACTCTCCCCTCATCACCGTAGGGAAACTCCGGGATTTTATGGCCACGTGCCGGGGTCGTCATCATAAGATCCGGCTGGCCCTCGACAAATGGTCGGAGCTGGCGCTGCTCGTCCGGTCCGTCCGCGCCACCGTTAAAATCATGGGCGCGGACAAGGACGTAAACCGGGCCGAGCTGCGTCGGCTCAAGGCGTTCCACGCTGGGCTGCTGAGGGAGTGGCGGTCGTCAGTGACCGCGCTCCCTCCCCCCCGTTAGGTAGAGGTTGCACTATGCTTCTGAGATGAAGATAACCATAGCCAGCCTCAACATCAACGGCAGCAGGGAGGCGCGCCGTAGATTCAATAACTTCTCGGTCCTTCGGGACGGGAACTATGCGGTGTGCTTCCTGCAAGAAACCCACACCGTTCCGGGAGACGAGGCCACGTGGCTCCTGGAGTGGCAAGGAGGGGTCAGCATGAGTCACCTCTCCAACAATTCCTGCGGGGTGGCCGTCTTGCTGGCCCCGCATTTTCAGCCGGAGATCTTGAGGGTCAAGGAGCACGTGCCGGGCCGCTTGCTCCAAGTCACTGTTCGCCTGGGAGGCGTGCCGCTCCATTTAGTGAGCGTGTACGCCCCCCCAGACCGGTGCGCAGCAAGTGCGCTTCTTCGGAGAAGTGTCCGCTCTTCTGGGCTCCATCGACGTGGGCGAGTGCGTCATCCTCGGGGGGGATTTCAATTGTACCCTCGAGGCGCGGGACCGGTCGGGTCCCCCGCGAAGCCCGGCGGCGATGGAGAAGTTGCAGGACCTGGTCGGGTCCTTCGACTTGGTGGACGTCTGGCGAAATCTCCATCCCGACTCCAGCGCCTTCACTTGGGTGGGGTCTGGAGGAGGAAGGTCCAGAATCGACCGCCTTTACATTTCCCGGGCGTACGTCTCCTGCGTTCCGGCGGCTTCCATGCGGCCGGTGCCGTGCACGGACCACCACCTGGTGTGGGCGGAGCTCGCTCCGCTGCGCGCGCGGGGGGGGTTCCGCGTACTGGCATTTTAACAACCTGCTGCTGGAGGACGCGCGGTTCCGGGATTCGTTTCGCCGGTTCTGGGCCGACTGGAGAAGGAAGCGGGGAGGCTTCCCCTCCTTGAGGCTATGGTGGGACGTGGGCAAGGCTCACGTCCGCGTCTTCTGTCAGGAGTACGCGAAGGGGTCGAGCAAGAGGCGGGAGGCCCGGGTCGGGCGATTGGAGAAAGAAGTGCTCGACCTGGAGTCCCGTCTCGGTCAAGTCGTCGAAGACCCGGCCCTGCGGAAGGTGTACGAAGAGAAGGGCGCGCTGAAGGACCTGCAGTTGGTCGGGTCCCGAGGCGCGTACGTGAGGTCGCGGATCCAGTTCCTGCGGGACCTGGACCGCGGCTCCCCCTTCTTCTACTCGCTGGAAAAAAGACGGGGGGTCCGTAAGCAGCTCTTGGGGCTGCTGGCCGACGACGGATCTCTGGTCTCGGATCCGGAGGGCATCAGCGCGGAGGCCCGGGCCTATTACGGGGCTCTGTTCTCTTCGGATCTGTCCAGCGAGGATGCGCGCAGAGTTTTGTGGGAGGACCTGCCGAAGGTCGGCCCGGAGGGCGCCGAGAATTTAGAAGCTCCGCTAAGCCTGGCGGAGCTGACCGGCGCCAGCTCTCGAGGGGCAAGTCCCCGGGGCTGGACGGGCTGACCGTGGAGTTCCACAGGGCGTTCTGGGACGTCTTGGGGGACGACTATGCGCGGGTCCTGGGGGAAAGTCTGGCGACCGGGGAGATGCCCCTCTCTTGGCGCAGGGCGGTCATCGTTCTGCTGCCGAAGAAGGGCGATCTCCGCCGCCTTAAGAACTGGCGCCCGGTCTCCCTCCTCAGCACGGACTACAAAATTTTTGCCAGGGCTATGTCTGCTCGCCTTGGCACCGTGCTGGCCCACATGATCCACCCCGACCAGTCCTACACGGTCCCGGGCCGGTCCATCCACGACAACATCCACCTGGTCCGGGACCTGGTCCACCATTCCCAGAGGGCTGGTCTGTCGGTCGCCTTCCTTTCCCTGGATCAGGAGAAGGCGTTCGACAGGGTGGATCACGAGTATCTTTTCGGGACTCTGCGCGCATTCGGGTTCGGGACGCATTTCGTCTCCCGGATCCGACTTCTGTACGCCGCCGTGGAGTGTCTGATTAAAGTTAACGGGTCTTTGACGGCACCCCTTCGCTTCGGGAGGGGGGTGCGTCAGGGATGCCCCATGTCCGGTCAGTTATACGCCGTTTGCGTGGAGCCTTTCCTGCGCCTCTTGCGGAAGAGGTTGACGGGACTGGCTCTGCAAGGGCCGGGCGTGGAGGTGGTCCTCTCGGCTTACGCCGATGACGTGCTCCTCGCGGTCACGGATCCCGTCGACTTGCGGAGGATGCGAGATTGCCAGCAGATTTACTCGGACGCATCCTCCACCAAGATCAACTGGGAGAAATGTTCTGGACTCCTGGTGGGCCCATGGCGGGTGGACTCCCTGCCGGAGGAGTTCGGGCCTTTCGCCTGGAGCACCACGCACCTCCGCTACCTGGGAGTCTACCTCAGCCCGGCCGAGGACGCCTGGCCGGCGAACTGGCAAGAGCTGGAGGCCAAAGTCACCGCTCGCCTAGGGCGCTGGACGGGACTGCTCCGAGTGTTGTCCTACAGGGGTCGAGCGCTGGTCATAAACCAGCTGGTGGCCGCCATGTTGTGGTACCGGTTGGTCACTTTGATCCCTCCCCCTGCGTTTGTCGCCAAGATGCAGAAGAAGCTCGTCGACTTCTTCTGGGACAAAAGGAAGCACTGGGTCTCTGCCGCGGTTCTGAGTCTCCCGCTTAGGGAGGGCGGTCAGGCGCTGGTGTGCCTTCGCACCCAGGCGGCGACTTTCCGTCTTCAGACGCTGCAGAGATACCTGTACGTGGAGAATCCTCCTAGGTGACGTGCGCTGGCGACGTATTTCTTCCGCCAGCTGTACGGCCTCAATTACGACACGCAGCTCCTGTTTGTGAGAGTGGGTGGCACGCGTGCCAGCCTGCGGGAGCTGCCTGTCTTCTACCAGGAACTGCTATGGGTTTGGAACAGAGTCGCCTCCAGGCGCAGTTCTCCGCCGTCAGGAGCGGCGGCCGTCCTTCGGGAGCCGCTGCTCAGGAATCCGCACCTCCACGACCGTGGGTTCGGTAGGCTGGCGGAGGGCAGGGCTGTACCCGGTAAGGTGACTAGAGTCGGGGACCTGCTCGATGGCGGAGGAGCGGGCTGGATGGCGCCAGAGGAGTTGGCGAGGCGCATGGGTTGGATCAACGTCCGGCTCGCGGTCAATGCCATCGAGTCGCTAAAAGTGGCATTGGGCCCCGACTCCACTAGGTGTATCGAGGAGGCTCAAGCACGTGGGGCGATCCCGTCCGAGCTGACCCTCGTTTGGACGGAATTCCTTACCGGCGCCCGGCCCCGAATCCTCCCTCGGGAGCCGCCGCCTCACCACTTGAGCCTTCTCGGAGAAATGCCCTCCGTGCCCTTTCAACCTGCACGGAGGCGTTTCCTGTACGGGCTGCTCCTGCACACTCTCCACTTTGCCATCTTCGTCTGCCGTCCGGACACGCCTTGGCGTACCATCTTGCCGTCCGGCGGAGGCGAAGGTCCCCAATGGAGGGCTCTCTACGCGGGAGTCTTCCCTTGTTCTATTGGGGACTTGGCCTGGAGGGTGTTGCACGGAGCAGTCCCGTGCAATAGGTTGTTAAGTAGGTTTACGGACTCCCAGGCCGCTTGCCATTTCTGCGGCCTGGAGGAGTCCGTATTTCACGTATATATAGAGTGTGAGAGGTTGCAGCCCCTCTTTCATTACCTGAAGGGGCTGCTCCTCAATTTATGGTTGCACTTCAGCCCCACGCTCCTGATCTACGGTCACCCGGTGCGGAGGGGAGCGGGCAGGTCGGAGGACCTCCTCGTGGGACTGCTCCTGGGCCTGGCTAAGAAAGCCATTAATTGGTCCAGGCAGCGGGCGGTCGAGGGGTCGTTCGGCCCGATTGCCTGCCTCTCTTCCGCGGCCATGTTCGCGCCCAGGTGGCCCTGGAGATGGAGCACGCGGTGTCCGCCGGCATGCTTGAGTTTTTCCGCGACCGGTGGGCGCCGCGGGGGCTGGAGTGCATCGTCACCCCGGACTACCAAATTTTAATTTGATTTGTTAAGTTTCCTTTAAAGTTTTATTGAGTTACAGTTACGTTATTGGTTTATATCAAAAGAGTAAGAAGAGTAAAACAAGGTTACACTGCAGTTGGAGTAAATTGGCACAGCAGGCAGTGGAAACCAGTTTCTAATCAATCAGCAGGGGTGACTCATTTGGCTGTATACAAACAAACAGTATAAAAAGACCAGTGCTAGTGCAAGTCAGCAGAGAGTGGTGAGTTTGGGTGTGGCTGACACAACCCCAACCAAGGACAAAATCCAGGCCCAGGCTGCAAGATTCTCAGCTCAACTCGGTGCTGTGTGAACGGGTGAGCTCCACACCCTGGCTGCTTGCGGGGAATGCTAGTGTGGAGGGCCCAGTGCAGAAGGCCCGGTGAGGAAAGGCTGTGAGATTTTCAACTCGGTGCTGTGTGAACGGGCTGCTCCACACCCCGGCTGCTCGCGGGGAATGCCGGTGCGGAAGGCCCGGTGCAGAAGGCCCAAGGTGGAAGACCCGGAGGAGAGTGGCCTGGGTGGGAGGTCCAGCACGGAGAACCCCAGGCGGGGGGCCCAGGGCGGGGCAGCTGGTCGGCAGAGGTGGAGTCGGGAGATGCGGTTGGTGAGCATTGCTACACTGGTTCTGAAAGTTGCAGAATGGTTTCGGGCCTGAGTGAGTTCCAACGGCCCAGCATCTGCTCTGTCTGGCGGCAGCTGTGAGGCTTTTTTTCTTGGTCATGGGACCGGTTTATGCGACGCCATATTGGTGGAGGAAAGACAAACTGTTTCCATCTGTAATGTGGCGCGTGAACGGTTACAAGATGGAAAATGTGAATGGTTAAAAGACGGAAAATAAAAGGAGAGTAAAAGACAGAGCAAAGTAATATCAGTAAGGAATGATGAGTATTCTTTGATGGTTGGGTCCTGTGAGCAATAACAGCATGCAGAAGAAGATTCGAGTGTTTGGTCTTTTTACGGGATTTCAGGCAGTGGATGGCTTCTTTTTCCGTGGAAGGGCTGAAGACTGTGGACAAGGACTATGACTTTACATGGTTCGACAACATCAAATGATATTCGTTAATGGATTGCCAAAAGGACTGGCGTAGAACTGGTATTTAATTGTTTTGTTGGAAGGTTTCGGGTTTTCTGTTTGAAAGCAGTTTACTTGAAGCTCAATTGATTTTCTGATAAGGACTGTGGGAATTTGCACATGGTGAGGTATTGGTGGTTATGTAGGAATTTACTTTGAGGTTATTGTCTAGTATTGGGTGTGGCTGAAAAGATGAAGTAAATTAATATTGGTAAATTATTGAATGAACAGACGCTCGGGTGAACGAACGGACGGACGACTCGAGCGAACGTATTCATGCATATTGGAACTTACACTCGATCGAACGTCCTGTCACTGCACAAGTGATTATTCGGACGACTCGAGCGAACGCATTCATGCATATTGGAACTTACATTCGATCGAACGTCCTGTCACTGTACAAGTGATTATTCGGACGATTCGAGCGAATGCATTCATGCATATTGGAACTTACATTCGATCATTCTGTCACTGCATAAGTGATCATTCGAACGATTCGAGCGAACGCACGCAAGCGTGCACTTAGACTATGCTACGCACGCACGCATTCAGACATACATAATGGAACTTACACTCGATCGAACGAACGACCTCTTGGGAGGAAGTGGTCGAACGAACGATTCGAGCGAACGCAAGCATGCACATTGGAACTTACACTCGATCGAACGAATGATCGCGTGGCGAACGATCAGACAAATGATTCGAGCGAACGCACGCAGGCGCGCACTTAGACAACTGATACGCACGCACGCATTCAGACATACATAATGGAACTTACGCTCGATCGAACGAACGAACGCTTGAATGAATGAACGAACAATTGAATGAATGAACGAACAATTGAATGAATGATCGAATGAATAATGCCAGTAGGACTGGTGTAAAACAGGTTTTCTTGGTTTATTGGAATAAATGTTACCTGTAGCATTTAATTGGATTATGATGGTGCTATGTGATTGTACACTTGTGTTGAAATGGTTTGTTTTATGTGGAGTTAACTTTGAGATTTATTATTTTAAATCTAAAAAGTTGAGTGGAATTGTTTAAGGGTATTTGTACTGTAAACATTATTGATTATTTGTAAAAGTAATCATTACATTTCTATTAATTATAAGGCTGTTTTGAAGGCTTTATTTTTTTTACTGTGATGGATGAATGTAATGGATTTACTATGTAATGGATTTACTATGTCATTGATGAGTTGTACAGGTATTATTGTATTTGAATAAAAAAAAGGAAGAAGAGTAAAACAAGGTTACACTGCAGTAGGAGTAAATTGGCACAGCAGGCAGTGGAAACCAGTTTCTAATCAATCAGCAGGGGTGACTCATTTGGCTGTATACAAACACACAGTATAAAAAGACCAGTGCTAGTGTGAGTCAGCAGAGAATGCTGAGTTTGGGTGAGTGGGGTGTATGGTGCTCTTTTCAAACTTTAACTCTGTGGGTTGTAGTTAATAAGGCCTTTCTGGTGCAGAGTGACTGTTGGTAAACCATTTAACTGGTGTAATTTAGAGGGATTGATTTAATTTAAATCCAATTAATTAGAGGGGATACTAGCATCTATAATCGGGCAGAGAGTGTCCATAACTAACAATCAAAAAATTTAATTCATTACATAGAATGGAGCAGGTGATGTGTTACTGTTGCGAGATGTGGGAGCCGGTGGATCCCAATGAGGCTCACGGTGATTACATCTGTGACAAGTGTCTGCTGCTACAGGAACTCCAGCTCCGTGTTGATGAGCTGGAGTCTGAGCTTCGGAGACTGCGACACATCAGGGAGGGGGAGAATTACCTGGACTCTGTGTTTCAGGAGGTGGTCACACCTATGAAGTTAATTAATTCAGATGTAGCCCATGGTCAGGGACAGGACGGTGTGACTACGAGTGAGGCAGGTACGGGGATCCAGGAGGTAGTGTTGGAGGAGCCGCAGCCCTTGCTCTTGTCCAACAGGTTCGAGGTTCTTACTCCCTGTGGGGACAGCAGCAGGGACTGCAGGGAGGATGAGCAACCTGGCCACAGCACCGTGGAACGGGGGCCATTCAAGAGGGGGGAGTAAATAGAAATGTTGTAGTGGTAGGGGATAGTATTATTAGGGGGATAGATAGAGTTCTCTGCAGCTGAGAGCGAGAGTCCCGTAGCCTGTGTTGCCTGCCTGGTGCCAGGGTTAAGGACATCTCCTTTGGGCTGGAAAGAAACTTGCAGTGGGAGGGGGTGGATCCAGTTGTCGTGGTCCATGTTGGTACAAACGACGTAGATAGGACAAGGAAGCCGGTTCTGTTAAAGGAGTATGAGCAGCTAGGGGTCAAATTAAAAAAACAGAACCTCAAGGGTAATAATCTCTGGATTATTACCTGAGCCACGAGCGAATTTGGCTAGGACAAATAAAATTAGAGAGTTGAATGAGTGGCTCAAAGACTGGTGTGGGAGAAATGGGTTTTGCTTCCTGGGACACTGGCACCAGTACTGGGGGAGGAGGGAGCTGTTCCGTTGGCCAGTGCTGGGACTAGAGTCCTGGCGGATCATATAACTAGGGCTGTAGAGAGGGCTTTAAACTAACTAGTAGGGGGGAGGTTCCTAGAGAGCAAATAATCAAAATGACAACAGAGAAGGTCATATACTTGGGTAGCAGTGGGGAAATTAAAAACCAGAGTGTGTCAGGAAGGGGCAGAAGGTATGGAGTAAAAGGTAAAGTAATAAAAAGGGCAAAAGCAGGAACCAAGTGTCATAAAACATATTTGAAAGTTCTCTATCTGAATGCACGTAGCATTCGTAACAAAATAGACGAGTTAATGGCACAAATAACTACATATGGGTATGATCTTGTGGCCATTACAGAAACATGGCTGCAGGGTGACAATGCCTGGGAATTAAACATACCAGGTTATTTTACGATCAGGAAGGACAGGCAGGAAGGAAGGGGAGGTGGGGTGGCTATGTTAATAAAGGAAGGAATCACTGTAATGCAGAGAAATGATATTGGGTCAAAAGATCAGGATAATGAAACAGTTTGGGTGGAGATAAGGAATAATAAGGGGAAAAAACGCTAGTGGGCGTAGTCTATAGGCCTCCTAACAGTTGCAACTCTGTTGGACGGAGTATCAATCAAGAAATAGTTGAGGCTTGTAATAAGGGAACATCTATAATTATGGGGGATTTTAACTATCATATTAATTGGACAAATCAAATTGGGCAGGGCTGCCTTGAGGATGAGTTCATTGAGTGTATTAGGGATGGGTTTCTTGAGCAGTATGTAACTGAGCCGACCAGGGGGCAAGCAACCTTAGATCTGGTCCTGTGTAACGAGACAGGATTAATTAAAAATGTCCTAGTAAAGCATCCCCTTGGAATGAGTGACCATAACATGGTTGAATTCCATATTCACTTAGAGGGTGAGAAGGTTGGATCTCAAACAAGCGTGCTAAGCTTGAATAAAGGAGACTATGAAGGTATGCGAGCGGAATTGAGTGGAGTGGATTGGGAAAATAGATTAAAGGGTAAGACGATACATGATCAGTGGTGTACATTTAAGGACTTATTTTACAACTTCCAAAAATTATATATTCCACTGAGAAGAAAAGGGTGTAAAAGAAAAGACAGTCATCCGTGGCTAAGTAAAGACATTAAGGATAGTATTTGACTAAAAACAAGGACTAATAAGGCAGCCAAATCTAGTGGGAGGATAGAGGATTGGGAAAACTTTAAAAGACAGCAAAAAAATAACAAAAAGATTGATTAAGAAAGGGAAGATAGATTATGAAAGTAAATTAGCAAAAAATATAAAAACAGATAGTAAAAGTTTTTATAGTTATATAAAAAGAAAAAGGGTGGCTAAAGTAAATGTTGGTCCCTTAGAGGATGAGACCGGGAAATTAATGGTGGGAAATATGGAGATGGCAAATACACGGAATGAATATTTTGTTTCAGTCTTTACAGTAGAGGACACTAAGAATATCCCAACACTGGACAAACAGGGGGCTCTAGGGGGGAGGAGCTAAACACGATCTAAATCACTAAGGAAGTGGTACTCGGTAAAATAATGGGACTCAAGGCGGATAAATCACCTGGACCTGATGGCTTACATCCTAGGGTCTTGAGGGAAGTGGCGGTAGGGATTGTGGATGCATTGGTAATAATTTCCCAAAACTCCCTGGACTCAGCAAAGATCCCGGCAGACTGGAAAACTGCTAAAGTAACACCCTTATTTAAAAAGGGCAGTAGACAGAAGCCTAACATCTGTGGTTGGTAAAATTTTGGAGTCCATTATTAAGGAGACAGTAATGGGACATTTGGATAATCATAATTTAATAGGACAAAGTCAGCATGGTTTTATGAAGGGGAAGTCATGTTTGACAAATTTGCTGGAGTTCTTTGAGGAAGTAACACACAGGGTGGATAAAGGGGAACCAGTGGATGTGGTGTATTTAGACTTCCAAAGGCATTTGACAAGGTGCCACACAAGATTATTGCTTAAGATAAAAAATCACGGGATTGGGGGTAATATTCTGGCATGGATAGAGGATTGGCTATCTAACAGAAGGCAGAGAGTTGGGATAAATGGTTCATTCTCAGACTGGCAATCAGTAATTAGTGGTGTTCCGCAGGGGTCAGTGCTGGGTCCCCAACTCTTTACAATCTATATTAACGATTTGGAGGAGGGGACCAAGTGTAACATATCAAAGTTTGCAGATGATACTAAGATGGGAGGGAAAGTAATGAGTGAGGAGGACATAAAAAATCTGCAAGGGGACATAGACAGGCTAAGTAAGTGGGCAGAGATTTGGCAGATGGAATACAATACTGGAAAGTGTGAGGTTATGCACTTTGGCAGGAAAAATAGTAGAGCAAGTTATTGGCCCAGAAATTGATCTCGCTCTGTTCCCGCGGGGGTAAGCCTTCCCCGCGATGTCTCACCTCGCTTATGCTTTTTCTGATCCAGCTCGCACGAACTTGATGTTCCAGACATCAGCTGTGCTGGGCTTGCGTATCCCAGCGGCGTAGTGAATTCGTGCGAGCTGTGGGATCACGTGACTCAGTTAGAGCCAATGGCAGCACACCATCTTCCATTCATAAGTCTCACAGCATGGCTGTGAAATCTATGAATCTTACACCCCCCCAAAATAACAGCTAAACCTCAATTAAATTTTTTTAAAAAACCATCACATTAATAAAATAAGTATAGTTAATTAAATTAACCATTTTAAATAAAAAATTAAATTTTTGAGAAAATTTAAAATCTTTTAAAAAGTTATAAAAATAAACTTACCTGTCTTTAAAGTCTATAAAAAAGATATACCTGTAAAAAAAAAAATTCAAAAAAATACTTAATTCACTACTTACCTTCTTAAAAGCGGGTCTTACTCCTCCTTTTTACATTTGTAAATCTTCCCTACTTACCTGCGCGTCCAAAGCATGAAGTGCACAGCGTGCGCGCAGCCTGTAGCGCGCACGCGATGCACCCAGGCCCCGCCCCCTTTTCAGAAGAGCAATTGCCGGTTTTCAGCGCATGCGCAGGGCATGCAGAAAACCGGCAATTGGAGTGGGAATACGCGAGAGTATGCAGTGCGTACTCTCGCGTCCCGGGATCAATTTTCGGCCCATTATCTTAAGGGCAAGAAACTGGAAAGTACTGAAGTACAAAGGGATCTGGGAGTCCTGGTGCACGAAACTCAAAAGGTTAGTATGCAGGTGCAGCAAGTGATTAAGAAGGCCAATGGAATGTTGGCTTTCATTGCTAGGGGGATAGAATATAAAAATAGGGAGGTATTGCTTCAGCTGTACAAGGTATTGGTGAGACTGCACCTGGAATACTGCATACAGTTTTGGTGTCCATACTTAAGAAAAGACATACATGGTCTCGAGTCAGTACAAAGAAGGTTCACTCGGTTAATCCCGGGGATGAGGGGATGGACATATGAGGAGAGGTTGGGTAGATTGGGACTCTACTCATTGGAGTTCAGAAGAATGAGAGGCGATCTTATTGAAACATTGTGAAGGGGTTGGATCGGGTGGATGCGGGGAGGATGTTCCCGATGATGGGTGAAACTAGAACTAGGGGGCATAGTCTTAGAATAAGGGGCTGCTCTTTCAAAACTGAGATGAGAAGGAACTACTTCACTCAGAGGGTGGTAGGTCCATGGAATATGCTGCCCCAAAAAGCTGTAGAAGCTACATCATTACATAAATTTAAAACAGAAATAGACAGTTTCCTAGAAGTAAAGGGAATTAAGGGTTACGGGGAGCGGGCAGGAATTTGGACATGAGTCTAGGTTCGGATCGGTCATGGCCCTGTGGGTAGCGTAGCGGGCCAAGGGCCATGTAGCCAGATCCTGCTCCTATTTCGTGTGTCCAATTCTGTTAGGTTCAGGAGATGGTTCTGTGATAGTAGATTGGCGGTTAGGATCAGATCAGCCATGATCTAATTGAATGGCGGAGCAGGCTCGAGGGGCCAATTGGGCTACTCCTGCTCCTATTTCTTATGTTCTTATGAGACCTTATTGAGGTGTATAAAATTATGAGGCGCCTAGATAGAGTGGATAGGAAGCACCTATTTCCCTTAGCATAAGGGTCAATAACCAGGGGGCATAGATTTAAAGTAATTGGTTGGAAGTTTAGAGGGGATTTGAGGAGAAACTTTTTCACCCAGAGGTTGGTGGGAGTCTGGAACTCACTGCCTGAAAGGGTGGTAGAGGCAGAGAGCCTCATCACATTTTAAAAATACTTGGATATGCACTTGAAGTGTCGTAACCGACAAGGCTATGGACCAAGTGCTGGAAAGTGGGATTAGGGAGGATAGCTCTTTGTCGGCCGGCACTTTCAAGATGGGCCAAATGGCCTCCTTCTGTGCTGTAAATTTCTATGATTCTATACATGTATGCTAAACAGTGGAAGCAACATGCTATAGACAGAGCTAAGCAATTCCACAACCAACAGATCAGGTCAAAGCTCTGCAGTCCTGCCACATCCAGTCGTGAATCATGGTGGACAATTAAACAACTAATGGGAGGAGGAGGCTCCACAAAGATCCCCATCCTCAATGATGGTGGAGCCCAGCACGCGAATGCAAAAGACAAGACTAAAGCGTGCGCAACATCTTCAGCCAGAAGTGCTGAGTGGATGATCCATATCGGCCTCATCCTGAGGTCCCCACCATCACAGAAGCCAGTCTTCAGCCAATTCGATTCACTCCACGTGATATCAAGAAAAGGCTGAGCGCACTGGATACAGAAAAGGCTGTCGGCCCCGATAATATCCCGGCTATAGTGCTGAAGACCTGTGCTCCAGAAATAGCCGCGCCTCTAGACAAACTGTTTCAGTACAACTACAACACTGGCATCTACCCGACAAAGTGGAAAATTACCCAGGTACGTCCTGTCCACAAAAAGCAGGAAAAATCCAATCCGGACAATTACCACCCCATGAGTCTACTCTCAATCATCAGCAAAGTGATGGAAGGTGTCGTCAACAGTGCTATTAAGCTACTCTTACTCACCAATAACCTGCTCACTGATGCCCAGTTTGGGTTCTGCCAGGACCACTCGGCTCCAGACCTCATTACAGCCTTGGTCCAAACATGGACAAAAGAGCTGAATTCCAGAGGTGAGGTGAGAGCGACTGCATTTGACCGAATGTGGCAAGATAGAAGTCAATGGGAATCCTCTCCACCAGCTGGAGTCATACCTAGCACAGAGGAAGGTGGTGTGTTTTTTTTTATTCATTCACAGGATGTGGGCATCACTGGCAAGGCCAGCATTTATTGCAAAACCCTAATTGCCCTTAACTGGGTGGCTTGCTAGACCATTTCAGAGGGCAGTTAAGAGTCAACCATGTTGCCGACTTCCTTCCCGAGTGAACCAGATGGCTTTTTACAACAATCCAGTAGTCTACATGGTCACTGTTACTGATACTAGCTTTTCATTTTAGATTTTATTTATTAACTGAATTTAAATTACCCAGCTGCCATCGTGGGATTTCCACTCACCCCCTGTTCATTCATCTAGGTCTCTGGATTAACTAGTCCAATAACATAAGCACT
Source organism: Squalus acanthias (assembly GCA_030390025.1). Lineage (NCBI taxonomy): Eukaryota > Metazoa > Chordata > Chondrichthyes > Squaliformes > Squalidae > Squalus > Squalus acanthias. The sequence continues at coordinate 551,511 of JASTWF010000280.1, forward strand.
ATGCTACCGTACCCTTGGTGGCTGAAAGTCAATCATCGCAGCCCCAGGACATCGCTGCAGGAGATCCTCAGGGCAGTGTCCTAGGCCCAACCATCGTCAGCTGCTTCATCAATGACCTTCCATCTATCTTACCACCCCATGAGTCCACTCTCAATCATCAGCAAAGTGATGGAAGGTGTCGTCAACAGTGCTATCAAGCGACCCTTACTCAGCAATAACCTGCTCACTGATGCCCAGTTTGGGTTCTGCCAGGACCACTCGGCTCCAGACCTCATTACAGCCTTGGTCCAAACATGGACAAAAGAGCTGAATTCCAGAGGTGAGGTGAGAGTGACCGAATGTGGCAAGACAGATCCGAAGTGGGGATGTTCGCTGATGATTGCACAGTGTTCAGTGCCATTCGCAACTCCTCAGATTATGAAGCAGTCCATGCCCAAATGCAACAAGTCCTGGACAACATTCAGGCTTGTGCTGATAAGTGGCAGGTAACATTCGCACCACAGAAGTGCCAGGTAATGACCATCTCCAACAAAAAAGAGTCTAACCACCGCCCCTTGACATTCAACGGCATTACCATCGCCGAATCCCCCACCATCAACATCCTGTGGGGAACCATTGACCAGAAACTCAAGAAGCTCAACACCATCCAGGACAAAGCAGTCCGCTTGATTGGGAGCCCATCCACCACCTTAAACATCCACTCCTTCCACCACCGGCGCACCGTGGCTGCAGTGTGTACCATCTACAAGATGCACTGCAGCAACTCGCAAAAGCTTCTTCGGCAGCACCTCCCAAACCCACGACCTCTTCCATCTAGAAAGACAAGGGCAGCAGGCTCATGTGAACACCATCACCTCCAAGTTCCCCTCCGAGTCACACACCATTCTGACATTGAAACATATTGCCATTCCTTCAATAATGCTTGGTCCAAATCCTGGAACTCCCTCTTTAACAGCACTGTGGGAGTACCTTCACCACACTTCTCGAGGGCCAGCGATGACCACATCCCCAGAATCAATAAATAAAGCTCATTGTTAAGGTTCACACATGAATAATGGCCATTTGGGTGGTCCCAAAAGCTGGATGCCCCTGTGTAACTGCACCTCAACAGGGAGTCAACACCTTCACTGGGAAAAAGGGGGAAGATTTTTGTTTGAATATGATGGTGCAGGAGGTTCTTTATGTGTGGGGTGCTGATCAAATGACCTGAACGCTCAGCGCTAGGACAAGCGCTGGGTCTGGGGACAGGGTCAGAGAGCTGGGGGTGGCCTGGGAACAGGATCAGAGGGCCAGGGCTGGGAACAGGATCAGAGGGCCGGGGCTGGGAACAGGGTCAGAGGGCCGGGGCTGGGAACAGGGTCAGAGGGCCGGGGCTGGGTCTGGGAACAGGATCAGAGGGCCGGGGCTGGGAACAGGGTCAGAGGGCCGGGGCTGGGCCTGGGAACAGGGTCAGAGAGCTGGGGGTGGCCTGGGAACAGGATCAGAGGGCCGGGTCTGGGAACAGGGTCAGAGGGCCGGTCTGGGTGTGGGATCTGGGGTCAGGCCCAGGCCAGTGAGCAATCCTGTTGGATTCAATGTCCACTGCTTTTATTTAATTAAGAAATTTTGGAAAAGCCATGTTTTATTTCTTTATTTATTTGATAAATGTTATCGGTATCCACTCCATGTACAATATCCACTATCGTGGACTCTACCCACCTCTTTAACCTCCTCACACTGTCACATGTACACTCTACTGATCCACCTGTAGAAATGTCTGCAGGAAATGTTCAGGAATAAGTCTATTTTTTCAATGTTGTGGTCTGTTCCTTTTTAGCTGCTGCAGCTCTTTAAGTGCAGCAGCAGTTTATGATTTCCTTGGCTCAGTTAGTGGCACTCTTGCCTTTGGGTCGGTACATTGTGGGTTCAAGCGCCAGCCCATGTACTTGAACCTATAATCTAGCCTGATGTTTCCCTGCAGCTCTGATGAAGTGCTGCACTGTCGGAGATGGCTTCTTTTGGATGAGACGTTAAACTGAATCCTCGTCTACCTGTTCAGGTGGACATAAAGGGCCAAATAGAACTTTTTTCAAGAAGGGTAGGGAGTTCTCCCAACGTTCACCCGTCAACCAACAATATCAAAACAGATTAACTGGCCATTCATCCCTCTGCTTTGTGTGGCACTTAGAGAAACCCCCTATACATTCGATCTCAGGGTAGAACGTGACCAAATTGTTAGTGATTTTGAGTCCCACGTGGCTACTGATGTATACAAGATTGGGTCTTGTCACCCGGCAACAGTCGAGGTCTTGCAGCGCACTGATTGCCCATTCTCACAGCTGGGGACAGGGGTTAAATCAAAACAAAAAAAGCATAGGTACAGGAGTAGGCCATTCAGCCCCTCGCACCTGTTCTGCCATTCAGTTGGCTCAAGGTTAGATTACGGCCAGGACACCAGGGAGAACTCCCCTGCTCTTCTTCAAAATAGTGCCGTGGGATCTTTTACGTTCACCTGAGAGGGCAGACGGGCCTTGGTTTAATGTTTCATCCAAAAGACGACCCCTCCTAAAGGTGTGCTGCACTGTTGGAGTGTCAGCTTGGATTACGGGTTCAAGTTCTGAAGTGGGGCTTAGAACCCACAATCTTCTGCCTTCTCTTAACACACTCCATAGCCTAGATTTCCACACACTGGCTGTACTGGTAATGAGGAGCCTTACCCACCCTACCCTGATTATCCATCGACTGAAATCTATGGAGGAAATGTGCCGGCACTGCACCTGACATTTCCCAAATGCACGGGACAAGATTCATCGTCCCAGCAAATCCCATATCTAAGCCCTCTATTTTGCGCAGGATACCTCCATTAATCCCGGTGCTAAACCCCCTTTGTATTGAATCCCTAAAGTAGCCACATAGCAGGGGAAGCCAGCTAACTGTCACTGTTTACTTGGCGTGCTTTGCAGAGAGCTGAGACAAAGCAAAGTCCGCCTCTTACCACTAGCGTCACTGTGGCATCCTAGTTGCCTGGCAGGTCACTTTGACGTCATCATTTCTTTCTAAGAATGTTATTGCCAGAGGGATGAATCAGCAGCGTGTTTGTGTTAATAACACAGCAATCCTGGGCAAAAGCTCAGTTAGGCAGCTGTTTTAGTTACAAATCTGATATAACTGACAAAGTGTAAGTGAAAGGTTTCCTGCAGATCAGACACTCCACCAAATGCCAATCTGGAGATCAAGCCTGCTTCTAAACAATTCACCAACCTGCAGAAGCAATGTTTCACTATTTAACCTCTCAAACCTTTCCGCAACTTTGCACAGTTCTTTCAGACCCTCCCCTAACCTTCGCTACTCCAGTGATTACAGCCCGAGTTTTTCCAAGTCTTTCGTCTCTGGTATTTTTCTTGTTTTTATGATCAATTTACATGAAGCTGCAAGGGGACATTGATAAGATACAAAAACAGAAAATGCTGGAAATACTCAGCAGGTCAGGCAGCATTTGTGGGGCGAGAAACAGAGTTAACGTTTCAGGTCAATGACCTTTCGTCAGAACTGGAAAAACTTAAAGATGAAACAGATTTCAAGCAAGTGCAGAGGCAGGGAAAGCGGGGGGAGGGGAGGAAAGAACAAAAAGGGAAGGTCTGTGATAGGATGGAAGGCAGGAGAGACTGAATGACAAAAGGTATGATTGTATAAGGCTAAAGGAGATGGTAATGGGTCAAGTAAAGAAACAAAAGATGGGACTAGAAGAGTTAAATGGGAAGAGCAGAATCATCAACAGCTGCACTCCAAAAAAAATAGAGGCAGAGGCAATGGCCTGAAATTGTTGAACACAATGTTGAGGCCTGAAGGCTGTAAAGTGCCAAATCGAAACATAAGAACATAAGAAACAGGAGCAGGAGTCGGCCAATCAGCCCCTCGAGCCTGCTCCGCCATTCAGTAAGATCATGGCTGATCCAATCTCGGCCTCAACACCACTTTCCCGCTCTCTCCCCATACCCCTTGACTCCCTTGTAGTTCAAATGTCTGTCAATCTCCGCCTTGAATATATTCAATGACTCCGTCTCCACAGCTCTCTGGGGCAGAGAATTCCAAAGATTCACCACCCTCAGAGAAGAAATTCCTCCTCATCTCCGTCTTAATTGGGCGACCCCTTATTCTGAAACTATGCCCCTAGATCTAGATCCCCCCACTAGGGGAAACATTCTCTCAGCATCCACCCTGTCAATCCCCCTCAGAATCTTATGTTTCAATAAAATCACCTCCCATTCTTCTAAACTCCAGAGTATAGGCCCAACCTGCTCAACCTTTCGTCATACGTCAACCCCTTCATCCCAGGAATCAACCTAGTGAACCTTCTCTGCACTGCCTCCAATGCAAGTATATCCTTCCTTAAATATGGAGATCACAACTGTACACAGTACTCCAGGTGCGGTCTCACCAGCGCCCTGTAAAGTTGCATCAAAACTTCCCTACTTTTATACTCCATACCCCTTGCAATAAAGGCCAACATTCTATTAGCCTTCCTAATTACTTGCTGTACCTGCATGCTAACTTTTTGTGTTTCATGTACTAGGACCCCCAGATCCCTTTGTACTGCAGCATTTGGTAGTCTCACTCCATTTAAATAATAATTTGCTTTTTCATTCTTCCTTTCAAAGTGGATAACCTCACATTTTCCCACATTATACTCCATCTGTCAAATTTTTACCCACTCACTTAACCTTTCTATATTCATTTGCAGGCTCTGTGGGCTGGATTTTGAAACTGGGGTCGGGCATCACACATTCTGGCTTGTGAACCCGCCTCCATCGAGATGTGGCCAACCCACTGTATTTTCCCTTGATTGACCTTGTTGAGCCCGCCCAGTGGGCTCAGTAGGCCAATTAAGGGCCACCCGGCAACAGGTGACGTCACAGACTGACATTTCATCTGTCAAGAGCTTTTGACAGATTAAATATCAGCGTTTGACAGCTCTCTGAAGCTGTCAAACACTCACAATATGATTTCTAACTTCAGTCCTTCCTCTCAGGCTGAGTTAGAAATCATTCCACCACAGAAAACAGATGGGTGCAGTTTTTGACAGAACCACGGCTTTCCTGCTTTCTGTGCCGGTGAGATTTCTAACTCCCGAGAACTGAAGGGCTGACACCTGCAGGAGGAAGTTAAGGTAAGTAAAACTTTTTCCAACACTTAGCACTTACCTCTGCACACATGCACCCATCACTCACCTGCCCACCGGACATATCGACCCCTGCAACCCCTGCAGACCCACGGCCCGCCCCGATAACTTGGCGTGGTTGCCACCTGTCGGGAAGCCCACACTTTTCTTTTTAAAATAAGGATTATGCAAAAAACTGCCTGTTAACTATCTGTTAACAGGCAGTTAATTGTCACTAATCCCTTCCCGCCTCGGGGACTCGGGTCTCAGAACAGGTCGGGTACCCGCCACCAGAGAAACTGGCATGGAGGCGGGTTGGAGTCGGGACCCCCGAATCTGCAACTTTAACCACCCCCCCACCCCGCCTCCAAACCCGACTCCACGGGTCATTGAAAATCCAGCCCTTTGTGTCCTCCTCACAACTTGCAAACCCACCTATCTTTGTATCATCAGCAAATTTGGCTACAGTACACTCGGTTGCTTCATCCAAGTCATTAATGTAGATTGTAAATAGTTGAGGCCCCAGCACTGATCCCTGTGGCACCCCACTAGTTACTGATTGCCAACCGGAAAATCACCCATTTATCCCGATTCTCTGTTTTCTGTTAGTTGGCCAATCCCCTATCCATGCCAATATATTACCCCCAACCCCGTGCGCTCTTATCTTGTGCAGTAACCTTTTTATGTGGCACCTTATCGAATGCCTTCTGGAAATCCAAATACACCACATCTACTGTTTCCCCTTTATCCACCCTGTTTGTTACATCCTCAAAGAACTCTAGTAAATTTGTCAAACACAATTTCCCTTTCATAAAACCATGTTGACTCTGCTTGATTATCTTATGATTTTCTAAATGTCCTGCTACTACTTCCGTAATAATGGATTCCAGCATTCCAGTCTGATTGTAATAATTACGGGAGTCTCCCTGCTGTCTGCCACAGGGAAAGTCATCGCAAGAATCCTCCTCAATCGCCTTCTCCCAGTGGCTGAAAAGCTCCTCCCAGAGTCGCAATGCGGATTAGCCCACTAAGGGGCACAATGGACATGATCTTCACCTGCAAGAGAAATGCAGGGAACAGCACCAACCGCTGTACATGGCCTTCTTTGACCTCACAAAGGCCTTCGACACCGTCAACCGTGAGGGATTATGGAGTGTCCTCCTCAAATTCGGCTGCCCTCAAAAGTTTGTCACCATCCTTCGCCTGCTTTACGACGACATGCAAGCCTGATCCTGACCAACGGATCCACCACAGACCCAATTCACGTAGGGATCGGGGTCAAGCAAGGCTGTGTCATCGCACCAACGCTCTTCTCGATCTTCCTGACTGCAATGCTCCATCTCACCCTCAGTAAGTTCTCTGCTGGAGTGGAGCTCATCTACAGAACAAACGGGAAAACTGTTCAACTCCGTCGCCTCCAGCCCAGATCGAAGGTCGTCCCGTCCTCTGTCATTGGATTACAGTATGCAGACGATGCTTGCGTCTGCACGCATTCTGAGGCCGAACTCCAAACCATCATCAACACCTTCACCGAAGTGTACGAGAGCATGGGCCTTACACTAAACATCCGTAAGACAGAGGTCTTCTACCAACCTGCCCCCGCCACACAGCACTGCTCCCCAATTATCAAAATCCATGACGATGCCTTGGACAACGTGGACCACATTCCATACCTCGGGAGCCTACTGTCAACAAGGGCAGACGTCGATGACGAAGTCCAACACCGCCTTCAGTGTGCCAATGCAGCCTTTGGTCGACTGAGGAAGAGAGTGTTTGAAGACCAGGACCTCAAACCCAGCACCAAGCTGATGGTCTACAGAGCAGTAGTGATACCCGCCCTCCTGTATGCTTCAGAGACATGGACCATGTACAGCAAGCACCTCAAAGCACTGGAGAGGTACCACCAATGCTGCCTCCGCAAGATCCTGCCAATCCATTGGCAGGATAGGCGCACCAACGTCAGTGTTCTCGCTCAGGCCAACATCCCCAGCATCAAAGCTTTGACCACGCTCGATCAGCTCTGATGGACGGGCCACATCGTCCGCATGCCTGATACGAGACTCCCAAAACAAGCGCTCTACTCGGAGCTCCGACACAGCAAGAGAGTCCCAGGTGGGCAGAGGAAAGGCTTCAAGGAAACCCTCAAAGCCTCCTTGAAAAAGTGCAACATCCCCACTGACAAGGGAATCCCTGGTCCAAGACCACACAAAGTGGAGGAGAAGCATCCGGGAAGGCGCCAAACACCTCGAGTCTCTTCGCCGGGAGCAAGCGGAAGCCAATCGCAAGCAGCGGAAGGAGCGCACATCAACCCAAGCACCCCACCCAGCTGCCCCTTCAACCACCATCTGCCCCACCTGTGACAGAGACTGTAGGTCCCGCATTGGACTCATCAGTCACCCGAGAACTCATTTTTAGTCTGGAAGCTAGTCATTCTCAGTTCCGAGGGACTGCCTAAGAAGAAGAATAATAATGGATTCCAGCATTTTCCCAAAGACCGATGTTAGGCTAACTGGTCTATAGTTTCTTGAAGGATGAGGTGCTGTTCTGCGAGCTTGTGTTGAGCTTCATTGGAGCAGTGTAGGAGGCCGAGGACAGAGAAAGAAAGAAAGATTTACATTTATATAGTGCCTTTCACGACCACCGGATGTCTCAAAGCGCTTTACAGCCACTGAAGTACTTTTGGAGTGTAGTCACTGTTGTAATGTGGGAAACGCAGCAGCCAATTTGCGCTCAGCAAGCTCCCACAAACAGCAATGTAATAATGACCAGATAATCTGTTTTAGTGATGTTGATTGAGGGATAAATATTGGCCAGGACACCGGGGTTAACTCACCTGCTCTTCTTCGAATAATGCCATGGGATCTTTTAAGTCCACCTGAGAGCGCAGATGGGGCCTTGGTTTAACATCTCATCCGAAAGACGGCATCTCCAACAGTGCAGCACTCCGTCAGCACTGCACTGGAGTGTCAGCCCTAGATTTTATGTGCTTAAGTCCATAGAGTGGGTCTTGAACCCACAACCTTCTGACTCAAAGGCGAGTGTGCTACCCACTGAGCCACGGCTGACACAGAGAGGTCTGAGTGGGAGTGGAGCGGTGAATTAAAGTGACATGCAACCGGAAGCTCGGGGTCATGCTTGTGGACTGAACAGAGGTGTTCCGCAAAGCAGTCACCAATCTGTGTTTGGTCTCCCCAATGTAGAGGAGACCGCATCGTGAGCAGCGAATACAGTATATTAAATTGAAGTACAAGTAAATCGCTGTTTTACCTGGAAGGAGTGTTTGGGGCCCTGAATGGTGGGAAGGGAGGAGGTAAAAGGGCAGGTGTTGCATCTCCTGCGCTTGCACGGGAAAGTGCCGTGGGAACGGCAGGGGGTGTTGGGGGTGATTGAGGAGTGGACCAGGGTGTCGCAGAGGGAGCGATCCCGTCGGAATGCTGAAAGGGGAGGGGAGGGGAAGATGTGTTTGGTGGTGGGATCACACTGAAGGTGGCGGAAATGACGGAGGATTATCCGTTGAATGTGGAGGCTTGTGGGGTGGTAGGTGAGGATAAGGGGAACCCTATTGTGGTTCTGGAAGGGAGGGGTAGGGGTGAGGGCAGAAGTGTGGGAAATGGAACAGACACTGTCGAAGGACCTGTCAACCACAGGAGAGGGGAAACCTCGGTTGAGGAAAACGGAAGACAAATCAGAACCACTTGTTTGGAAGGTGTCATCATCAAAACAGATGCGACGGAAACTGAGAGAATGGAATAGAGACCTTACAGGAAGCGTGGTGGGAGGAAGTGTAGTCAAGGCAGCTGTGGGAGTCAGTGGGCTTATAGTGGATAGCAAAATACTGCGGATGCTGGAAATCCGAAATAACAACAGAAAACGCTGGAAAAACTCAGCAGGCCAGGCAGCATCAGTGGAGAGAGAAACAGAGTTAACGTTTCAGGTCGAAGACCTTTCGTCAGAACTCTGACAAAAGGTCTTCGACCTGAAACGTTAACTCTGTTTCTCTCTCCATTGATGCTGCCTGGCCTGCGGCTTATAGTGGATATTGGTCGATAGCCTATCCCGTGAAATGGAGACAGAGAAGTGGAGGAAGGGAAGGGAAGAGTCGGAGATGGATGACGTGAAGGTGAGGGATGGGTGGAAATTGGAAGCAAAGGTAGTAAGTGGAGACAAATGAGTTGTTCAATGTGAGAAGTTCAGCCAGACGGAGGAGGGTGGTGCTGGATGGGGAACGGTTGGACCTCTGTTCAAGGAAGGTGCGGTGCTGTTTCCTGCTCTTGCCCTGAACTGGGAAATTTCATTCACTTTGCTTCCAATTTCCACCCTTACCTCAACTTGTATGATGCGCTCAGCCACTAATGAGTTTTAGAAAGTTGGCCTCACCCTATTTACATATGCAAATGGCCTAACGTCCATCTCGGGCGTACACCATGGATGCCTATGGAGGAGTCTTCACCAATATGACGGGGCGGAGTGAGTGTGCGCATGCCGCCATATTGGACCCTAAGGGGCCTGTTCGACACCAATCTAATTTCTAGATCACAGCGTACAAAAGCAAATGGGCCACAGAAAAATCAGAAAAAAAATTTCATTCCTCCATAACCAGGGAGCATAAATTTAAGATCAGCATTACCACAACAAAGGGAGAGGTTCGGAGAATATTTTTATGCATGGGATTGTTGGGACATGGAATGCCCTACCAGAAACAGTGGTGGAAGCAGAATTCAAAATAGTTTTTAAAAGGGAAGTGGATAAAGATTTGAAAAATAAAAATGTAGAAAGGTCTGGGAAAAGTGGAAAGGAATGGGACTAGGTGGAAGCTCTTTCAGAGAGCTGGATCAGGTGCGATTAGTCAAATGGCCTCCTTGTACGAAAGAGAGAAATTACATTTCTACAGCGTTTTTCACAACTTCAGGTTGTCCCAAAGCACTTTACAGCCAATGAAGAACTTTTGAAGTGTTGTAATGTAAGAAACACAGCAGATAATTTGCAAACAGCAAAGTCCCACAATCAGATAAATGACCAGATATTTTGTTTCAGTGATGTTGGTGGAGGGATAAATATTGTCCAGGACACCAGGGAGAACTCCCCTGTTCTTCAAAATAGTGCCATGGGATCTTTTACATCCACCTGAGAGGCCAGACGGGCACTCGGTTTAACATCTCATCTGAAAGACGGCACCTCCTTCAGTGCAGCACTCCCTCAGTACTGCTCCTCCGACAGTGCAGCACTCCCTCAGTACTGCTCCTCCGACAGTGCAGCGCTCCCTCAGTACTGCTCCTCCGACAGTGCAGCACTTCCTCAGTACTGCTCCTCTGACAGTGCAGCGCTCCCTCAGTACTGCTCCACCGACAGTGCAGCACTTCCTCAGTACTGCTCCTCCGACAGTACAGCGCTCCCTCAGTACTGCCCCTGCTTCAGTGCAGCGCTCCCTCAGTACTGTCCCTCTGACAGTGCAGCGCTCCGTCAGTACTGTCCCTCTGACAATGCAGCGCTCCCTCAGTACTGCACCTCTGACAGTGCGGCACTCCCTCAGTACTGCCCCTCTGACAATGCAGCGCCTCCTCATTACTGCACTGGAGTGTCGGCCCAGATTTTGTGCGCATGGCTCTGGAGTGGGCCTTGAGAACACAGCCTTCTCACTCAGAGGCAGCAGTGACACCCACCGAGCCATGGCTGACACCTGCCGTAATATTCTAGATTCTTTACAGCAGGGGTCACGGGATAGCAATTGGGATTAGGAACTTTGACCAGCCTGCCTCAACTGCCTAGTGGAGTTCAGGTAAATCAACAGAACCAGGGGTCAAACCTGGGACCTTGCTCGTCTCTGTGGTCAGTGTGTGTCAATGCACAAATGATTCCTGTTACTCAGTGCGAGCGCCACATGCACAAACAACATGTTGGTCATGAAGCGAGGTTACCATCATACCTTCAAAAACAAGTTGCAAAGTGCTAAAGAATCAGTTCCTGGTACTGACCCGTACAGGTTGCAGCATAGGTCCTGCCTTTGTAAAATAGGTTAGATGTGGTTTTCAGATTAATTGTGCTCGAAATCATTAGAAAGAAGGAAAGTCCATGGGTTTGGAGAACCTGCGGGTCTGAACCCCCTGACTCAGACTTTCAGTGATATCATTTTCCATGCAAAGAGGTAGGAAACCCCTCAGCAGATGCCAGTAACCTGCGGCGAACCACATGTGGATGCTGTCCTCTATAAAAGAGGGCGCTGCAAGTACACAGACAACCAGATTCAAGAGAGACCAGTTCGAGTGAGACCGACTTCGCGAGGTAATCCAGAAGATAGCAATCAAGAGACTACAAGATGCTTTGTAAAGGCAGACCGAGATCCCTAATGGTGAGTAAATGCACTGATTGAGTCATAGAATCATCGAATAGTACAGCACAGCAGGAGGTCAGTCGCCCTATCGAGTCAGCACCGGCTCTTTCGAAGAGCAATCCAGTTAGTCATTTGCAATCTTCCAGTCCTTTGGCACCACCCCTGTATCTGAGGAGAATTCGAAGATTGTTAAAACAAGAAAAACAAATAGCCACAGATATTGTACAACAGATTGAAACAGGAAGGCAGAAAAATGTTTTGGGTGTAACCCTTGATCAGGAGAGTGCCAATGAAGGGCCACAACCAAATCATGCTTAGCTGTTGTACAAACGACGGTATTTTCAGCAGATTTGGGTTTCAATTAATAGTCAGTAAATGATGGAATTCTCAATCTGTGGGCTGAGGTGCTACACATAATTGTAGCGTAGTGACATCAATGTATAATGTGCAACATCAGTAGCTGCCAAAACAATCTTAACCAAGATTTCACTCCCACCTAAAGTTGCAGCTTTTCACTTGAATGCTCGGTGATTGAGGAGCACTTCAACTGGAGCTGGTGAAAGGAATGTAACCTGATTTTTCTGAATGTGTATGGGCTGTAGAAGGAGAACCTCTCCGCCTCTCTCTCCTCCTTTAAGACCCTCTGTAAAACCTACCGCTTTGACCAAGCTTCTGGTGGCCTGTCCTAATATCTCATGTGGCTCGGTGTCAAGTTTTGTTTGATAATCGCTCCTGTGAAGCGCCTTGGGACATTTTACTATGTTAAAGGCGCTATATAAATGCAGTTGTTGATGTTGTTGTTTGTGGGTAGAGTGTACAGGGGCTGGGGAAGGAGATTAAATGGGTGGGTAGAGTCCACGGTAGGGTAGAGTGTACATGGGCACTGGGAAGGAGATTAAATGGGTGGGTAGAGTCCATGATAGGGGAGAGTGTAGATGGACTGTGGGAGGAGATTAAATGACAACAGCAAGCTCCCACAAACAGCAATGTGATAATGACCAGATAATCTGTTTTAGTGATGTTGGCTAGTAAATATTGTCCAGGGCGCCAGAAAGAACGCCCCTGCTCTTCTTCATAATAGTGCCATGGGATCTTTCACGTCCAACTGAGAGCAAACAGGACCTCGGTTTAATGCCTCAACCGGAAGACGGCACCTCCGACAGTGCAGCACTCCCTCTAGTATCAGTCCAGATTATGTGCTCAAGACCCTGGAATATATATATATATATATCTGAAACAGATATACCACTTTGAATACTGTTGGGGGGATGACTTACATGGGGAAGGCAGCAGCAGCCAACTTCCTGGCACCATGGGTGGCTCTGCTGCACAGGCTGGGAGGAAAAAGTGTGGGAGAGCTATAGTGATAGGGGATTCTATTGTAAGGGGAATAGATAGGCGTTTCTGCGGCCGCAAACGAGACTCCAGGATGGTGTGTTGCCTCCCTGGTGCAAGGGTCAAGGATGTCTCGGAGCAGCTACAGAACATTTTGGAGGGGGAGGGCGAACAGTCAGTTGTCGTGGTGCACATAGGCATCAACAATATAGGTAAAAAACGGGATGAGGTCATAAAAGCAGAATATAGGGAGTTAGGAGGTAAATTAAAAAATAGGACCTCAAAGGTAGTAATCTCAGGATTGCTACTACTGCCACGTGCTAGTCAGAATAGAAATAGGAGGATATGTCCAATGAATACATGGCTAGAAGAATGGTGCAAGGGGGAGGGATTCAAATTTCTTGGACATTGGAACCGGTTCTGGGGGAGGTGGGACCAGTACAAACGGGACAGTTTGCACCTGGGCAGGGCCGGGACCGATGTCCTAGGGGGAGTGTTTGCTAGTGCTGTTGGGGAGGGTTTAAACTAAAGTGGCAGGGGGTTGGGAACCTGAGCAGGGAGACAGAGGAAAGGGAAACAAGGATAAAAGCAAAAGACAGGAAGGAGAAAAACAAAAGTAGAAGGCAAAGAACTCAACGGTTTAAATCAAACATGGTCACAGTAAATAATAATTCATATAGGTCTGAGAGCGTTAAAAAAACAAGCCTGAAGGCTTTGTGTCTTAATGCAAGGAGCATTTGGAACAAGGTGGATGAATTAGCTGCGCAAATAGAGGTAAATGAATACGATTTGATTGGGATTACAGAGACATGGCTCCAGGGTGGCCAAGGCTGGGAACTCAACATCCAGGGTTATTCAATATTTAGGAAAGATAGGCAAAAAAGAAAGGGAGGTGGGGTAGCATTGCTGGTTAAAGAGGGGATTAACACAATTGAAAGGAAGGATATTAGCTCTGATGATGCGGAATCTGTATGAGTAGAACTGAGAAATAACAAGGGGCAGAAAACGTTAGTGGGAGTGGTATATAGACCTCCAAACAGTAATACGGAGGTTGGGGATGGCATTAAAAGGGAAATTAGTGAAGCATGCAGTAAGGGCACAGCAGTCATCATGGGTGACTTTAATTTACATATAGATTGGGCTAACCAAATTAGTAAAAATACTGTGGAGGTGGAATTCCTAGAATGTTTACGGGATGGTTTTCTGGAACAATATGTCGAGGAACCAACCAGAGATCAGGCCATCTTAGACTGGGTATTATGTAACGAGAAAGGATTAATTAGCAATCTTGTTGTACAAGGCCCCTTGGGTCAGAGTGATCATAATATGATAGAATTCTTCCTTAGGATGGAGAGTGAAGTAGTTGAATCAGAGACTAGGGTCCGGAATTTAAATAAAGGAAACTACGATGGTATGAGGCACGAATTGGGTAGGATTGATTGGGGAATGTCACTCAAAGGGTTGACGGTGGATAGGCAATGGCAAACATTCAAAGACTGCATGGATGAACTACAGAATTTGTTCATCCCAGTGTGGCATAAGAATAAAACAAAAAGGGTGACTCAACCGTGGCTAACAAGGGAAATTAGGGATAGCATAAGATCCAAAGAGAGGGCAGATCAATTGGCCAGAAAAAGCGGTAACCCTGAGGATTGGGAGCAGTTTAGGATTCAACAAAGGAGGACAAAGGGATTAATTAAGAAGTGGAAAATAGAATATGAAAGTAAGCTTGCAGGGAACATAAAAACTGACTGTAAGAGCTTTTATAGATATGTGAAGAGAAAAAGATTAGTGAAATCAAGTGTAGGACCCTTGCAGTCAGAAGCAGGGGAAGTTATAATGGGGAACAAAGAAATGGCAGGCCAATTAAATGCATATTTTGGTTCTGTCTTCACAAAGGAGGACACAAATAACCTCCCAGAGATGTTGGGGAACATAGGGTCTGATGAAAGGGAGGAACTGAAAGAAATCAGTATTTGCAGGGAAATGGTGTTAGGGAAATTGACCGGATTGAAGGCCAATAAATCCCCAGGGCCTGATAATCTACATCCTAGGGTACTTAAGGAAGTGGCCCTAGAAATAGTAGATGCATTGCTGATCATCTTCCAGCATTCGATGGAATCTGGAATTGTACCCATGGATTGGAGGGTAGCTAATGTTACTCCACTATTCAAAAAGGGTGGTAGAGAGAAAGCAGGGAATTACAGACCGGTAAGCCTGACATCGGTAGTGGGGAAAATGCTAGAGTCCATTATAAAGGATGTAATAGCTGAGCACTTGAAAAACAGTGACAGGATCGGACAAATTCAACATGGATTTACAAAAGGTAAATCGTGCTTGACTAATCTACTGGATTTTTTTGAGGATGTAACTGGGAAAATAGATCAGGGAGAACCAGTAGATGTGGTATATTTGGACTTTCAAAAGGCTTTCGATAAGGTCCCACATAAGAGATTAGCGTGCAACGTTAAGGCACATGGGATTAGGGGCAAGGTATTGACTTGGATAGAGAACTGGTTGGCGGACAGAAAGCAGAGAGTAGGAATTAATGGGTCTTTTTCCGAGTGGCAGGCAGTGACTAGTGGGGTATCGCAGGGATCGGTCCTTGGACCCCAGCTATTCACAATATACATTAATGATTTAGATAAGGGAACTAAATGTAATATCTCCAAGTTTGCAGATGACACAAAGCTGGGTGGGCGTGTGTGCTGCGAGGAGGATACCGATAAACTCCAGGATGATTTGGACAGGTTGGGTGAGTGGGCAGAAGCGTGGCAGATGCAATAGAACGTAGATAAATTCAAGGTTATCCACTTTGGTGTCAAAAACAGAAAGGCAGACTATTATCTGAATGGCAATAGATTGGTAGAAGGGGAAGTACAACGACACCTGGGTATCCTTGTGCACCAGTCGCTGAAAGTAAGCATGCAGGTGCAGCAGGCAGTGAAGAAGGCAAATGGTATGTTGGCCTTCATAGCGAAAGGGTTTGAGTACAGGAACAGGGATGTCCTGCTGCAGTTGTACAGGGCCTTGGTGAGACCACACCTTGAGTACTGTGTGCAGTTTTGGTCGCCTTATTTGAGGAAGGATGTTCTTGCCATGGAAGGAGTTCAGCGAAGATTCACAAGGCTGATACCTGGGATGGCAGGAATGACATATGAGGAGAGATTGGGCAAATTGAGTTTATACTCGCTGGAGTACAGAAGAATGAGAGGGGATCTCATCGAAATATATAAAATTCTGACAGGTCTGGACAAACTAGATGCAGGAAGAATGTTCCCGATGGTCGGAGAGTACAGAACCAGGGGTCATAGTCTAAGAATAAGGGGTTAGCCATTTAGGACAGAAATGAGGAAGAATTTCTTCACCCAGAGAGTGGTGAACCTGTGGAATTCTCTACCACAGAAGGTAATTGAGGCCAAGTCATTAAATATATTCAAGAATGAGTTAGATATATTTGATCACATAATCACAGAATCCCCACAGTGCAGATAGAGGCCATTTCGGCCCATCGAGCCTGCACCGACACATATCCCACCCTATCCCCGTAACCCCACGTATTTAATCCCCCTAACACTAAGGGTCAATTTATCATAGCCAAATTAACCTAACCCACACATCTTTGGACTGTGGGAGGAAACCGGAGCACCCGGAGGAAACCCACGCAGACAGGGGGAGAATGTGCAAACTCCACAAAGACAGTCACCCTGGGCCAGATTCGAACCCGGGTCCCTGGCGCTGTGAGGCAACAGTGCTAACCACTATGCCACCGGGGTTTCTTAAAGCTAAAGGTATCAAGGGATATGGGGAGAAAGCAGGGACAGGGTACTGAGTTTGGATGATCAGCCATGATCTCATTAAATGGTGGAACAGGCTCGAGGGGCCGAATGGCCTACTCCTGCTCCTATCTTCTATGTTTCTATGCTACTAACTGAGTCAGAGCTAACATCTGACAAATGAGGACACTGATTTCTGCCCTGAGTATATTCCAGAGGAGAATGAGGACTGTCCAGTAAAAGATATCCTGCAGGAAGAGGAGGTATGAACAGGTTATCAGGAGGAAACAGTGTGTCAGATTTAACTGGCGTTCCATCGCCTGTGGTTTATGGCTGTGGGTCTGGGAGGGCAGAAGTGCCCGAACATCAAACAATCTTCCTCTGTGAAGGTTCTGTGCATTTTGTTTTGTAGAGGAAATGGTTTAATTGATGATTACATCGCTCACACACTCTACATATTTCCTCTCAAAGATTAAAGAGCAGAGGGTTGATGGGCTTTGGGGGTTGAAATGAACCGTGATTTGCCAAATGCTGCAAGGCACTGTGGTTGAATATGTGCTTCCTGCTGTCCCGTGCTCGAATGTTGCCATGCAGAGTGTCAGTGCCCACGCAGTAGCCGCACTGCCCTGTGGGGATGGCACTGCAGTCCGGCAGCGATAATGTAGTGTGACACTGCAATAATGTAGTGCAGCAACTACACATCCTGCAGGGAGAGCGGGGACTGGGCTCACTGGGATGAATATAGCAACACCGCGAGACAAGTTAAAAGCCTAATCCGAGAGACCGAGGCCTGGATATAGCTGCTGAATGTAATGAAAGAGTCTTTTCACTGTTACAATGATAGAGACTTCCAAAAGGGAATTGGATAAATACTTGAAACGTAAAATAATCCCAGGGCTACGGGGAAAGAGCAGGGGAGTGGGACTAATTGGATACCATTTCAAAGAGCCGGCACAGGCACGATGGGCCGAGTGGCTTCTTACTGTGCTGTAAGATTCTATGACTTATGAAGAGGGCAGTAAGGGAGGAGGTGAGAACCGTAAAAGATGCAAACTGACCCAAAACTGAAGATGAGGACAAAATAGTGAAGATTCTGAATGACTGCTTCCCCCAAGTATTCTCCAGGAAAGACATGAGCAACATGTCCTCTCCAAACTGATAGCTAAACTCAGGTGGAAGTCCGAGACAGGCTAAGGGTGCTGAAGATGAATACATTCCCAGTGACTGATGATTTTAATCCCAGCAGTTTTCTTTAACAATGTTCCGGTTTTGTTCAGGCCTCCACTGCGCTGGTCATCGTACTGCTCGCCATCTTGGCGGAAGCTGCCCTTGCAGTGAAAGTGAGGAATAACAAAAGGAAGGGGGAACGCCTACGCTTGAGAAGGACCACAAGGTACCTGCTGGAGTTGGAAAGTTTAAAACCGTTACCACACTCTCCATCACACCACTGGGGCTCCATCGACGCAAGCTTCAGGAGCCGCTCCCTGTCCCCCTGGATTTACAAGTAAGTTCAACCTGTTTCACATCACTTCTCTGTTCTGTTATCAACAGGCCATCTCCCTTATCAAAGCAAGCTAACCCCCTCCCCCCAATACAACACATCACTGATCCCCATCACATGCTCCATCAAACTCCCCATCACATCACTGGTCCCTATCACACGCTCCATCATACTGCCCATCACATCACTGGTCCCCATCACACGCTCCATCAAACTCCCCATCACATCACTGGTCCCTATCACACGCTCCATCATACTCCCCATCACATCACTGGTCCCTATCACACGCTCCATCATACTGCCCATCACATCACTGGTCCCCATCACACGCTCCATCATACTCCCCATCACATCACTGGTCCCTATCACACGCTCCATCATACTCCCCATCACATCACTGGTCCCTATCACACGCTCCATCATACTCCCCATCACATCACTGGTCCCTATCTCACTCTCCATCATACTCCCCATCACATCACTGGTCCCTATCACACGCTCCATCATACTCCCCATCACATCGCTGATCCCCATCACACGCTCCATCACACTCCCCATCACATCACTGGTCCCTATCACACGCTCCATCATACTCCCCATCACATCACTGGTCCCTATCACACGCTCCATCAAACTCCCCATCACATCACTGGTCCCTATCTCACTCTCCATCATACTCCCCATCACATCACTGGTCCCTATCACACGCTCCATCATACTCCCCATCACATCACTGGTCCCTATCACACGCTCCATCATACTCCCCATCACATCACTGGTCCCTATCACACGCTCCATCATACTCCCCATCACACTCTTCATCACATCACTGGTCCCTATCACACGCTCCATCAAACTCCCCATCACACTCTTCATCACATCACTGGTCCCTATCACACGCTCCATCATACACCCCATCGCACTCACTATCACACCGCTCAGTCACACTGCTCCTCCATCCTGCCATGCCACCGAGTGCCTGGCAGCTGCTTTTGTCTGGGCTGTTTCTGATCTCATTCTATCACAGCACAAGAGATGATCAGCAGCCTCTTTGCATCCTGGTTAGGATTGAGTGTTCAAGGTGCCATATTAAGAGTGTGCCACTTACAGCTCCCTCTGAAGGACTCGCACCAACAATTGAAGGGGTGAACGTGTCACTGCAACAATGCAATGTTTTACCCATTTTCCCTTTCTTTTCCCCCCATTTCAGGGAGGACTCAGACAACGACCGTTACCCTTCCTCCATCTTTAAGGCGGAGTGCGTGAGCACGCACTGCCTGAACATCAGAGGGAAGGAGGATCCAGGTCTCAACACCCGCCTCGTCAAGCAGGAGATGATTGTCCTGAGGAGGGAAAAGGCCCCTGGTCACAAGATCACTTACCGCGTGGAGAAGCTAATGGTCCCGGTCGCTTGTGTCTGTGTCCGCCCAGCGGTTCGGAGAGTCTAAAAGGATCAGCCATAGATCCAACAAAGGATAAAGCCATGTTAAGCCAAGCCCAACCCAATCAGCAGCATGCCCTTATTATTCTAAACTACCAGTTCACAGTGAGGAAGGAAGCCATTAAGATCAGGAGCCACCAGAAAGGCGTTAGTATTGCTTTGAAGCACCAGCTCCTCCTCCACGCCCCCGCCCCGGTTAACAGGAGACACCTTCACTCCAGGATAGAACCTCATGGCGACTCGGCCTTTCAGAAGAATCAACCTCACTCAGAGGCGTGAAGTAAATTCTCCAGGAGCTCGAGTCATTAGGATTCCTGGGGTCTTCGAAAGAGTTCGAACATCCCCGGTCTCCCTTCCCCAGGCCATAAGGAAACTCCCTGAAAATCTCACATCGTTTCCAGAGAAAAAAATCAAATGGTTTTACATCCTCGGTGCAGTCGGGCTTCACTGGAGGAAACACGATGAAATAAAGAGCTCCCCCTCCCTCCGCCCCATCTCAATCCCTCCATCCATAATTATTGCTATAGATGTCGATTGTGGGGAATCATCTCCCTCCATTAGAATTGGCGGTTCTGCCTTGGACTGAGCCAATTAAGGCTGGAGTCCTGGCCCAATATCTGTACTTGTTTCCTATGTCCGAGAGCAATGCCCATCTCGCCCTCCTTCTCCCCCTCCCCCTCTCTGCAGATAATGCCTCTATTTATGGAATAGATCTGCACCTGTCTAACCCCCGCACTGCCCCTTTAAATACTGTAATTTTTTTAGCCAGATGCCAATTTCACGGTTAGACGAAGTGATGTTGTGCGTTTGCAGGAGGTCAGACCCTGGCAGATCGGGTGCGACGTCTCCCCTGGCTATCGACCTGTGCGCGTTGGTCCCAGACACTGCAAGTCGGGTGCGAGGGCGGGGCACTCCTGCCATTCCAACACCCTGCGTGTTTCCCACACATCATTTGGCGTTGCCATGCCCTCGTGTCCATTTGACAGGATTACTAAGTAACATTCTATGAATGAAATGTGACCAGGGGATGCAGCTTTGAGCATGTGACAGACGCAGGCCATTCATTGCAAATCCAGTCAACACCCTCTCCAAAGTCAAACAGCTTCTCAGCGGAAAGCATAGAAAAGTGGGCCTGATGTAGGTTGGGTTGGGCACAGCGAAGGTGGAACTTGCTGACACCTCGCTTATGTTAGCGCTAGTGCCGAGGTTTTTGCTTCAATTAAGCTATTTGTAGATTCGCTTTATTGTTGAAATTCGGGTTCCCCTGGTGACTAAAGCAGGTCTGTGTGGTCACACAGCAAAGAACAGTTTCCACACAGAATGGTCCGATCCAAGAATCCACCCGTTTTTTCCCTCTGCCGTTTCTCCCCCGTCACTATTCCCCCTTCTAGCATGGCCAGGAAGGGCGATGGCCTGGGGATCACAGACCTCTCTGGGAGCAGCGGCAGAGATTACAATCCGCTCGCCATCAGCTTGCCAGCAATCGCATTAAACTGCAGTATTAGCTTAGCGACACTCTAATGGTTCTTTGCACCATTTTAATACTTGTTCAGTCTGAACAATGACTCTCTCCCAGGCTAGTAGGACCGTTTAATTTAACAATACTGGCCCAGCATACCTTCAATCGATATAACACAGTGTGCTGCAGGTGTCAAAGCTTGGCAAGCAGGGGGAGGGGATTCCGTGAGGCACCTCACCTCGCTCCCAAGCCGCAGCACTAACACCTGCATGGAACAGCGAGTCAGAATAAGAAGAATGACCCACTGCAGTCTGTATGGTTGCTACGGTGACGGCACTAGACCAGGCTGGGAATAGATGACACACATTGACTGTTACACTTGCGGGTTCGATAACTGGCTGCCAATCAATGTCAGTCCCTTAATTCCCCTCGAGTCCAAAAATCTTTTCGACCTCAGCCTTGAATGTATTCAACAGTACATTACATCTACGATGTAGCCAGCTGGCGCTCGCAGTCCAATGGTGGTCTTGAGCTGGTCGGAGATGGGAACATTGACCAGAGACAGCAGCCCCTTGTCCGGTCTCACAACTCCCGCTGACATCAGCTGATGCCGACTAGCCAGGCGCCAGCCTGCCCTGCGAGTGGTGGCAAGTCATGGGGAGTAAAGGAAACCTAGAACAGGCCGCGTTAGATCCTGGCAAATGAATCAAAGCCTGCTGCATTTCCAAACTGAAGTGTGAGAATGTATTAATTGTGTTAATTTATTAAGTTATTTTAATATATTTATATAAGGATAAAATGCCTCACCTGTAGATTTTGATTTTAAAATAAAGATTCACGTGTCAATTAATGACTGTTTCTGGTTTGAGTATTTGATCCGGTTTCACAAACAAAAGAAAGGAAATAATCCCGACTATTTGTCAGAAGGACCCTGTGGAAGAAAATATACGACAACAACTTGTATTTATATAGCCCCTATATTTATATAAATTTGAGGAGTTGGGTGACTGGGAGACAATGTAGGTCAGTGATCACAGAGGAGATGGGTGGGTGGGATATGCTGCCGGATGAGCTGAAGTTTATGGAGGGTGGAGGTTAGCAGCCAGACAGTAAAAAGCATTGGAATAGTCGAGTCTGGAGGTTGCAGGTTTCAGCAGCAGATGGGCTGAGGGAGGGGGGGTGCAAAGTTATAGAGGTGGAAGTAGGCAGTCTTTACCACAGAGAATATGGAGTTGGAAGTTCAGCTCATGGTTAAATAGGATGGCAATATTGTGAAGAGTCTGGTTCAGCCTGAGACAGTGGCCGGGAAGAGGGACGGAGTCTGTGGCTGGGGCTGTAAATGACAGCTTAAACCTCCCAACATTTAACTGGGTGAAACTGCAGCTCATTTAGGACTGGAGGTTGGACAGTCTGACAGGACAGTGTTGTGAAGGAAATAGATTTATTACCCCTAATATAATGATACTCACATTTATATAATACCTTGTCACATTGAAACTAGTCAAACTTCTTCGGGAAACACCGCAACCACATCAGATGAATTCCCAGTCTGTTCTTTATGGTGCTGAGAGAGGAATGTTGGCTCAGACACTCGGGAGAACTCCCTGGTATCAGCCGTGGCTCAGTGGGTAGCACTCTCACCCGAGTCACAAGGTGTGGGTTCAAGTCCCACTCCAGAGACTTCAGCACATAACGCAGGCTGACACTCCCAGTGCAGTACTGAGGGAGTGCTGCAGTCGGATGAGACGTTAAACCGAGGTCCCATCTGCCTGCTCAGGTAGACATAAAAGATCCCAGGGCATTATTCGAAGAAGAGCAGGGGAGTTCTCCCCGATGTCTTGGCCAATATTTATCCCTCAAACATCACTAAAACAGATTATCTGGTCATTATCACATTGCTGTTTGTGGGATGGGAGAATGATTAGTTTTAAAAACATCTCCAAATAAAAATCTGGCATCAGTAAAAGTGACCGTGAAGCTGTCGGATTGTCGTAAAAACCCAACTGGTTCACTGATGTCCTTTAGGGAAGGAAACCTGCCGTCCTTACCAGGTCTGGCCTATAGGTGACTCCAGTCCCACACCAACCTGGTTGACTCTTAACTGGTCTCTGAATTACCCTAACAAGACCCTCAGTTGCATCAAACCGCTACAGTCCCTACCTAACAGCATTGTGGAAGCACCTTCACTACAGACTTTAGCAGTTCAAGAAGGCCCACCACCACCTTATCAGGCCAACTAGGGATGGGCAATACCGACCTTACCAGTGACACCAACATTCGGAGAATGAACGAAAAACAAAATTCTGGCACAGAATTGATAGATCTGTTTCTCCACTGTAACATTTTCAGATTCTAAGAGCAGGTCATCAGCACAATTCTGTCTGCTTGAGTGCAGCAAACAAGGTAGAAAGATATTATTCTACACACTAGGTTTCTCTGTTTACACAAAGGGATGTAAAACTAGAACAACTGTAATATTTTAACATTGGAGCACTGGACAAAAACATTTATCACGCTCAAAGATTTTGATTCAAAATTTGCCCAGTCTTCTGAGGTCATAAACAGCCTGATCTCCATCTTAGACACAATGATTACATTTAATTCTCAGCTTTCTCAATAATCCATGCATGCTTAGAGATGCATTTATCTGTAATAGAGTGCAAACAACAAGGTCCAATCTATGCCTTGCTTAACCTAAACACCAACAGCTTCTGTTAGCCTCTGGGACCACAGATGTTTAAATAGCCTGGGACTTCTTGATAAAGACTGGGAGGAGCTGGTGCAGAGTGTATGAGGGTCATGGTATGCATGTGAAGTAATGCAGTTAGCATCCCCGCTCCCTCAAGTCCAAGGGACGCAGACTTGAACGGATATGGCAGACAACTGGTTTAGCCATTCAACGCCAGATCTGGCTGGACCACAGAAAGCACCATCGGGTCCTGCTCTCGTCTGCCTAAACTGCTCATTATTCCAGGATCATTCTGGAATGCAAAGACAACCCCTGGCTTTTCCCTACTGCAAACCGTCTTCTTAAACCCCTCTCCCCTGTACCCTCCACCCTCACCTCCAACAACAAATGCAAGGAGCTCATGGACGTCTTTGTCACTAAGATTGAGACCAAAGATCCCTCAAATTTTCTTTTGGGCCGCGCGACCCCTTTAACGGGGTGCACGGGCCACTCAACATCCCGCACATGCGTGTTTTTTTCTATTGAGAAGCCGGCTCACCGGCTGCGTGGGACCTGCAGAGCGCCACGCAACTTAAAGGGAATGTTGATCGAGACCATCTGATCAGCTGTCTCTGCCAATTCCCTCCCTTCCCCATGCCCACCGGGCCAAACTTCCTCTAAGGTTCCCCCCCTGCCCTAGCCCTGAACTCGCATCTTTCGCCAGTTTCTCTCGGATCTCCCCTCATGCCCGCTCAGAGCTCATCTTGTCCATGAGACCCACTTCCTGCTCGCTTGACCCTATTCCCACTAAACTGCTGACTACCCAACTTCCTTTCCTGGCTCCTGTGTTAGCGAATATTGTTAACAATTATCTCGCCTCAGGTACTGTCCTCCTCTCCTTCAAATCTGCCGTCATCACCCCTCTCCTCAAAAAAACCAACCCTTGACCCCTCCGTCCTTGCAAACTACCGCCCCATCTCCAACCTCCCTTTCCTCTCCATATCCCTTGATTCCCCTAGAGTCCAAAAATCTATCTCAGCCCTGAATATACTCAACGATTCAGCATCCACAACCCTTTGGGATAGAGAATTCCAAAGATTCACAACCCTGAGTGAAGAAATTCCTCATCTCAGTCTTAAATGGCCAACCCCTTCTCCTGAGAATATGCCCCCTAGTTCTAGACTCTCCAGCCAGGGGAAACAACCTCTCAGCATCTACCCTGTCAATCCCGCTCAGGATGTTAAATGTTTCAAGGAGGAGATCACCTCTCATTCTTCTAAACTCCAGAGAGTATAGACCCAATCTACTCAATCTCTCCTCATAGGACAACCTCTCATCCCAGGGATCAATCTAGTGAACCTTTGTTGCACCACCTCCAAGTCAAATATGTCCTTCCTCAGATAAGGAGACCAAAACTGTGCACAGTACTCCAGGTGTGGTCTCACCAAAGCCCTGTACAATTGTAGTAAGACTTCCTTACTCTTGTACTCCAAACCCCTTGCAATAAAGGCCAACATGCCATTTGCCTTGCTAACATAGCATTTGCCTTCCTAACCTTTGACACAGTTGACCATACCATCCTCCTCCAACGCCATCACCACTGTCTTCCAGCTGGGTAGGGCTGCACTCACCTGGTTCCATTCTTATCTATCTAATCATAGACAGAGAATCACCTGCAATGGCTTCTCTTCCCGCTCCCGCACGGTTACCTCTGGTGTCCCCAAAGGATCTGTCGTTGGCCCCCTCCTATTTCTCATCTACATGCTGCCCCTCAATGACATCATCCGAAAACACAGCGTCAGTTTCCACGTGTAGGCTGACGACACCCAGCTCTACCTCACTACCACCACACCTCTCTCAGCCCCTCCACTGTCTAAATTGTCAGACTGCTTGTCCAACATGTAGTACTGGATGAGAAATTTCCTCCAATTAAATATTGGGTAGCCCGAAGCCATTGTCTTTGATCCCGTCATAAACTCCGACCCCCCGACTCCATCCCTCTCCCTGGCAACTGTCTGAGGCTGATTCACACTGTTTGCAACCTTGGTGTCATATTTGACCCAGAGATGAGCTTCCAACCACAAATCCGTGGTATAACTAAGATTTCCACCTCTGGAACATAGCCCGACTCCGCCCCTGCCTCAGCTCATTTGCTGCTGAAAACCCATCCATGTCTTTGTTACCTCTAGACTTGAATATTCCAACACACCCCTGGCCGGCCTCCCATTTTCCACCCTCCATAAACTTAAGTGCATCCAAAACTCTGCTGCCCGTGTCCTACCTCGCACCAAGTCCCATTCACCCATCACGCCTGTGCACGCTGACCGACACTGGCTCCCGGTTCAGCAACGTCTCGATTTTAAGATTCTCATTCTCGTTTTCAAATCCTTCCAGAGCCTCACCCCTCCCCATCTCTGTAACCTCCTCCAGCCCAACAACCCTCCTGCACTCCTCTAATTCTGGCCTCTTGAGCATCCCCGATTTTAATCGCTCCAACCAGTGGTGGCCACGCCTTCAGCTGCCAAGGCCCTAAGCTCTGGCATTCCCTCCCTAAACCTCTCCAACTCTCTCTCCTCCTTTAAGACGCTCCTTAAAACCTACCTCTTTGACCAAGTTTTTGGTCATCTGCCCCAAGATCTCATGTGGCTCGGTGTCCAATTTTGTTTTATAACGCTCCTGTGAAGAGCCTTGGGATGTCTTACTATGCAAGTTGTTGTTGTTGGTGGTGTAGCCCTTCGTAAACTTGTAAATCTGGAACTCGCATTTCTGGTACATAGATAAGGACTGCAGCCCATGTCTATTCTTAGTCAGGTCTTAAATGTCAAAGAAAAAAAAACACTTTTAGCTTCAAGCTAGCAACCACCCTGTAAGATTTTCAAAATTTGCAGTTCCCCAAAACATATATCGAAAGGAAAAAAATTAAGGACTTTTGAAATTTAAAGGAAACGTGCCTGAACATGTACGGCACATGCCTGGTCTAGGAATTCAAAGACCAGCAAAACATTACCATTTGGACAATAGGCTCTGGGGAAAAGCTGCCCCACCCAAAACACAGAGCCCATCAAGATTTCAACAAGACAATGAACAGGCCTCACCTGAAAACTCACTGCATTACGAAACCAGTTTTTTTACACAGAGCCCATCAAGATTTTAAACAAGACAATGAACAGGCCTCACCTAAAAACTCACTGCATTACAAAACCAGTTTTTTCATGAGGAGTTTGCGGTGGGGGGTGGGGGGCAGGGGCGAAGAGGACTATAATTACCGCAGGACCCAAGATTTCTTTCTCTTTTCGACTCGACCGACTACGCGGGAAACAAGGGCCTCTGGCAGCACTGCCCAGAAGCCACATGGTAAAGGAAGACGTTCGATGACCAGAATCACCATCGACTTACCTGGCTGGATTTCGTGCTGTTAATACCCCTGTTTGGTGAGCATTATCCCTGATCTCCTGAAACCGAAACCTAGCTAGAAGTGGAATTTTTGGGAGGGATAAAGGTTTTTTATTTTTTCTTGTATACTGTCATTTTCCTCGCCTGTAACCATGTGCTCCCCAAACCTGTTTAAGTGTGAAGTGTGTTTAAGTTCGTTACCTTTTAACTTTAATAACAGTTATAGGGGTAGAAATTAGGTCGCGCCCCATTTGGGGCGCAAATATCGTCTGGACGCAAATATTAGCGCCTGGCGCTAATTATCGGCACTGACTGGAAACTTCACTTTTACCGCCCCGGGAGGTGAGTGGATCGCTAAATCAGGCGCTGCACACCTGTCTTAAGGCGCAAAGGCCGAGCAGTGAGGCGCTAACTCAGAGCGCTGGCGAAGCTCATGTAATGTCAGTCAGCAATGGAACACACACACACAATGGCACGGGCCAGTTCTTAAAGGGGATGGTTAATCTTGCTTTCCATCCACATCCTGTTCATTGCAGCCTTGAATCTCGGCCTGGAGAGACTTGCACATCAAATGTGCTGGAAAGAACAATGGAGAGTACCAGGCAAAGAGCTCAGAGTGCAGCTCCCACAGTCTCTGCTAAATCGATACAAGGAATGGCAAATCAAAATGAACCTGCAAAGTGCTGCTCAGTACCCAAAACTCCTTCACACACCGTTGAATCTCTCCAGAAGTCTCTCCCTCTCTCTCTCAGAATGTGTAGTTCAAAAATGCCACCAACAATAAAAGACAGGAAGAGGCCCCCTTTAAATAGCGCCCCCCCCCCAGCCCCACAGCGATTGATAGCGTTCCAGTCTTCTGGTCGTTGGAAGCGCCAGGCGGTAAGGCAGGGGGCGCCACTCAATTTCCGCGCCGGGGCGCCAGAAGGGCGTTGCACCATGGAATGACGTCACAATCTGCGCGCGCAGGTGGTCGCAGCGGTAAGTTTTAGCGCCGCTGCACAATGTCAAGTTAAGTTCCCGAGCGGCGCAAACATCGCTGCACCCGGGCGTTAGCGGCTTTGCGCCCCATTAGCGCCCTCTTAAGGCGCTAACGGGAGGCGCAACCAACTGAATTTTTACCCCATAGTTCTTTCAGTGGAACCTGTGGTCTACTGCATCTTTATTCACAACCTCTAAATAAGTCCAAGTTTTGAACCTGGGGCGTGGGAGCGATTCGAACTGCTCACTGAGTCAGGGGAAAGGCTGACTCATATAACAACCCACACCTCTACAAAATGGCGACCGTGGCAGGACTTGGCAAAAGGGTTGTGAAGCAGTAGACACTGATTCAGAAGAGAGAACTGTAATGGAAGAGAGGATTTCAGATTGTGTATTCAGCAAAGTGAATATGGAAAAGAAGTGGGTCACTAATCTATTAAAAACTGGGCGCCCGGTAGATGCAGCAGCTAAATGGACAGAAGGGAAGGATCATAAAAAATCCTTAGAAAAGGCAGTCTGGCTGATGTGCTTCAAGAAACAGATCCAACTTTTGGACAGACTCATTGAAGCACAGGCAGCCGAGATTCGGGAGTCGGCCTTGGAAGTCCAAACGAAGGCCCTAGCAGGGGAGAAGTTACTGTTAGCATTGCAGGCGCTAAACCAGGAAAGGGTGCAGTTAGTGGGGGAACACAAGACACGACAGGATTACTTACAGTGCCAGGTCACTGAGGCCAAGAACAATGAGCTGAGGTTGTGGGAAAAGAATGCCCGCCTGGCAAAACAAGTAAGAGAGCAGGAGGAGACAGTAAAAGGCTTACAGGCAGCCTATAAGGTAATGAGCGCACAGGGGTTTGAGGATGCGGACCACGGCCCCTGCCAGAAGCAGATAGAGAGTCTCAGCCTTGCTCTAAGGAAGGCAAGAGGCGTGGCGTACCTCATAAGCCCAAGTGCAGCCCAGGTCGACTTTACAGGGAACCTGGGGAGGACAGGTTCAGACACCAAAGATAGCGCCAAGGGACGACCCGGTTGAGGAGCGGGAGGGCCCACGACCACCACCCATAGCGCCAAGCTTTAGCGCAGTCTGGCAAGAAGAAGGGGTGGAGTTAGGGGCAGAAGCTGAGGTGGAAAAAACCCCGCAAGAGAGGATGGGACCGGGGCCGATGGGCCCGGCCCAGCAGGACAGATTTGGCCCACCTGCTGATAACGGGGATGCGGGACCCCTCCAAAGCCAGTTCGTGGCTCCCCACGGTACACAACAGCTTAGGGTTATGGTAAGCCACCTGAGTAAACTCACCCAATAAGGGGACCCCTCAGTTCACTTCATAGAAATAGAACAGGCAGCAAGCATGAACGGCTGTGACGATGCCGAGATGGCAAAAATGCTCCTGTTCTCACTGGACAGCCGGTTATATCAGTTTCTCTCTGCTGAGAGCAAGAGAGGACAGAATGGGTATGCGGCCATCACTGAGGAAGTTTTAGAGGCAATGGGGATGAATGAGGGAAGTCCTTTCTCCCGGGTGGAGAAAACAGTGCAGCTCGCAGGAGAGACCCCACAGGCTTTTGCAGACAGGCTGTGGCCCGTGTACAGGGGTGCTTGTGGTGGGGATCTTAACAGGGCTCACCTAAACCAGGACGAGCTGGCCCACTGGCTCCGTAGCCTAGTGGCAAACAGCTTGCCTCAGATCAAAACCCAGGCTGAGCTTTGGTTTGACCCGAAAGACCCCCGGGGCACCGAAGAGGCAGTGGTCAGACAGCTGAACCTGGCCTACCGGAACGGGAGAGGGCCGGAAGAGCCCCCACAAAAAGGGAAAGTACATGAAATAAAACCCGGCCAGAGTAGGAAGGAGTGGCATCAGGAGGGGAATAACCCTTCCAGCACAAAGCTTAACTGTTATGGGTGTGGGAAGGATGGTCACTGGAGGAAGGGGTGTAAGAATCCTTGGAAGGATAACAAGGGAAAGAATTCCTCAGCCCCAGCTCAAAAGGCAGAGATAGGGATCCCTCCCGCCACGGTCGAGTCATTTTTGGACGCCATGAGGTCCCTATTGACTGGCCCAGGGAAGGTAGCAGCAGCCCCATACAACCCAGACTTCTGACTGGAACCAGCGCAGCCTGCCTACCTGTGTCCCCTTGAAAGACACGCACAGGAAGAGACCTCCCGTAAGGAGGCCAGGTTAAATGAGCAGGCCTTACGGGAGGAGAACGCCCGCTTAATGGGGAAAGTAGACGGGCTAGAAGGGCAGCTTAGAGACATAAAGGCAGCCTACAGGGTAGCCAGGAGCAGGGAGTATGAGGATTTAAACCATGGGCCCTGTGAGGAAAGGATTAAAGGTCTGACCCAAGCCCTATCCAAAGCCAGAGGGATGGTTTGCTCAACAACCCCAGGGGAATTCACCACCCCGCAGTTGCAAGCCATGGTAGCAGAGTTGACCAAACTAAAACAGAATAGAAATCTTCAGCCTGCTGCAGGCGAGATTTCACAGATTGCACTAGCAGGCGCAGTGGCTTGTCTTAGGGGAGGGGCCACCCCACCCACCGTTTGGGACATTCCCCCAATCCTCTGGGATTTAGAGGAGGAGGAGCCCGAACCAGATAGCCCCGCCCCCGATCCAGGTGTTGAACCAGCACCAGGCTGCGAAGAGTCACCTGACCCTGAAACAGGTTTAGGAGAGGTACAGCCTGAGGATAGAAATCCCCAGCCAGTGGCAGTGGAAGATTCACAGATCACACAACAGGGGGCAGTGGCTCATGTTAAAGACTCACCAGCCAGAGTCCCTAGAAGGTCCCCACGTACGCCACAGCCAAAGAAACCGTGGTCACCGGCTCCCCAATTTAAAAGGGCCGCCCCTCAAGCCAGGGGTCGATCTGAGGACAGAGGTTCCCAGCCAGCAGCCATGGGCTGCAAGGGACCAAAGGTACAGGACAGGGCGGCCACACCAAAGGGAGTAGGGTGCTGCAGTCCTGACAGGAGTTAGGCTAGCCGTCCGGAGACGGGCGGCGAATGTACATAGCTTTTGTTTATTAAATTTTGAGATTGTTAAGTTTGGGTGTTTTTAGTAAAATTTTAAGTAAGGTGGTTGGTAGTTTTAAAATGTTATAATTTCAAGAATGTTTGTATTGAGTCGAGGTCGCAAGACCCGACTATGCTTCACCCAAGCCAGAGAATCTACTCGGGACCTGGCTATATGCTCTTGTGTCTCCTTACAGAAGGGATTGTCGATATGAAGGGGGGCATACTCCTACTCGCTCTGATAGGAATGAGCACTGGGAGGCGAGGTGACGTGGAGGACTCCCACATCTATGGGTGCTCAGGAGTGAGAGCACCAGTCGTCACCGCAGGGGGTGGCCAGCGGGGAGTGGAGGAGCTCGCCATCTACTTCCACGAGGGAAGGTGGCCAGGGTGGCTGGGGTCCAACTCTACTAAATACTCCAACCAGCCCGGGTTCACATACGGGGAGGCCTCCCTCCCATGCCCCAGAATACAGGTCGTTGCCACAAGGGTCAGTGTCACCGAGGGGAAGCGTGTATGCCTTACCTGTAAGGGACGAATTCCCCTGAATAGGTGGTGGTGGCTCAGGAAGCTGAGCAGGGACGCAGGGGACCATACAGCCGACTGGGAAAGATTAGGGAACGACACCCACCGGACAATCACAGGGACCCAAGGAGGAGTGAGTGTTTGTTGGGATAAGTGGTGGGAGTCGGAACAGGGAGTCTATGTTTGTATGTGGGGATCAGAGGAAGCCTGCCCCACAGGGGTATCCATCATCTTCTCCAGCCAATGGCAGGATGCCGGGGAGGGGATAGGGTGGGATTCTAGCCTGCATGGGTGCGTGGTCCCACACATTCCGGTCCCAGTTAATGCCACTGAACTCGTGGCACACACCCGAAAGCCCCTACCCACGACCCAGGTACCGAAAACCCTGGAAGAAAAGTATCCTACCACCACCAAGGGACCAGGGAATGGGTTAGTCCTAGTACCAACCGAAAAGGTACTATACCAGGGGGTACACTATGCAGTAGCTTCAGTAATATTAAACCTCACCGAGGTATACTTACCTGAGTGGTGTTCTAAGGAGACGGAGCAACTGTACCAGGCCCTGCTAAAGGAAATGTTTAGGAAATTTTACGAATTTGATTTTGCCAATATAGACAAAGTAGAGCTATACAGAATACACCCTGAGAACCCTATGGGCACGGGTAGACAAAGAAGGGGAGCCTGGAATGATGTCTTCACTGCCTATAGTACAGGGTCCTCTGTAATAAATAGCCTGGATGACATGGAATTACAGACACAGATAAATGGTTTAAAAACCCAGTTAAGAAAGATCCTGAAGGATGGGAACACAGTGGTAGGCTCAGAGCTACATGAGGACCAAGCTATGATGGTTCATTTAAAGGAAATTATTGCAGAATTGGAAAGGCATGCCAAAACAGTAAATGCACTCATACGGGAGGATAGGAATGCATTGGATCAGGCTGCACAGAATGAGGTGTGTGTGCTGTACGGGGCATGGTTGCTGGGCGAGGGCCGTAGCAACCTGGAGGATTTAAAGCAAGGTTTAGTCCCCTCCTGGATCAGCAACAAGCACCTCGCAGCCCTCCACCCGTTTAGTAATTCGCTGAGCCCATGCCAATTTCGTCTAGCCTCTGAAGCCTACCCTGTCCCAATAGATTGTGGGCGTTCAAATCACACTATCATGGGGATAGTAGTGAGAATGCTGGTCATGAGTGGGACAGCCCGACCCATACCGGTATACAGGGTGGAGAACATTGGAGTCATTCAAGGGGGTGCACACATCCGTTTTACAGCGGTCCCACCTTATGTCATAAAGTGGGAGCACGCCATGACAGGTACTGACCTCTCCGGGTGCTGGAGCCGGGGTTCACACATAATACTTTGCAGATCACCAAAACATATATCGAAAGGAAAAAAATTAAGGACTTTGGAAATTTAAAGGAAACGTGTCTGAAAATGTACGGCACGTACCTGGTCTGGGAATTCAAAGACCAGCAAATCACTACCATTTGGACAATAGGCTCTGGGGAAAAGCTGCCCCACCCAAAACACAGAGTCCATCAAGATTTCAACAAGACAATGAACAGGCCTCACCTGAAAACTCACTGCATTACGAAACCAGTTTTCCTCTTCGTAGTTGGTTTTTCAACCTCATCACAAAGTGCTCACACACATTCAGCTCATCCACCTGATCTATGTCATTACTCATAACCAGATCTAACGCCTCCACCCGTGTAGACTGACTAACATACTGCTTGAGGAAGGAGCTCTGTACACACTTTAGGAATTCCATTCCCTTTACCCTCTCTGTCCAAATTGATAATTGCAGAATTAAAATCGCAATAATTGTTATTCCTAATCATCATTTCCAACTGACTGCAGATTTCCTCTTCAATTTCCTCACCACAATTTAGAGGTTTGTAATACACCCCTAATAATGTAACAAGCCCTGCTTATTTTATCTTTGAGCTCCAACCATATTAACCATACAGATAAGGTCTGTACCTTTCTTATCTACATCGACACTCACTACAGCAAGCATTTGCCTTTACCAATATTGACACTCCACCTTCTTTATCTTTTCTATTCCTCCAAAATATATTATAACCAATATGCTTATTTTCCATTCTTGTCCAGTTTGCAGAGGGCTTCTATTAATGCTATCAAGTCCAGATCTTCCTGTAAAATACTTGCTTCCAGTTCCCCGTGTTTACTTCGCACTCTGCTCAATTAAATACATGCACTTTAACAATTTTTTTATTAAAAGCACGATTCCGTTCCCCATGTTTTTTGTATAACTACCCCTACCGTCACTACAATCTTTGTCAGTGGGGATCAGGGGGCAAACTCTCCTCTGGCTGGAGTCACATCTGGCACAAAAGATGGTTGTTGTTGGAGACCAATCATCTCAGCCCCAGGACATTGCTGCAGGAATTTCTCAGGGCAGTGTCCGAGGCCCAATTATTTTCAGCTGCTTCATCAATGACCTCCCCTCCATCATAAGGTCAGAAGTGGGGATGTTCGCTGATGATTGCACAGTGTTCAACTCCATTCACAATTCCTCAGATAATGAAGCAGTCCATGCCCGCATTCAGCAAGACCTGGACAACATTCAGGCTTGGGCTGATAAGTGGCTAGTAACATTCGCACTGCGCAAGTGCCAAGCAACTTCCGGGTGTCACTAGCAAAGCCAGCGTTTATAGCCCATCCTGAGATACCTTTGTGTAGGTGGTGGTCGGTCCTGGCGGAAAGCAAACTGAGTATCAGTGAGCATGTTGCTGGTAAGTGCCACTTGATAGCACTGTCGACGACACCTTCCATCACTTTGTTGACAATGGCAGTAGGGTGATGAGGCGGTAATTGACCAGGTTGGATTTGTCCTGCTTTTTGTGGTAAAAAGAAATGGTGGACTCTACGCTGCTGCTGTACAGCTGAGTAAAGACTATTAATGTTGCTTCATTGAGTGTTAAGTCTTCCGCTTCTGGCTTCAGATTGCCATTAAAGGTGAGGTAAAGTAAGCTTCATTCTCAGAAACATCTTGAATTATAAATGTGATTAGATGTGGCTTGAAGATTAGTTGTGTTTGAACTATTGGCCGACAAGGAGTGACTGCAAGGTAAGTACAGGGGCTCAGAGAACGGGCCTAGGTTGACCCTAACTCAGGTCCTTCCCATCTACTAGACGGAGGGACCTCCTTCCATGACACGTGAGGAAACGTGGTGCATCACATCCCTGCTGTATAAGAGCAGAGGAGGAGCAAGCACCAGCGAGAGTCTTCAGCTGACTTGTGAGATATTGCAGATAGTGAGTGAGTGACGGAGATAATCTCCACAGTTAGACAGAGCCTCCTTACGGTAAGTAGATGGTGCACCCTCTCCTCTGCAGTCTTAGGTTGGCAAGTTGTCGTGTTTAATGCATTGAACAACAGTTTGGTTTTGTTCCCGAAATGAGTTCAAAGAATATTTTGAAACAATTGATTTACTGTGAGCTGTGTGTCCCTCTAACTTACCCTGTATGGACCTGTGCGACTCGAGTCTGCACCGTCCATTCCCCAGTCCATATTCGGCCACCAGAGTAGCATGTGTAAAGGGATGGTGACTGCATGCCAAGCCAACGAGGGGAGGCAAGCTCCACACCAGCCTCTCCGGCACAGCCCAGGAAGGGAGGGAAGCAGGGACATCGACCAATGGGGAAATTCCCAGGCACTGCGAATTCTCACTGAAAAGAAAAAAGAAAGACTTGCATTTATATTGCGTCTCTCACGACCTCAGGACATCCCAAAGCCCGACACTCTTGAAGTGTAGTCAATGTTGTAATGTACGAAACGTGGCAATTTGCGCACAGCAAGCTCCCACAAACAGCAATGTGATAATGACCACATAATTTGTTTTAGGGGTGTCGATTGAGACATAAATATTGGCCAGGACACCGGGAAAACTTCCCTGCTCTTCTCTGAAATAGTGCCATGGGATCTTTTACATCCATCTGAGGGGGGAAGACACGACCTCGGTTTAACATTTCACCCAAAAGACAGCACCTCCGACAGTGCAGCACTCCCTCAGCACCGCACTGGAGTGTCAGCCTGGATTATGGGCTCAAGGCTCCTGAACCCATGACCTTCTGACTCAGAGACAAGAGTGCTACCCACTGAGCCAAAGCTGACACTGGAACAGAGAAGGTTGAGAGAAGAAATGATTGTTGTTTTTAGGATTCTAAAGGGACGGGATAATGTCGACCATGACAAGCTGTTTCACCTTGTCCAGGACAGTCGAACCAGAGGACACAGCCTGCGCTTGAAGGGTAAACTCAAAACTAATCTGTGGAAGCATTATCGAGAGTCTTCAGCTGCAGAGATAGTGGATGCATTGGTTGCAATATACCAAAATTCCCTGGACTCTGGAGAGATCCCAGCGGATTGGAAAACCACAAATGTAACACCCCTATTTAAGAAAGGAGGGAGACAGAAAGCAGGAAATCATTGACCAGTTAGCCTAACATCTGTCGTTGGGAAAATGCTGCAGTCCTTCATTAAGGAAGCAGTAGCAGGGCATTTGGAAAATCATAATGCAGTCACGCCCGGGTGGCCCTGGAGATGGAGCACACGGTGTCCGCCGGCACGCTTGAGTTTTTCCGCGACCGGTGGGCGCTGCGTGCTCCTTTAAAGTTTTATTGAGTTACAGTTACGTTATTGGTTTATATCAAAAGAGTAAGAAGAGTAAAACAAGGTTACACTGCAGTAGGAGTAAATTGGCACAGCAGGCAGTGGAAACCAGTTTCTAATCAATCAGCAGGGGTGACTCATTTGGCTGTACACAAACAAACAGTATAAAAAGACCAGTGCTAGTGCAAGTCAGCAGAGAGTGGTGAGTTTGGGTGTGGCTGACACAACCCCAACCAAGGACAAAATCCAGGCCCAGGCTGCAAGATTCTCAGCTCAACTCGGTGCTGTGTGAACGGGTGAGCTCCACACCCTGGCTGCTTGCGGGGAATGCTAGTGTGGAGGGCCCAGTGCAGAAGGCCCGGTGAGGAAAGGCTGTGAGACTTTCAACTCGGTGCTGTGTGAACGGGCTGCTCCACACCCCGGCTGCTCGCAGGGAATGCCGGTGCGGAGGGCCCGGTGCAGAAGGCCCAAGGTGGAAGACCCGGAGGAGAGTGGCCTGGGCGGGAGGCCCAGCACGGAGAACCCCAGGCGGGGGGCCCAGGGTGGGGCGGCTGGTCGGCAGAGGTGGAGTCGGGAGATGCGGTTGGTGAGCATTGCTACACTGGTTCTGAAAGTTGCAGAATGGTTTCGGGCCTGAGTGAGTTCCAACGGCCCAGCATCTGCTCTGTCTGGCGGCAGCTGTGAGGCTTTTTTTCTTGGTCATGGGACCGGTTTATGCGACGCCATATTGGTGGAGGAAAGACAAACTGTTTCCATCTGTAATGTGGCGCGTGAACGGTTACAAGATGGAAAATGTGAATGGTTAAAAGACGGAAAATAAAAGGAG
Source organism: Squalus acanthias (assembly GCA_030390025.1). Taxonomy (NCBI): domain Eukaryota; kingdom Metazoa; phylum Chordata; class Chondrichthyes; order Squaliformes; family Squalidae; genus Squalus; species Squalus acanthias. The sequence continues at coordinate 588,530 of JASTWF010000280.1, forward strand.
AGTAAAAGACAGAGCAAAGTAATATCAGTAAGGAATGATGAGTATTCTTTGATGGTTGGGTCCTGTGAGCAATAACAGCATGCAGAAGAAGATTCGAGTGTTTGGTCTTTTTACGGGATTTCAGGCAGTGGATGGCTTCTTTTTCCGTGGAAGGGTTGAAGACTGTGGACAAGGACTATGACTTTACATGGTTCGACAACATCAAATGATATTCGTTAATGGATTGCCAAAAGGACTGGCGTAGAACTGGTATTTAATTGTTTTGTGGGAAGGTTTCGGGTTTTCTGTTTGAAAGCAGTTTACTTGAAGCTCAATTGATTTTCTGACAAGGACTGTGGGAATTTGCACATGGTGAGGTATTGGTGGTTATGTAGGAATTTACTTTGAGGTTATTGTCTAGTATTGGGTGTGGCTGAAAAGATAAAGTAAATTAATATTGGTAAATTATTGAATGAACGGACGCTCGGGTGAACGAACGGACGGACGATTCGAGCGAACGCATTCATGCATATTGGAACTTACGCTCGATCGAACATCCTGTCACTGCACAAGTGATTATTCGGACGACTCGAGCGAACGTATTCATGCATATTGGAACTTACACTCGATCAAACGTCCTGTCACTGCACAAGTGATTATTCGGACGACTCGAGCGAACGCATTCATGCATATTGGAACTTGCATTCGATCGAACGTCCTGTCACTGCACAAGTGATTATTCGGACGACTCGAGCGAACGCATTCATGTATATTGGAACTTACACTCGATCAAACGTTCTGTCACTGCACAAGTGATTATTCGAGCGAACGCACGCAAGCGCGCACTTAGACTATGCTACGCACGCATGCATTCAGACATACATAATGGAACTTACACTCGATCGAACGAACGACCTCTTGGGAGGAAGTGGTCGAACGAACGATTCGAGCGAACGCAAGCATGCACATTGGAACTTACACTCGATCGAACGAATGATCGCGTGGCGAACGATCAGACAAATGATTCGAGCGAACGCACGCAGGCGCGCACTTAGACAACTGATACGCACGCACGCATTCAGACATACATAATGGAACTTACGCTCGAACGAACGAACGCTTGAATGAATGAACGAACAATTGAATGAATGATCGAATGAATAATGCCAGTAGGACTGGCGTAAAACAGGTTTTCTTGGTTTATTGGAATAAATGTTATCTGTAGCATTTAATTGGATTATGATGGTGCTATGTGATTGTACACTGGTGTTGAAATGGTTTGTTTTATGTGGAGTTAACTTTGAGATTTATTATTTTAAATCTAAAAAGTTGAGTGGAATTGTTTAAGGGTATTTGTACTGTAAACATTATTGATTATTTGTCAAAGTAATCATTGCATTTCTATTAATTATAAGGCTGTTTTGAAGGCTTTATTTTTTTTACTGTGATGGATGAATGTAATGGATTTACTATGTAATGGATTTACTATGTCATTGATGAGTTGTACAGGTATTATTGTATTTGAATTAAAAAAAGGAAGAAGAGTAAAACAAGGTTACACTGCAGTAGGAGTAAATTGGCACAGCAGGCAGTGGAAACCAGTTTCTAATCAATCAGCAGGGGTGACTCATTTGGCTGTATACAAACACACAGTATAAAAAGACCAGTGCTAGTGCAAGTCAGCAGAGAATGCTGAGTTTGGGTAAGTGTGAGTTCGGGTGAGTGGGGTGTATGGTGCTCTTTTCAAACTTTAACTCTGTGGGTTGTAGTTAATAAGGCCTTTCTGGTGCAGAGTGACTGTTGGTAAACCATTTAACTGGTGTAATTTAGAGGGATTGATTTAATTTAAATCCAATTAATTAGAGGGGATACTAGCATCTATAATCGGGCAGAGAGTGTCCACAACTAACAATCAAGAAAAGGGTGTAAAAGAAAAGACAGTCATCCGTGGCTAAGTAAAGACATTAAGGATAGTATTTGACTAAAAACAAGGACTAATAAGGCAGCCAAATCTAGTGCGAGGATAGAGGATTGGGAAAACTTTAAAAGAGAGCAAAAAAATAACAAAGATTGATTAAGAAAGGGAAGATAGATTATGAAAGTAAATTAGCAAAAAATATAAAAACAGATAGTAAGAGTTTTTATAGTTATATAAAAAGAAAAAGGGTGGCTAAAGTAAATGTTAGTCCCTTAGAGGATGAGACCGGGAAATTAATGGTGGGAAATATGGAGATGGCAAATACACGGAATGAATATTTTGTATCAGTCTTTACAGTAGAGGACACTAAGAATATCCCAACACTGGACAAACAGGGGGCTCTAGGGGGGGAGGAGCTAAACACGATCTAAATCACTAAGGAAGTGGTACTCGGTAAAATAATGGGACTCAAGGCGGATAAATCACCTGGACCTGATGGCTTACATCCTAGGGTCTTGAGGGAAGTGGCGGTAGGGATTGTGGATGCATTGGTAATAATTTTCCAAAACTCCCTGGACTCAGCAATGATCCTGGCAGACTGGAAAACTGCTAAAGTAACACCCTTATTTAAAAAGGGCAGTAGACAGAAGCCTAACATCTGTGGTTGGTAAAATTTTGGAGTCCATTATTAAGGAGACAGTAATGGGACATTTGGATAATCATAATTTAATAGGACAAAGTCAGCATGGTTTTATGAAGGGGAAGTCATGTTTGACAAATTTGCTGGAGTTCTTTGAGGAAGTAACACACAGGGTGGATAAAGGGGAACCAGTGGATGTGGTGTATTTAGACTTCCAAAAGGAATTTGACAAGGTGCCACACAAGATTATTGCTTAAGATAAAAAATCACGGGATTGGGGGTAATATTCTGGCATGGATAGAGGATTGGCTATCTAACAGAAGGCAGAGAGTTGGGATAAATGGTTCATTCTCAGACTGGCAATCAGTAATTAGTGGTGTTCCGCAGGGGTCAGTGCTGGGTCCCCAACTCTTTACAATCTATATTAACGATTTGGAGGAGGGGACCGAGTGTAACATATCAAAGTTTGCAGATGATACTAAGATGGGAAGGAAAGTAGTGAGTGAGGAGGACATAAAAAATCTGCAAGGGGACATAGACAGGCTAAGTAAGTGGGCAGAGATTTGGCAGATGGAATACAATACTGGAAAGTGTGAGGTTATGCACTTTGGCAGGAAAAATAGTAGAGCAAGTTATTATCTTAAGGGCAAGAAACTGGAAAGTACTGAAGTACAAAGGGGTCTGGGAGTCCTGGTGCACGAAACTCAAAAGGTTAGTATGCAGGTGCAGCAAGTGATTAAGAAGGCCAATGGAATGTTGGCTTTCATTGCTAGGGGGATAGAATATAAAAATAGGGAGGTATTGCTTCAGCTGTACAAGGTATTGGTGAGACTGCACCTGGAATACTGCATACAGTTTTGGTGTCCATACTTAAGAAAAGACATACATGGTCTCGAGTCAGTACAAAGAAGGTTCACTCGGTTAATCCCGGGGATGAGGGGATGGACATATGAGGAGAGGTTGGGTAGATTGGGACTCTACTCATTGGAGTTCAGAAGAATGAGGCGCGATCTTATTGAAACATTGTGAAGGGGTTGGATCGGGTGGATGCAGGGAGGATGTTCCCGATGATGGGTGAAACTAGAACTAGGGGGCATAGTCTTAGAATAAGGGGCTGCTCTTTCAAAACTGAGATGAGAAGGAACTACTTCACTCAGAGGGTGGTAGGTCCATGGAATATGCTGCCCCAAAAAGCTGTAGAAGCTACATCATTACATAAATTTAAAACAGAAATAGACAGTTTCCTAGAAGTAAAGGGAATTAAGGGTTACGGGGAGCGGGCAGGAATTTGGACATGAGTCTAGGTTCGGATCGGTCATGGCCCTGTGGGTAGCGTAGCGGGCCAAGGGCCATGTAGCCAGATCCTGCTCCTATTTCGTGTGTCCAATTCTGTTAGGTTCAGGAGATGGTTCTGTGATAGTAGATTGGCGGTTAGGATCAGATCAGCCATGATCTAATTGAATGGCGGAGCAGGCTCGAGGGGCCAATTGGCCTACTCCTGCTCCTATTTCTTATGTTCTTATGAGACCTTATTGAGGTGTATAAAATTATGAGGCGCCTAGATAGAGTGGATAGGAAGCACCTATTTCCCTTAGCATAAGGGTCAATAACCAGGGGGCATAGATTTAAAGTAATTGGTTGGAAGTTTAGAGGGGATTTGAGGAGAAACTTTTTCACCCAGAGGTTGGTGGGAGTCTGGAACTCACTGCCTGAAAGGGTGGTAGAGGCAGAGAGCCTCATCACATTTTAAAAATACTTGGATATGCACTTGAAGTGCCGTAACCTACAAGGCTATGGACCAAGTGCTGGAAAGTGGGATTAGGGAGGATAGCTCTTTGTCGGCCGGCACTTACAAGATGGGCCAAATGGCCTCCTTCTGTGCTGGAAATTTCTATGATTCTATACATGTATGCTAAACAGTGGAAGCAACATGCTATAGACAGAGCTAAGCAATTCCACAACCAGCAGATCAGGTCAAAGCTCTGCAGTCCTGCCACATCCAGTCGTCAATCATGGTGGACAATTAAACAACTAATGGGAGGAGGAGGCTCCACAAAGATCCCAATCCTCAATGATGGTGGAGCCCAGCACGCGAATGCAAAAGACAAGACTAAAGCATGCGCAACATCTTCAGCCAGAAGTGCTGAGTGGATGATCCATATCGGCCTCATCCTGAGGTCCCCACCATCACAGAAGCCAGTCTTCAGCCAATTCGATTCACTCCACGTGATATCAAGAAAGGGCTGAGCGCACTGGATACAGAAAAGGCTGTGGGCCCCGATAATATCCCGGCTATAGTGCTGAAGACCTGTGCTCCAGAAATAGCCGCGCCTCTAGCCAAACTGTTTCAGTACAACTACAACACTGGCATCTACCCGACAAAGTGGAAAATTACCCAGGTACGTCCTGTCCACAAAAAGCAGGAAAAATCCAATCCGGACAATTACCACCCCATGAGTCTACTCTCAATCATCAGCAAACTGATGGAAGGTGTCGTCAACAGTGCTATTAAGCTACTCTTACTCACCAATAACCTGCTCACTGATGCCCAGTTTGGGTTCTGCCAGGACCACTCCGCTCCAGACCTCATTACAGCCTTGGTCCAAACATGGACAAAAGAGCTGAATTCCAGAGGTGAGGTGAGAGCGACTGCATTTGACCGAATGTGGCAAGATAGAAGTCAATGGGAATCCTCTCCACCAGCTGGAGTCATACCTAGCACAGAGGAAGGTGGTGTGTTTTTTTTTATTCATTCACAGGATGTGGGCATCACTGGCAAGGCCAGCATTTATTGCAAAACCCTAATTGCCCTTCACTGGGTGGCTTGCTAGACCATTTCAGAGGGCAGTTAAGAGTCAACCATGTTGCCGACTTCCTTCCCGAGTGAACCAGATGGCTTTTTACAACAATCCAGTAGTCTACATGGTCACTGTTACTGATACTAGCTTTTCATTTTAGATTTTATTTATTAACTGAATTTAAATTACCCAGCTGCCATCGTGGGATTTCCACTCACCCCCTGTTCATTCATCTAGGTCTCTGGATTAACTAGTCCAATAACATAAGCACTATGCTACCGTACCCTTGGTGGCTGAAAGTCAATCATCGCAGCCCCAGGACATCGCTGCAGGAGATCCTCAGGGCAGTGTCCTAGGCCCAACCATCGTCAGCTGCTTCATCAATGACCTTCCATCTATCTTACCACCCCATGTGTCCACTCTCAATCATCAGCAAAGTGATGGAAGGTGTCGTCAACAGTGCTATCAAGCGACCCTTACTCACCAATAACCTGCGCACTGATGCCCAGTTTGGGTTCTGCCAGGACCACTCGGCTCCAGACCTCATTACAGCCTTGGTCCAAACATGGACAAAAGAGCTGAATTCCAGAGGTGAGGTGAGAGTGACCGAATGTGGCAAGATAGATCCGAAGTGGGGATGTTCGCTGATAATTGCAGTGTTCAGTGCCATTCGCAACTCCTCAGATTATGAAGCAGTCCATGCCCAAATGCAACAAGTCCTGGACAACATTCAGGCTTGTGCTGATAAGTGGCAGGTAACATTCGCACCACAGAAGTGCCAGGTAATGACCATCTCCAACAAGAGAGTCTAACCACCGCCCCTTGACATTCAACGGCATTACCATCGCCGAATCCCCCACCATCAACATCCTGCGGGGAACCATTGACCAGAAACTCAAGAAGCTCAACACCATCCAGGACAAAGCAGTCCGCTTGATTGGGAGCCCATCCACCACCTTAAACATTCACTCCTTCCACCACCGGCGCACCGTGGCTGCAGTGTGTACCATCTACAAGATGCACTGCAGCAACTCGCAAAAGCTTCTTCGGCAGCACCTCCCAAACCCACGACCTCTTCCATCTAGAAAGACAAGGGCAGCAGGCTCATGTGAACACCATCACCTCCAAGTTCCCCTCCGAGTCACACACCATCCTGACATTGAAACATATTGCCATTCCTTCAATAATGCTTGGTCAAAATCCTGGAACTCCCTCTTTAACAGCACTGTGGGAGTACCTTCACCACACTTCTCGAGGGCCAGCGATGACCACATCCCCAGAATCAATAAACAAAGCTCATTGTTAAGGTTCACACATGAATAATGGCCATTTGGGTGGTCCCAAAAGCTGGGTGCCCCTGTGTAACTGCACCTCAACAGGGAGTCAACACCTTCACTGGGAAAAAGGGGGAAGATTTTTGTTTGAATATGATGGTGCAGGAGGTTCTTTATGTGTGGGGTGCTGATCAAATGACCTGAACGCTCAGCGCTAGGACAAGGGCTGGGTCTGGGGACAGGGTCAGAGAGCTGGGGGTGGCCTGGGAACAGGATCAGAGGGCTGGGGCTGGGCGATGGGAACAGGGTCAGAGGGCCGGGGCTGGGTCTGGGAACAGGATCAGAGGGCCGGGGCTGGGAAAAGGGTCAGAGGGCCGGGGCTGGGTCTGGGAACAGGGTCAGAGAGCTGGGGGTGGCCTGGGAACAGGATCAGAGGGCCGGGGCTGGGAACAGGGTCAGAGGGCCGGTCTGGGTGTGGGATCTGGGGTCAGGCCCAGGCCAGTGAGCAATCCTGTTGGATTCAATGTCCACTGCTTTTATTTAATTAAGACATTTTGGAAAAGCCATGTTTTATTTCTTTATTTATTTGATAAATGTTGTCGGTATTCACTCCATGTACAATATCCACTATCGTGGACTCTACCCACCTCTTTAACCTCCTCACACTGTCACATGTACACTGTACAGATCCACCTGTAGAAATGTCTGCAGGAAATGTTCAGGAATAAGTCTATTTTTTCAATGTTGTGGTCTGTTCCTTTTTAGCTGCTGCAGCTCTTTAAGTGCAGCAGCAGTTTATGATTTCCTTGGCTCAGTTAGTGGCACTGTTGCCTTTGGGTCGGTACATTGTGGGTTCAAGCGCCAGTCCATGTACTTGAACCTATAATCTAGCCTGATGTTTCCCTGCAGCTCTGATGAAGTGCTGCACTGTCGGAGATGGCTTCTTTTGGATGAGACGTTAAACTGAATCCTCGTCTACCTGTTCAGGTGGACATAAAGGGCCAAATAGAACTTTTTTCAAGAAGGGTAGGGAGTTCTCCCAACATTCACCCGTCAACCAACAATATCAAAATGGATTAACTGGCCATTCATCCCTCTGCTTTGTGTGGCACTTAGAGAAACCCCCTATACATTCGATCTCAGGGTAGAACGTGACCAAATTGTTAGTGATTTTGAGTCCCACGTGGCTACTGATGTATACAAGATTGGGTCTTGTCACCCGGCAACAGTCGAGGTCTTGCAGCGCACTGATTGCCCATTCTCACAGCTGGGGACAGGGGTTAAATCAAAACAAAAAAAGCATAGGTACAGGAGTAGGCCATTCAGCCCCTCGCACCTGTTCTGCCATTCAGTTGGCTGAAGGTTAGATTACAGCCAGGACACCAGGGAGAACTCCCCTGCTCTTCTTCAAAATAGTGCCGTGGGATCTTTTACGTTCACCTGAGAGGGCAGACGGGCCTTGGTTTAACGTTTCATCCAAAAGACGACCCCTCCTAAAGGTGTGCTGCTCTGTTGGAGTGTCAGCTTGGATTACGGGTTCAAGTTCTGAAGTGGGGCTTAGAACCCACAATCTTCTGCCTTCTCTTAACACACTCCATAGCCTAGATTTCCACACACTGGCTGTACTGGTAATGAGGAGCCTTACCCACCCTACCCTGATTATCCATCGACTGAAATCTATGGATGAAAAGTGCCGTCACTGCACCTGACATTTCCCAAATGCACGGGACAAGATTCATCGTCCCAGCAAATCCCATATCTAAGCCCTCTATTTTGCGCAGGATACCTCCATTAATCCTGGTGCTAAACCCCCTTTGTATTGAATCCCTAAAGTAGCCACATAGCAGGGGAAGCCAGCTAACTGTCACTGTTTACTTGGCGTGCTTTGCAGAGAGCTGAGACAAAGCAAAGTCCTCCTCTTACCACTAGCGTCACTGTGGCATCCTAGTTGCCTGGCAGGTCACTTTGACGTCATCATTTCTTTCTAAGAATGTTATTGCCAGAGGGATGAATCAGCAGCTTGTTTGTGTTAATAACACAGCAATCCTGGGCAAAAGCTCAGTTAGGCAGCTGTTTTAGTTACAAATCTGATATAACTGACAAAGTGTAAGTGAAAGGTTTCCTGCAGATCAGACACTCCACCAAATGCCAATCTGGAGATCAAGCCTGCTTATAAACAATTCACCAACCTGCGGAAGCAATGTTTCACTATTTAACCTCTCAAACCTTTCCGCAACTTTGCACAGTTCTTTCAGACCCTCCCCTAACCTTCGCTACTCCAGTGATTACAGCCCGAGTTTTTCCAAGTCTTTCGTCTCTGGTATTTTTCTTGTTTTTATGATCAATTTACATGAAGCTGCAAGGGGACATTGATAAGATACAAAAACAGAAAATGCTGGAAATACTCAGCAGGTCAGGCAGCATTTGTGGGGCGAGAAACAGAGTTAACGTTTCAGGTCAATGACCTTTCGTCAGAACTGGAAAAACTTAAAGATGAAACAGATTTCAAGCAAGTGCAGAGGCATGGAAAGCGGGGGGAGGGGAGGAAAGAACAAAAAGGGAAGGTCTGTGATAGGATGGAAGGCAGGAGAGACTGAATGACAAAAGGTATGATTGTATAAGACAAAAGGAGATGGTAATGGGTCAAGTAAAGAAACAAAAGATGGGACTAGAAGAGTTAAATGGGAAGAGCAGAATCATCAACAGCTGCACTCCAAAAAAATAGAGGCAGAGGCAATGGCCTGAAATTGTTGAACACAATGTTGAGGCCTGAAGGCTGTAAAGTGCCAAATCGAAACATAAGAACATAAGAAACAGGAGCAGGAGTCGGCCAATCAGCCCCTCGAGCCTGCTCCGCCATTCAGTAAGATCATGGCTGATCCAATCTTGGCCTCAACACCACTTTCCCGCTCTCTCCCCATACCCCTTGACTCCCTTGTAGTTCAAATGTCTGTCAATCTCCGCCTTGAATATATTCAATGACTCCGTCTCCACAGCTCTCTGGGGCAGAGAATTCCAAAGATTCACCACCCTCTGAGAGAAGAAATTCCTCCTCATCTCCGTCTTAATTGGGCGACCCCTTATTCTGAAACTATGCCCCCTAGATCTAGATCCCCCCACTAGGGGAAACATCCTCTCAGCATCCACCCTGTCAATCCCCCTCAGAGTCTTATATGTTTCAATAAGATCACCTCTCATTCTTCTAAACTCCAATGAGTATAGGCCCAACCTGCTCAACCTTTCGTCATACGTCAACCCCTTCATCCCAGGAATCAACCTAGTGAACCTTCTCTGCACTGCCTCCAATGCAAGTATATCCTTCCTTAAATATGGAGACCACAACTGTATGCAGTACTCCAGGTGCGGTCTCACCAGCGTCCTGTAAAGTTGCATCAAAACTTCCCTACTTTTATACTCCATACCCCTTGCAATAAAGGCCAACATTCTATTAGCCTTCCTAATTACTTGCTGTACCTACATGCTAACTTTTTGTGTTTCATGTACTAGGATCCCTAGAACCCCTTGTACTGCAGCATTTTGTAGTAGTCTCACTCCATTTAAATAATTTTCTTTTTCATTCTTCCTTCCAAAGTGGATAACCTCACATTTTCCCATCTGCAAAATTTTTGCCCACTCACTTAACCTTTCTATATTCCTTTGCAGGCTCTGTGGGCTGGATTTTGAAACTGGGGTCGGGCATCACACATTCTGGCTTGTGAACCCGCCTCCATCGAGATGTGGCCAACCCACTGTATTTTCCCTTGATTGACCTTGTTGAGCCCACCCAGTGGGCTCAGTAGGCCAATTAAGGGCCACCCGGCAACAGGTGACGTCACAGACTGACATTTCATCTGTCAAGAGCTTTTGACAGATGAAACATCAGCGTTTGACAGCTCTGTGAAGCTGTCAAACACTCACAATATGATTTCTAACTTCAGTCCTTCCTCTCAGGCTGAGTTAGAAATCATTCCACCACAGAAAACAGAAGGGTGCAGTTTTTGACAGAACCACGGCTTTCCTGCTTTCTGTGCCGGTGAGATTTCTAACTCCCGAGAACTGAAGGGCTGACACCTGCAGGAGGAAGTTAAGGTAAGTAAAACTTTTTCCAACACTTAGCACTTACCTCTGCACACATGCACCCATCACTCACCTGCCCACCGGACATATCGACCCCTGCAACCCCTGCAGACCCACGGCCCGCCCCGATAAGTTGGTGTGGTTGCCACCTGTCGGGAAGCCCACACTTTTCTTTTTAAAATAAGGATTATGCAAAAAACTGCCTGTAAACTATCTGTTAACAGGCAGTTAATTGTCACTAATCCCTTCCCGCCTCGGGGACTCGGGTCTCAGAACAGGTCGGGTACCCGCCACCAGAGAAACTGGCATGGAGGCGGGTTGGAGTCGGGACCCCCGAATCTGCAACTTTAACCCCCCCCCACCCCGCCTCCAAACCCGACTCCACGGGTCATTGAAAATCCAGCCCTTTGTGTCCTCCTCACAACTTGCAAACCCACCTATCTTTGTATCATCAGCAAATTTGGCTACAGTACACTCGGTTGCTTCATCCAAGTCATTAATGTAGATTGTAAATAGTTGAGGCCCCAGCACTGATCCCTGTGGCACCCCACTAGTTACTGATTGCCAACCGGAAAATCACCCATTTATCCCAATTCTCTGTTTTCTGTTAGTTAGCCAATCCCCTATCCATCCCCTATTACCCCCAACCCCGTGCGCTCTTATCTTGTGCAGTAACCTTTTTATGTGGCACCTTATCGAATGCCTTCTGGAAATCCAAATACACCACATCTACTGTTTCCCCTTTATCCACCCTGTTTGTTACATCCTCAAAGAACTCGAGTAAATTTGTCAAACACAATTTCCCTTTCATAAAACCATGTTGACTCTGCTTGATTATCTTATGATTTTCTAAATGTCCTGCTACTACTTCCGTAATAATGGATTCCAGCATTCCAGTCCGATTGTAGTAATTACGGGAGTCTCCCTGCTGTCTGCCACAGGGAAAGTCATCGCAAGAATCCTCCTCAATCGCCTTCTCCCAGTGGCTGAAAAGCTCCTCCCAGTGTCGCAATGCGGATTCGCCCACTAAGGGGCACAATGGACATGATCTTCAAGAGAAATGCAGGGAACAGCACCAACCGCTGTACATGGCCTTCTTTGACCTAACAAAGGCCTTCGACACCGTCAACCGTGAGGGATTATGGAGTGTCCTCCCCAAATTTGGCTGCCCTCAAAAGTTTGTCACCATCCTTCGCCTGCTTCATGACGACATGCAAGCCTGATCCTGACCAACGGATCCACCACAGACCCAATTCACGTACGGACCGGGGTCAAGCAAGGCTGTGTCATCGCAACAACGCTCTTCTCGATCTTCCTGACTGCAATGCTCCATCTCACCCTCAGTAAGTTCTCCGCTGGAGTGGAGCTCATCTACAGAACAATGGGAAACTGTTCAACTCCGTCGCCTCCAGCCCAGATCGAAGGTCGTCCCGTCCTCTGTCATTGAATTACAGTATGCAGACGATGCTTGCGTCTGCGCACATTCTGAGGCCGAACTCCAAACCATCATCAACACCTTCACCGAAGTGTACGAGAGCATGGGCCTTACACTAAACATCCGTAAGACAAAGGTCCTCTACCAACCTGCCCCCGCCACACAGCACTGCTCCCCAATTATCAAAATCCATGACAATGCCTTGGACAACGTGGACCACTTTCCATACCTCGGGAGCCGACTGATAACAAGGGCAGACGTCGATGACGAAGTCCAACACCGCCTTCAGTGTGCCAATGCAGCCTTCGGTCGCCTGAGGAAGAGAGTGTTTGAAGACCAGGACCTCAAACCCAGCACCAAGCTCATGGTCTACAGAGCAGTAGTGATACCCGCCCTCCTGTATGCTTCAGAGACATGGACCATGTACAGCAGGCACCTCAAAGCACTGGAGAGGTAACACCAACGCTGCCTCCGCAAGATCCTGCCAATCCATTGGCAGGATAGGCGCACCAACGTCAGTGTTCTCGCTCAGGCCAACTTCCCCAGCATCGAAGCTTTGACCACGCTCGATCAGCTCCGATGGATGGGCCACATCGTTCGCATGCCCGATACGAGACTCCCAAAACAAGCGCTCTACTCGGAGCTCCGACACGGCAAGAGAGTCCCAGGTGGGCAGAGGAAAGGCTTCAAGGAAACCCTCAAAGCCTCCTTGGAAAAAGTGCAACATCCCCACCGACACCTGGGAATCCCTGGTCCAAGACCGCACAAAGTGGAGGAGAAACATCCGGGAAGGCACCGAACACCTCGAGTCTTTTCGCCGGGAGCAAGCGGAAGCCAAGCGCAAGCAGCGGAAAGAGCGCACATCAACCCAAGCACCCCACCCACCCGCCCCTTCAACCACCGTCTGCCCCACCTGTGACAGAGACTGTAAGTCCCGCATTGGACTCATCAGTCACCTGAGAACTCATTTTTAGTGTGGAAGCTAGTCATTCTCAGTTCCGAGGGACTGCCTAAGAAGAAGAATAATAATGCATTCCAGCATTTTCCCAAAGACCGATGTTAGGCTAACTGGTCTATAGTTTCTTGAAAGATGAGGTGCTGTTCCGCGAGCTTGTGTTGAGCTTCATTGGAACAGTGTAGGAGGCCGAGGACAGGGAAAGAAAGAAAGATTTGCATTTATATAGTGCCTTGCACGACCACCGGATGTCTCAAAGCGCTTTACAGCCACTGAAGTACTTTTGGAGTGTAGTCACTGTTGTAATGTGGGAAACGCAGCAGCCAATTTGCGCACAGCAAGCTCACACAAACAGCAATGTAATAATGACCAGATAATCTGTTTTAGTGATGTTGATTGAGGGATAAATATTGGCCAGGACACTGGGGTTAACTCACCTGCTCTTCTTCGAATAATGCCATGGGATCTTTTAAGTCCACCTGAGAGCGCAGATGGGGCCTTGGTTTAACATCTCATCCGAAAGACGGCATCTCCAACAGTGCAGCACTCCGTCAGCACTGCACTGGAGTGTCAGCCCTAGATTTTATGTGCTCAAGTCCATAGAGTGGGTCTTGAACCCACAACCTTCTGACTCAAAGGCGAGTGTGCCACCCACTGAGCCACGGCTGACACAGAGAGGTCTGAGTGGGAGTGGAGCGGAGAATTAAAGTGACATGCAACCGGAAGCTCGGGGTCATGCTTGTGGACTGAACAGAGGTGTTCCGCAAAGCAGTCACCAATCTGTGTTTGGTCTCCCCAATGTAGAGGAGACCGCATCGTGAGCAGCGAATACAGTATATTAAATTGAAGTACAAGTAAATCGCTGTTTTACCTGGAAGGAGTGTTTGGGGCCCTGAATGGTGGGAAGGGAGGAGGTAAAAGGGCAGGTGTTGCATCTCCTGCGCTTGCACGGGAAAGTGCCGTGGGAATGGCAGGGGGTGATTGAGGAGTGGACCAGGGTGTCGCAGAGGGAGCGATCCCGTCGGAATGCTGAAAGGGGAGGGGAGGGGAAGATGTGTTTGGTGGTGGGATCACACTGAAGGTGGCGGAAATGACTGAGGATTATCCGTTGAATGTGGAGGCTTGTGGGGTGGTAGGTGAGGATAAGGGGAACCCTATTATGGTTCTGGAAGGGAGGGGTAGGGGTGAGGGCAGAAGTGTGGGAAATGGAACAGACACTGTCAAAGGACCTGTCAACCACAGGAGAGGGGAAACCTCGGTTGAGGAAAACGGAAGGCATATCAGAACCACTTGTTTGGAAGGTGTCATCATCAAAACAGATGCGACGGAGACTGAGAAACTGGGAGAATGGAATAGAGACCTTACAGGAAGCGTAGTGGGAGGAAGTGTAGTCAAGGCAGCTGTGGGAGTCAGTGGGCTTATAGTGGATAGCAAAATACTGCGGATGCTGGAAATCCGAAATAACAACAGAAAACGCTGGAAAAACTCAGCAGGCCAGGCAGCATCAGTGGAGAGAGAAACAGAGTTAACGTTTCAGGTCGAAGACCTTTCGTCAGAACTTTGACGAAAGGTCTTCGACCTGAAACGTTAACTCTGTTTCTCTCTCCATTGATGCTGCCTGGCCTGCGGCTTATAGTGGATATTGGTCGATAGCCTATCCCGTGAAATGGAGACAGAGAAGTGGAGGAAGGGAAGGGAAGAGTCGGAGATGGATACATAGATACATAGAAGATAGGAGCAGGAGTAGGCCATCCGGCCCTTCGAGCCTGCTCCGCCATTTAATGAGATCATGGCTGATCCTCCAATTCAGTATCCCGTCCCCGCCTTCTCTCCGTAACCCTTAACCCCTTTTGCCTGTAGAAATATATCTAATTCCCTCTTAAATATATTTAATGAGCTGGCGTACACTGCCCTCTGTGGCAATGAGTTCCACAGGTTCACCACCCTCTGAGTGAAGAAATTCCCCCTCATTTCTGTCCTAAATGGTTTAGCCCTTATCCTTAAATTATGTCCTCTAGTTCTGTTCTCACCCGCCAAGGGAAACATTCCTTCTGCATCTAGTCTGTCTAGACCTGTCAGAATTTTATACACTTCTATGAGGTCCCCTCTCAATCTTCTAAACTCCAGTGTGTACATCCCTAAACTACATAGTCTCTCCTCATAGGTCAATCCCGCCATTCCTGGTATCAGCCTGGTGAATCGCCGCTGCACCCCCTCCATGGCAAGAACATCTTTCCTCAGATGAGGCGACCAAAACTGTACACAGTACTCGAGGTGTGGTCTCACCAGTGCCCTGTACAGCTGCAGCAAGGTATCCCTGTTCCTGTATTCCAACCCTTTTGCTATGAAGGCCAGCATACCGTTTGCCTTCTTGACCGCCTGTTGCACCTGCATGCTCGCCTTCAGTGACTGGTGTACAAGAACACCCAGGTCTCTCTGTACTTCCCCCTCTCCCAATTTATTGCCATTTAAATAAAAATTTGCCCTCCCGTTCCTGCACCCAAGGTGGATAACTTCGCACTTGTCCACATTATAGTGCATCTGCCATTTATCCGCCCAATCACCCAGTCTGTCCAAATCGCTCTGGAGCTTCCTGGTCTCCTCCTCTGAGCCCACCCCCCCTCCTAGTTTAGTGTCGTCTGCAAATTTGGAAATGCTGCATCCGACTCCCTGATCCAGGTCATTAATGTAAATTGTGAACAGCTGGGGACCCAGGACAGATCCCTGCGGTACCCCACTTGTTACTGCCTGCCATTCAGAAAATGAGCCGTTTATTCCAACTCTCTGTTTTCTATCTGACAGCCAGTTCTCTATCCACGTCAATACTTTCCCCTTTATCCCATGAGCTTCAATTTTCCCTGCTAATCTTTTATGTGGGACCTTATCGAAGGCCTTTTGGAAGTCCAGGTACACCACATCTACTGGCTCTCCCCCATCTATTTTACCAGTTACTCCCTCAAAAAATTCCAATAGATTAGTCAAGCACGATTTACCCTTTGTAAATCCATGTTGACTCTGTCCTATCCTGTCCCCATTTGCTAAGTGCTCCGCTATTTCATCCTTAATGATGGACTCCAGCATTTTGCCCACAACTGATGTAAGGCTTACAGGTCTGTAATTACCTGCTTTTTCCCTACCCCCCTTTTTGAATAGTGGGGTAACATTAGCTACCCTCCAATCCATGGGCACTGTTCCCGAGTCTAATGAATTCTGAAAAATCATACTTAGTGCATCCGCTATCTCTAGGGCCACCTCCTTCAGCACCCTAGGATGCATGTTATCAGGCCCTGGGGATTTGTCCGCCTTCAATCCCTTTAGCTTCCTTAACACCATATCCTTAGAGATATTGATTTGCGTCAGTTCCTCCTTTGCAAATGTCCCTATTTTTCCCGATATCCCAGGGAGGTTTTTTGTGTCTTCCTTCGTAAAGACGGACCCAAAGTATGCATTTAGTTGGTCTGCCATTTCCTTATTTCCCGTTATATATTCCCCCGTATCTGACTGCAATGGGCCAACTTTGGTTTTCACCAGTCTTTTCCTCTTGATATACTTATAAAAGCTTTTGGAGTTAGTTTTTATATTTTCCGCCAGCTTGCTTTCGTAAGCTATTTTGCCCCTCTTGATTAAGCCCTTTGTCCTCCTTTGCTCTATCTTAAACTGTTCCCAATCTTCCGCTCTGGCGCTTTTTTTGGCTTTTTTATACGCCCTATCTTTGGATTTTATGCTGTCTCTAATTTCCCCTGTTATTCACGGTTGAGTCACCTTTTTAGATTTCCTTTTATGCCAGATTGGTATAAACAATTTTTGCAATTTTGTCATTCTATCTTTAAATGCTTGCCATTGTTTATCTACCTCCAGTCCTCCCAGGAACGTTGTCCAATCAGACCTACTCAGTTCCCGTCTAATGGCATCATAATTCCCCTTGTTTAAATTCAGGACCTTAGTCTCTGAGTCAATTTCTTCGCTCTCCATTTCGAGTGAGAAATCGATCATGTTATGATCGCTCTGACCCAAGGGTCCCCGTACAACAAGATTACTAATTAGTCCCTTCTCATTGCACAGTACCCAGTCCAATATAGCCTGTTCCCGAGTTGGTTCCTCGACATATTGATCCAGATAACCATCCCTTAAACACTCAAGGAATTCCTCCTCCTCATTATTTTTACTGATTAGGCTAGTCCAATCTATATGTAAGTTAAAGTCACCTATGATGACAGCTGTGCTCTTATTGCACGCTTCTCTAATTTCCCTCGTGATGCCCTCCCCAACCTCTATTTTACTATTTGGAGGCCTATATACCACTCCTATTAATGTTTTTCGCCCCTCGCTATTTCTTAGCTCCACCCATATAGATTCTGTATTAACTGAGTTAATATCCTTCCTTTCAATTGCATTTATCCCTTCTTTTACCAGCAATGCTACCCCTCCTCCCTTTCTTTTTTGTCGATCCTTCCTAAATACTGAATACCCCTGTATGTTAAGCTCCCAGCCCTGCTCACCCTGCAACCATGTTTCCGTAATCCCAATTAGATCATAATTATTAACCTCTATTTCCACAGCTAATTCATCTACCTTGTTCCTGATGCTTCTCGCATTAAGGTATAAAACCCTCAGGCTTTTTTTATGCTCACATTTTTTATGAATTAGTTTGGCCCTTTGTTTTTTGTTCCTCACCCTTTTACCATTTATTTCTGTCTGCCTTTCACTTTCCTCTATTTCACTACATAGGTTTCTAGCCCCCTGCCATACTAGTTTAAATGCTCCCGAACTGCTTTATCAAAAATTACCCCGAGAACATCAGTTCCATCTTTGCACAGGTGTAGACCGTCCCTTTTGTATAGGTCACACCTACCACAAAACTGGTTCCAATGCCTCAAAAATTTAAAACCCTCCCTCTTACACCAATGCTCAAGCCACGTATTTAGCCTAACTATCCTGTTCTCTGTACTCTTACTAGCACGTGGCACTGGTAGTAATCCAGAGATTACTACCTTCGAGGTCCTACTTTTTAGCTTGGCTCCTAACTCCCTAAATTCTACTTGTAGGACCTCTTCCCTTTTTTTAGCTACGTCGTTGGTACCAACATGTATCACGACAACTGGCTGTTCCCCCTCCCCCTCCAGAACGTTCTGCACCCGCGCCGAGACATCCTTGACCCTTGCACCAGGGAGGCAACATACCATCCTGGAGTCTCGGTCGCGACCACAGAAACCCCTATCTATTCCCCTTACAATCGAATCCCCTATTACTATAGCCCTGCCACTCTTTTTCCCTCCCTTCTTTGCAACAGAGCCAGTCATGGTGCCATGAGCCTGGCTGCTGGTGCCTTCCCCCGATGAGTCATCCCCCCCGACAACAGCACCTAAGGCGGTGAACCTGTTGCTAAGGGAGACAACCCCAGGGGATTTCTGCACTACCTTCCTGCCCTTGCTCTGCCTTTTGGTCACCCATGTACTATCTACGCTGGCCTTAACCTGCGGTGTGACCAACTCACTAAATGTGTTATCCACAACCCTCTCAGATGACGTGAAGGTGAGGCATGGGTGGAAATTGGAAGCAAAGGAAGTAAGTGGAGACAAATGAGTTGTTCAATGTGAGAAGTTCAGCCAGACGGAGGAGGATGGTGCTGGATGGGGAACGGTTGGACCTCTATTCAAGGAAGGAGCGGTGCTGTTTCCTGATCTTGCCCTGAACTGGGAAATTTCATTCACTTTGCTTCGAATTTCCACCCTTCCCTCAACTTGTATGATGCGCTCAGCCACTAACGAGTTTTAGAAAGTTGGCCTCACCCTATTTACATATGCAAATGGCCTAACGTCCATCTCGGGCGTACACCATGGATGCCTATGGAGGAGTCTTCACCAATATGACGGGGCGGAGTGAGTGTGCGCATGCCGCCATATTGGACCCTAAGGGGCCTGTTCGACACCAATCTAATTTCTAGATCACAGCGTACAAAAGCAAATGGGCCACAGAAAATCAGAAAAAAAAGTCATTCGTCCATAACCAGGGAGCATAAATTTAAGATCAGCATTACCACAGCAAAGGGAGAGGTTCGGAGCATATTTTTATGCATGGGATTGTTGGGACATGGAATGCCCTACCAGAAACAGTGGTGGAAGCAGAATTCAAAATAGTTTTTAAAAGGGAAGTGGATAAAGATTTGAAAAATAAAAATGTAGAAAGGTCTGGGAAAAGTGGAAAGGAATGGGACTAGGTGGAAGCTCTATCAGAGAGCTGGATCAGGTGCGATTAGTCAAATGGCCTCCTTGTACGAAAGAGAGAAATTACATTTCTACAGCGTTTTTCACAACTTCAGGTTGTCCCAAAGCACTTTACAGCCAATGAAGAACTTTTGAAGTGTTGTAATGTAAGAAACACAGCAGATAATTTGCAAACAGAAAAGTCCCACTTCAGATAAATGACCAGATATTTTGTTTCAGTGATGTTGGTGGAGGGATAAATATTGTCCAGGACACCAGGGAGAACTCCCCTGTTCTTCAAAATAGTGCCATGGGATCTTATGCATCCACCTGAGAGGTCAGACGGGTACTCGGTTTAACATCTCATCTGAAAGAAGGCACCTCCTTCAGTGCAGCCCTCCCTCAGCACTGCATCTCCTTCAGTGCAGCTCTCCCTCAGTACTGCTCCTCCGACAGTGCAGCACTTCCTCAGTACTGCTCCTCCGACAGTACAGCGCTCCCTCAGTACAGCCCCTACGACAGTGCAGCCCTCCCTCAGTACTGCCCCTCCGACAGTGCAGCGCTCCCTCAGTACTGCTCCTGACAGTGCAGCGCTCCCTCATTATTGCCCCTCCGACAGTGCAGCGCTCCCTCACTACTGCCCCTCCGACAGTGCAGCGCTCCATCAGTACTGCTCCTCCAACAGTGCAGCGCTCCCTCAGTACTGCCCCTCCGACAGTGCAGCGCTCCCAGTACTGCCCCTCCGACAGTGCAGCGCTCCCTCAGTACTGCCCCTCTGACAGTGCAGCACTCCCTCAGTACTATCCCTCCGACAGTGCAGCACTCCCTCAGTACTGCTCCTCCAACAGTGCAGCGCTCCCTCAGTACTGCCCCTCCGACAGTGCAGCGCTCCCTCAGTACTGCCCCTCCGACAGTGCAGCGCTCCCAGTACTGCCCCTCCGACAGTGCAGCGCTCCCTCAGTACTGACCCTCCGACAGTGCAGCGCACCCTCCGACAGTGCAGCACTCCCTCAGTACTGACCCTCCGACAGTGCAGCACTCCCTCAGTACTGACCCTCCGACAGTGCAGCGCTCCCTCAGTATTGCCCCTCCGACAGTGCAGCGCTCCCTCAGTACTGTCCCTCCGACAGTGCAGCGCACCCTCCGACAGTGCAGCACTCCCTCAGTACTGACCCTCCGACAGTGCAGCACTCCCTCAGCACTGACCCTCCGACAGTGCAGCACTCCCTCAGTACTGCCCCTCCGACAGTGCAACACTCCCTCAGTACTGCCCCTCCAACAGTGCAGCACTCCCTCAGTACTGCCCCTCCGACAGTGCAGCGCTCCCTCATTACTGCATGGGTCACGGGATAGCAACTGGGATTAGGAACTTTGACCAGCCTGCCTCAACTGCCTAGTGGAGTTCAGGTAAATCAACAGAACCAGGGGTCAAACCTGGGACCTTGCTCGTCTCTGTGGTCAGTGTGTGTCAATGCACAAATGATTCCTGTTACTCAGTGCGAGCGCCACCTGCACAAACAACACGTTGGTCATGAAGCGAGGTTACCATCATACCTTCAAAAACAAGTTGCAAAGTGCTAAAGAATCAGTTCCTGGTACCGACCCATACAGGTTGCAGCATAGGTCCTGCCTTTGTAAAATAGGTTAGATGTGGTTTTCAGATTAATTGTGCTCGAAATCATTAGAAAGAATGAAAGTCCATGGGTTTGGAGAACCTGCGGGTCTGAACCCCCTGACTCAGACTTTCAGTGATATCATTTTCCATGCAAAGAGGTAGGAAACCCCTCAGCAGATGCCAGTAACCTGCGGCGAACCACATGTGGATGCTGTCCTCTATAAAAGAGGGCGCTGCAAGTACACAGACAACCAGATTCAAGAGAGACCAGTTCGAGTGAGACCGACTTCGCGAGGTAATCCAGAAGATAGCAATCAAGATGCTTTGTAAAGGCAGACCGAGATCCCTAATGGTGAGTAAATGCACTGATAGAGTCATAGAATCATCGAATAGTACAGCACAGCAGGAGGCCAGTCGCCCTATCGAGTCAGCACCGGCTCTTTCGAAGAGCAATCCAGTTAGTCATTTGCAATCTTCCAGTCCTTGGATCTAAGGAGGATTTGAAGATTGTTAAAACAAGAAAAACAAATAGCCACAGAGATTGTACAGCAGATTGAGACAGGAAGGCAGAAAAATGTTTTGGGTGTAACCCTTGATCAGGAGAGTGCCAATGAAGGGCCACAACCAAATCATGCTTAGCTGTTGTACAAACGACGGTATTTTCAGCAGATTTGGGTTTCAATTAATAGTCAGTAAATGATGGAATTCTCAATCTGTGGGCTGAGGTGCTACACATAATTGTAGCTTAGTGACATCAATGTATAATGTGCAACATCAGTAGCTGCCAAGACAATCTTAACCAAGATTTCACTCCCACCTAAAGTTGCAGCTTTTCACTTGAATGCTCGGTGATTGAGGAGCACTTCAACTGGAGCTGGTGAAAGGAATGTAACCTGATTTTTCTGAATGTGTATGGGCTGTAGAAGGAGAACCTCTCCGCCTCTCTCTCCTCCTTTAAGACCCTCTGTAAAACCTACCTCTTTGACCAAGCTTCTGGTGGCCTGTCCTAATATCTCATGTGGCTCGGTGTCAAGTTTTGTTTGATAATCGCTCCTGTGAAGCGCCTTGGGACATTTTACTATGTTAAAGGCGCTATATAAATGCAGTTGCTGATGTTGTTGTTTGTGGGTAGAGTGTACAGGGGCTGGGGAAGGAGATTAAATGGGTGGGTAGAGTCCACGGTAGGGTAGAGTGTACATGGGCAGTGGGAGGAGATTAAATGGGTGGGTAGAGTCCACGGTAGGGGAGAGTGTACATGGGCAGTGGGTGGCGATTAAATGGGTGGGTAGAGTCCACGGTAGGGTAGAGTGTACATGGGCAGTGGGAGGAGATTAAATGGGTGGGTAGAGTCCACGGTAGGGTAGAGTGTACATGGGCAGTGGGTGGCGATTAAATGGGTGGGTAGAGTCCACGGTAGGGTAGAGTGTGCATGGGCAGTGGGTGGAGATTCAATGGGTGGGTAGAGTCCATGATAGGGGAGAGTGTAGATGGACTGTGGGAGTAGATTAAATGGGTGGGTAGAGTCCACGGTAGGGGAGAGTGTACATGGGCACTGGGAGGAGATTAAATGACAACAGCAAGCTCCCACAAACAGCAATGTGATAATGACCAGATAATCTGTTTTAGTGATGTTGGTTGAGGGATAAATATTGTCCAGGGCACCAGAAAGAACTCCCCTGCTCTTCTTCAAAATAGTGCCGTGGGATATTTCACGTCCAACTGAGAGCAAACGGGACCTCGGTTTAATGCCTCAACCGGAAGACGGCAGCTCCGACAGTGCAGCACTCCCTCTAGTATCAGTCTGGATTATGTGCTCAAGACCCTGGAATGCTACTAACTGAGTCAAGGCTAACATCTGACAAATGAGGACACTGATTTCTGCCCTGAGTATATTCCAGAGGAGAATGAGGACTGTCCAGTAAAAGATATCCTGCAGGAAGAGGAGGTATGGGCAGGTTATCAGGAGGAAACAGTGTGTCAGATTTAACTGGCGTTCCATCGCCTGTGGTTTATGGCTGTGGGTCTGGGAGGGCAGAAGTGCCCGAACATCAAACAATCTTCCTCTGTGAAGGTTCTGTGCATTTTGTTTTGTAGAGGAAATGGTTTAATTGATGATTAGATCTCTCACACACTCTACATATTTCCTCAAAGATTAAAGAGCAGAGCGTTGATGGGCTTTGGGGGTTGAAATGAACCGTGATTTGCCAAATGCTGCAAGGCACTGTCGATGAATATGTGCTTCCTGCTGTCCCGTGCTCGAATGTTGCCATGCAGAGTGTCACTGCCCACGCAGTAGCCGCACTGCCCTGTGGGGATGGCACTGCAGTCCGGCAGCGATAATGTAGTGTGACACTGCAATAATGTAGTGCAGCAACTACACATCCTGCAGGGAGAGCGGGGACTGGGCTCACTGGGATGAATATAGCAACACCGCGAGACAAGTTAAAAGCCTAATCCGAGAGACCGAGGCCTGGATATAGCTGCTGATTGTAACAGTGAAAAGACTCTCTCATTACTATGATAGTGACTTCCAAAAGGGAATTGGATAAATACTTGAAACGTAAAATAATCCCAGGGCTACGGGGAAAGAGCAGGGGAGTGGGACTAATTGGATACCATTTCAAAGAGCCGGCACAGGCACGATGGGCCGAGTGGCTTCTTACTGTGCTGTAAGATTCTATGACTTATGAAGAGGGCAGTAAGGGAGGAGGTGAGAACCGTAAAAGATGCAAACTGGCCCAAAACTGAAGATGAGGACAAAATAGTGAAGATTCTGAATGACTGCTTCCCCCAAGTATTCTCCAGGAAAGACATGAGCAACATGTCCTCTCCAAACTGATAGCCTGTCTCGGACTTCCACCTGAGTTTAGCTAAGGGTGCTGAAGATGAATACATTCCCAGTGACTGATGGTTTTAATCCATGATTTGTATTCCCTCACTGTACCTGACAAAGGAGCAGCGCTCCGAAAGCTCGTAAATTCAAATAAAACTGTTGGACTATAACCTGGTGTTGTGCGACTTCTCATTTTTGTCCACCCCAGTCCAACACCGGCATCTCCGCATCATGGTTTTAATCCCAGCAGTTTTCTTTAACAATGTTCCGGTTTTGTTCAGGCCTCCACTGCGCTGGTCATCGTACTGCTCGCCATCTTGGCGGAAGCTGCCCTTGCAGTGAAAGTGAGGAATAACAAAAGGAAGGGGGAACGCCTACGCTTGAGAAGGACCACAAGGTACCTGCTGGAGTTGGAAAGTTTAAAACCGTTACCACACTCTCCATCACACCACTGGGGCTCCATCGACGCCAGCTTCAGGAGCCGCTCCCTGTCCCCCTGGATTTACAAGTAAGTTCAACTTGTTTCACATCACTTCTCTGTTCTGTTATCAACAGGCCATCTCCCTTATCAAAGCAAGCTAACCCCCTCCCCCCAATACAACACATCACTGGTCCCCATCACATGCTCCATCAAACTCCCCATCACATCACTGGTCCCTATCACACGCTCCATCATACTGCCCATCGGACTGCAGGCTCTACATCGCACTCACTATCACACCGCTCAGTCACACTGCTCCTCCATCCTGCCATGCCACCGAGTGCCTGGCAGCTGCTTTTGTCTGGGCTGTTTCTGATCTCATTCTATCACAGCACAAGAGATGATCAGCAGCCTCTTTGCATCCTGGTTAGGATTGAGTGTTCAAGGTGCCATATTAAGTGTGTGCCACTTACAGCTCCCTCTGAAAGACTCGCACCAACAATTGAAGGGGTGAATGTGCCACTGCAACAATGCAATGTTTTACCCATTTTCCCTTTCTTTTCCCCCCATTTCAGGGAGGACTCAGACAACGACCGTTACCCTTCCTCCATCTTTAAGGCGGAGTGCGTGAGCACGCACTGCCTGAACATCAGAGGGAAGGAGGATCCAGGTCTCAACACCCGCCTCGTCAAGCAGGAGATGATTGTCCTGAGGAGGACAAAGGCCCCTGGTCACAAGATCACTTACCGCGTGGAGAAGCTAATGGTCCCGGTCGCTTGTGTCTGTGTCCGCCCAGCGGTTCGGAGTGTCTAAAGGGATCAGCCATAGATCCAACAAAGGATAAAGCCATGTTAA
Source organism: Squalus acanthias (assembly GCA_030390025.1). Classification (NCBI taxonomy): domain Eukaryota; kingdom Metazoa; phylum Chordata; class Chondrichthyes; order Squaliformes; family Squalidae; genus Squalus; species Squalus acanthias. Next base: position 613,533 of record JASTWF010000280.1, read on the forward strand.
GCCAAGCCCAACCCAATCAGCAGCATGCCCTTATTATTCTAAACTACCAGTTCACAGTGAGGAAGGAAGCCATTAAGATCAGGAGCCACCAGAAAGGCGTTAGTATTGCTTTGAAGCACCAGCTCCTCCTCCACGCCCCCGCCCCGGTTAACAGGAGACACCTTCACTCCAGGATAGAACCTCATGGCGACTCGGCCTTTCAGAAGAATCAACCTCACTCAGAGGCGTGAAGTAAATTCTCCAGGAGCTCGAGTCATTAGGATTCCTGGGGTCTTCGAAAGAGTTCGAACATCCCCGGTCTCCCTTCCCCAGGCCATAAGGAAACTCCCTGAAAATCTCACATCGTTTCCAGAGAAAAAAATCAAATGGTTTTACATCCTCGGTGCAGTCGGGCTTCACTGGAGGAAACACGATGAAATAAAGAGCTCCCCCTCCCTCCGCCCCATCTCAATCCCTCCATCCATAATTATTGCTATAGATGTCGATTGTGGGGAATCATCTCCCTCCATTAGAATTGGCAGTTCTGCCTTGGACTGAGCCAATTAAGGCTGGAGTCCTGGCCCAATATCTGTACTTGTTTCCTATGTCCGAGAGCAATGCCCATCTCGCCCTCCTTCTCCCCCTCCCCCACCCCCTCTCTGCAGATAATGCCTCTATTTATGGAATAGATCTGCACCTGTCTAACCCCCGCACTGCCCCTTTAAATACTGTAATTTTTTTAGCCAGATGCCAATTTCACGGTTAGACGAAGTGATGTTGTGCGTTTGCAGGAGGTCAGACCCTGGCAGATCGGGTGCGACGTCTCCCCTGGCTATCGACCTGTGCGCGTTGGTCCCAGACACTGCAAGTCGGGTGCGAGGGCGGGGCACTCCTGCCATTCCAACACCCTGCGTGTTTCCCACACATCATTTGGCGTTGCCATGCCCTCGTGTCCATTTGACAGGATTACTAAGTAACATTCTATGAATGAAATGTGACCAGGGGATGCAGCTTTGAGCATGTGACAGACGCAGGCCATTCATTGCAAATCCAGTCAACAGCCTCTCCAAAGTCAAACAGCTTCTCAGCGGACAGCATAGAAAAGTGGGCCTGATGTAGGTTGGGTTGGGCACAGCGAAGGTGGAACTTGCTGACACCTCGCTTGTGTTAGCGCTAGTGCCGAGGTTTTTGCTTCAATTAAGCTATTTGTAGATTCGCTTTATTGTTGAAATTCGGGTTCCCCTGGTGACTAAACCAGGTCTGTGTGGTCACACAGCAAAGAACAGTTTCCACACAGAATGGTCCGATCCAAGAATCCACCCGTTTTTTCCCTCTGCCGTTTCTCCCCCGTCACTATTCCCCCTTCTAGCATGGCCAGGAAGGGCGATGGCCTGGGGATCACAGACCTCTCTGGGAGCAGCGGCAGAGATTACAATCCGCTCGCCATCAGCTTGCCAGCAATCGCATTAAACTGCAGTATTAGCTTAGCGACACTCTAATGGTTCTTTGCACCATTTTAATACTTGTTCAGTCTGAACAATGACTCTCTCCCAGGCTAGTAGGACCGTTTAATTTAACAATACTGGCCCAGCATACCTTCAATCGATATAACACAGTGTGCTGCAGGTGTCAAAGCTTGGCAAGCAGGGGGAGGGGATTCCGTGAGGCACCTCACCTCGCTCCCAAGCCGCAGCACTAACACCTGCATGGAACAGCGAGTCAGAATAAGAAGAATGACCCACTGCAGTCTGTATGGTTGCTACGGTGACGGCACTAGACCAGGCTGGGAATAGATGACACACATTGACTGTTACACTTGCGGGTTCGATAACTGGCTGCCAATCAATGTCAGTCCCTTAATTCCCCTCGAGTCCAAAAATCTTTTCGACCTCAGCCTTGAATGTATTCAACAGTACATTACATCTACGATGTAGCCAGCTGGCGCTCGCAGTCCAATGGTGGTCTTGAGCTGGTCGGAGATGGGAACATTGACCAGAGACAGCAGCCCCTTGTCCGGTCTCACAACTCCCGCTGACATCAGCTGATGCCGACTAGCCAGGCGCCAGCCTGCCCTGCGAGTGGTGGCAAGTCATGGGGAGTAAAGGAAACCTAGAACAGGCCGCGTTAGATCCTGGCAAATGAATCAAAGCCTGCTGCATTTCCAAACTGAAGTGTGAGAATGTATTAATTGTGTTAATTTATTAAGTTATTTTAATATATTTATATAGGGATAAAATGCCTCACCTGTAGATTTTGATTTTAAAATAAAGATTCACATGTCAATTAATGACTGTTTCTGGTTTGAGTATTTGATCTGGTTTCACAAACAAAAGAAAGGAAATAATCCCGACTATTTGTCAGAAGGACCCTGTGGAAGAAAATATACGACAACAACTTGTATTTATATAGCCCCTATATTTATATAAATTTGAGGAGTTGGGTGACTGGGAGACAATGTAGGTCAGTGATCACAGAGGAGATGGGTGGGTGGGATATGCTGCCGGATGAGCTGAAGTTTATGGAGGGTGGAGGTTAGGAGCCAGACAGTAAAAAGCATTGGAATAGTCGAGTCTGGAGGTTGCAGGTTTCAGCAGCAGATGGGCTGAGGGAGGGGGGGTGCAAAGTTATAGAGGTGGAAGTAGGCAGTCTTTACCACAGAGAATATGGAGTTGGAAGTTCAGCTCATGGTTAAATAGGATGGCAATATTGTGAAGAGTCTGGTTCAGCCTGAGACAGTGGCCGGGAAGAGGGACGGAGTCTGTGGCTGGGGCTGTAAATGACAGCTTAAACCTCCCAACATTTAACTGGGTGAAACTGCAGCTCATTTAGGACTGGAGGTTGGACAGTCTGACAGGACAGTGTTGTGAAGGAAATAGATTTATTACCCCTAATATAATGATACTCACATTTATATAATACCTTGTCACATTGAAACTAGTCAAACTTCTTCGGGAAACACCGCAACCACATCAGATGAATTCCCAGTCTGTTCTTTATGGTGCGGAGAGAGGAATGTTGGCTCAGACACTCGGGAGAACTCCCTGGTATCAGCCGTGGCTCAGTGGGTAGCACTCTCACCCGAGTCACAAGGTGTGGGTTCAAGTCCCACTCCAGAGACTTCAGCACATAACGCAGGCTGACACTCCCAGTGCAGTACTGAGGGAGTGTTGCAGTCGGATGAGACGTTAAACCGAGGTCCCATCTGCCTGCTCAGGTAGACATAAAAGATCCCAGGGCATTATTCGAAGAAGAGCAGGGGAGTTCTCCCCGGTGTCTTGGCCAATATTTATCCCTCAAACATCACTAAAACAGATTATCTGGTCATTATCACATTGCTGTTTGTGGGATGGGAGAATGATTAGTTTTAAAAACATCTCCAAATAAAAATCTGGCATCAGTAAAAGTGACCGTGAAGCTGTCGGATTGTCGTAAAAACCCAACTGGTTCACTGATGTCCTTTAGGGAAGGAAACCTGCCGTCCTTACCAGGTCTGGCCTATAGGTGACTCCAGTCCCACACCAACCTGGTTGACTCTTAACTGGTCTCTGAATTACCCTAACAAGACCCTCAGTTGCATCAAACCGCTACAGTCCCTACCTAACAGCATTGTGGAAGCACCTTCACTACACAGACTTTAGCAGTTCAAGAAGGCCCACCACCACCTTATCAGGCCAACTAGGGATGGGCAATACCGACCTTACCAGTGACACCAACATTCGGAGAATGAACGAAAAACAACATTCTGGCACAGAATTGATAGATCTGTTTCTCCACTGTAACATTTTCAGATTCTAAGAGCAGGTCATCAGCACAATTCTGTCTGCTTGAGTGCAGCAAACAAGGTAGAAAGACATTATACTGCACACTAGATTTCTCTGTTTACACAAAGGGATGTAAAACTAGAACAACTGTAATATTTTAACATTGGAGCACTGGACAAAAACATTTATCACTCTCAAAGATTTTGATTCAAAATTTGCCCAGTCTTCTGAGGTCATAAACAGCCTGATCTCCATCTTAGACACAATGATTACATTTAATTCTCAGCTTTCTCAATAATCCATGCATGCTTAGAGATGCATTTATCTGTAATAGAGTGCAAACAACAAGGTCCAATCTATGCCTTGCTTAACCTAAACACCAACAGCTTCTGTTAGCCTCTGGGACCACAGATGTTTAAATAGCCTGGGACTTCTTGATAAAGACTGGGAGGAGCTGGTGCAGAGTGTATGAGGGTCATGGTATGCATGTGAAGTAATGCAGTTAGCATCCCCGCTCCCTCAAGTCCAAGGGACGCAGACTTGAACGGATATGGCAGACAACTGGTTTAGCCATTCAACGCCAGATCTGGCTGGACCACAGAAAGCACCATCGGGTCCTGCTCTCGTCTGCCTAAACTGCTCATTATTCCAGGATCATTCTGGAATGCAAAGACAACCCCTGGCTTTTCCCTACTGCAAACCGTCTTCTTAAACCCCTCTCCCCTGTACCCTCCACCCTCACCTCCAACAACAAATGCAAGGAGCTCATGGACGTCTTTGTCACTAAGATTGAGACCAAAGATCCCTCAAATTTTCTTTTGGGCCGCGCGACCCCTTTAACGGGGTGCACGGGCCACTCAACATCCCGCACATGCGTGTTTTTTTCTATTGAGAAGCCGGCTCACCGGCTGCGTGGGACCTGCAGAGCGCCACGCAACTAAAAGGGAATGTTGATCGAGACCATCTGATCAGCTGTCTCTGCCAATTCCCTCCCTTCCCCATGCCCACCGGGCCAAACTTCCTCTAAGGTTCCCCCCCTGCCCTAACCCTGAACTCGCATCTTTCTCCAGTTTCTCTCGGATCTCCCCTCATGCCCTCTCAGAGCTCATCTTGTCCATGAGACCCACTTCCTGCTCGCTTGACCCTATTCCCACTAAACTGCTGACTACCCAACTTCCTTTCCTGGCTCCCGTGTTAGCGAATATTGTTAACAATTATCTCGCCTCAGGTACTGTCCTCCTCTCCTTCAAATCTGCCGTCATCACCCCTCTCCTCAAAAAACCAACCCTTGACCCCTCCGTCCTTGCAAACTACCACCCCATCTCCAACCTCCCTTTCCTCTCCATATCCCTTGATTCCCCTAGAGTCCAAAAATCTATCTCAGCCCTGAATATACTCAACGATTCAGCATCCACAACTCTCTGGGATAGAGAATTCCAAAGATTCACAACCCTGAGTGCAGAAATTCCTCATCTCAGTCTTAAATGGCCGACCCCTTCTCCTGAGAATATGCCCCCTAGTTCTAGACTCTCCAGCCAGGGGAAACAACCTCTCAGCATCTACCCTGTCAATCCCGCTCAGAATGTTAAATGTTTCAAGGAGCTCACCTCTCATTCTTCGAAACTCCAGAGAGTATAGGCCCAATCTACTCAATCTCTCCTCATAGGACAACCCTCTCATCCCAGGGATCAATCTAGTGAACCTTCGTTGCACAACCTCCAAGTCAAATATGTCCTTCCTCAGATAAGGAGACCAAAACTGTGCACAGTACTCCAGGTGTGGTCTCACCAAAGCCCTGTACAATTGTAGTAAGACTTCCTTACTCTTGTACTCCAACCCCCTTGCAATAAAGGCCAACATGCCATTTGCCTTGCTAACATAGCATTTGCCTTGCTAACATAGCATTTGCCTTCCTAACCTTTGACACAGTTGACCATACCATCCTCCTCCAACGCCATCACCACTGTCTTCCAGCTGGGTAGGGCTGCACTCACCTGGTTCCATTCTTATCTATCTAATCATAGACAGAGAATCACCTGCAATGGCTTCTCTTGCCGCTCCCGCACGGTTACCTCTGGTGTCCCCCAAGGATCTATCGTTGGCCCCCTCCTATTTCTCATCTACATGCTGCCCCTCGACGACATCATCCGAAAACACAGCGTCAGTTTCCACGTGTAGGCTGACGACACCCAGCTCTACCTCACTACCACCACACCTCTCTCGGCCCCTCCACTGTCTCTAAATTATCAGACTGCTTGTCCAACATACAGTACTGGATGAGAAATTTCCTCCAATTAAATATTGGGTAGCCCGAAGCCATTGTCTTCGATCCCGTCATAAACTCCGACCCCCCGACTCCATCCCTCTCCCTGGCAACTGTCTGAGGCTGATTCACACTGTTTGCAACCTTGGTGTCATATTTGACCCAGAGATGAGCTTCCAACCACAAATCCGCGGTATAACTAAGATTTCCACCTCTGGAACATAGCCCGACTCCGCCCCAGCCTCAGCTCATTTGCTGCTGAAAACTCATCCATGTCTTTGTTACCTCTAGACTTGAATATTCCAACACACCCCTGGCCGGCCTCCCATTTTCCACCCTCCATAAACTTAAGTGCATCCAAAACTCTGCTGCCCGTGTCCTACCTCGCACCAAGTCCCATTCACCCATCTCGCCTGTGCACGCTGACCGACACTGGCTCCCGGTTCAGCAACATCTCGATTTTAAGATTCTCATTCTCGTTTTCAAATCCTTCCAGGGCCTCACCCCTCCCCATCTCTGTAACCTCCTCCAGCCCTACAACCCTCCTGCACTCCTCTAATTCTGGCCTCTTGAGCATCGCCGATTTTAATCGCTCCAACCAGTGGTGGCCACGCCTTCAGCTGCCAAGGCCCTAAGCTCTGGCATTCCCTCCCTAAGATGCTCCTTAAAACCTACCTCTTTGACCAAGTTTTTGGTCATCTGCCCCAATATCTCATGTGGCTCGGTGTCCAATTTTGTTTTATAACGCTCCTGTGAAGAGCCTTGGGATGTCTTACTATGCAAGTTGTTGTTGTTGGTGGTGTAGCCCTTCGTAAACTTGTAAATCTAGAACTCGCATTTCCGGTACATAGATAAGGACTGCAGCCCATGTCTATTCTTAGTCAGGTCTTACATGTCAAAGAAAAAAAAAACACTTTTAGCTTCAAGCTAGCAACCACCCCCACCCAGTTCAATACAATGTCTGTATAAAGTCAGATATAACTGGCCTGACAGCAATCAAGGTCAGCCATTGATAACATCATGCTCATCTCAGAGAGGAAGCATTTCTATTGCATTGCACTGCATTGCAGCCGCCAATAGCTGAGGCCATCCTGCAAGATCAATCTTGCCTTCTGCATTCTCAGCAGGCCCCCTGCAAGAGTTCTAAAAGCTGAATTTAGAGAAAAAATGCACTTGGTTCTATTTGCTTATATAACTATCATAGCAGGGTTTTCATGGTGCTGATCAACCTCCATGTACATTCTTCAATTGCCTGTCTCTGGTAAGCTCCTCATTCTCTGTACCCACACATGCTCAAAACATTCTACAGGGCTGGAGGGAGAACAGAGAGGAGCATACCTTTAATTTCTCCTTAATTTGTGTGTTCATTAAAAGGCAAGGGTAAATGGAACTCGCTTCCTGGTTAGGCATCCAGAATCAGCATCAGATCTTCAAGTTGGGATTAGAAGCGAGGAGTCTAGACAGCACCATCAAGCCCACCCCAGCCAGGTGCTCTGCAAGAAAGGAAGAACAAACTTGCATCGAATTTACAGCACAGAACCAGGCCGTTCGGCCCAACAGGTCCATGCCGGTGTTTATGCTCCACACGAGCCTCCTCCCACCCTATCAACATATCCTTCTATTCCTTTCTCCATCATGTACTTATCTAGCATCCTCTTAAAGGTATCTATGACCAACCTGCATCTATAACTTGCATTTATATAGCACCTTTCACAACTTCAGTACGTCCCAAATTGCTTCAAGGCCAATTAAGTACTTTTGAAATGCGGTCACTATTGTAACGTAGGGAAATGTGCCAGGTCAATTTGCAAACAGCAATGAGATAAACGACCAGATTAAGTGATGTTGGCGGAGGGATAGAAATTGGCCAGGACACCAGGAGAGCTCCCCCTGCTCTTCTTCAAAATAGTATCATGGGATCTTTCCATCTACTTGAAGAGGGCAGTCAGGCCACGGTTTAATGTCTCACCTGAAAGACAGCACCTTCAACAGTGCAGCACTGAAGTGTCAGCCTGGATCATGCGCTCCAGAGAATGGGAGGTCAAAATCCCACCATGGCAGATTGAGAACTTTAATTCCGTTCAAAAAAAAAATCTGGAAATCAAGAGCTGGAATCAGTAAAAGTGGCCATAAAGCTGTCGGATTGTTGTCAAAACCCAAGTGGTTCACTCAGGGAAAGGAAGTGCCATCGTTACCTGCTCTGACCTATGTGTGACGCCAGTCCCCATCCCACTGTTGCTCTACAGGCACGTGTGCCAATCTCTCCTTCCACCTCACCTCAGCTTTCGAAAATGTGCCCTGATCCAATCTGCTGGTCTTGTTTTTTGGACTGACTTTTTCCTCTTCGTAGTTGGTTTTTCAACCTCATCACAAAGTGCTCACCCACATTCAGCTCATCCACCTGATCTATGTCATTACTCATAACCAGATCTAACGCCTCCACCCGTGTAGACTGACTAACATACTGCTTGAGGAAGGAGCTCTGTACACACTTTAGGAATTCCATTCCCTTTACCCTCTCTGTCCAAATTGATAATTGCAGAATTAAAATCGCAATAATTGTTATTCGTAATCATCTTTTCCAACTGACTGCAGATTTCCTCACCACAATTTAGAGGTTTGTAATACACCCCTAATAATGTAACAAGCCCTGCTTACTTTATCTTTGAGCTCCAACCATATTAACCATACAGATAAGGTCTGTACCTTTCTTATCTACATCGACACTCACTACAGCAAGCATTTCCCTTTACCAATATTGACACTCCACCTTCTTTATCTTTTCTATTCCTCCGAAATATATTATAACCAATATGCTTATTTTCCATTCTTGTCCAGTTTGCAGAGGGCTTCTATTAATGCTATCAAGTCCAGATCTTCCTGTAAAATACTTGCTTCCAGTTCCCCGTGTTTACTTCGCACTCTGCTCAATGAAATACATGCACTTTAACAATTTTTTTTTTTAAAAGCACGATTCCGTTCCCCATGTTTTTTGTATAACTACCCCTACCGTCACTACAATCTTTGTCAGCGGGGATCAGGGGGCAAACTCTCCTCTGGCTGGAGTCACATCTGGCACAAAAGATGGTTGTTGTTGGAGACCAATCATCTCAGCCCCAGGACATTGCTGCAGGAATTTCTCAGGGCAGTGTCCGAGGCCCAATTATTTTCAGCTGCTTCATCAAGTGGGACCTGTACAAAAGGGACGGTCTGCACTTGGGCAGGACTGGAACCGATGTCCTCGGGGTAATATTTGCTAAAGCAGTTCGGGAGGATTTAAACTAATATGGCAGGGGAATGGGAACCTATGTAGCGAAACAGGGGGAAGTAATATGCAGTCAGAAACAAATGTTAAAAGGGTGAGAAACAATAGGGGAAGGCCGAGTAAACAAAGCCAAGAAACACAAAGGCAAGAAACACAAAGGGCCATACTAAATCATAAGTCTAAAAGGACAAAGGATGTTAATAAAACAAGCCTAAAGGCTCTGTGTCTTAATGCAAGGAGTATCCGTAATAAGGTGGATGAATTGACTGTGCAAATAGATGTTAACGGATATGATGTGATTGGGATTACAGAGACGTGGCTCCAGAACAATCAAGGCTGGGAACTGAACATCCAGGGGTATTCAACATTCAGAAAGGATAGAATAAAAGGAAAAGGGGGTGGGGTAGCATTGCTGGTTAAAGAGGAGATTAATGCAATAGCTAGGAAGGACATCAGCTTGGAGGATGTGGAATCAATATGGGTTGAGCTGCAGAACACCAAAGGGCAGAAAACGTTAGTGGGAGTTGTGTACAGACCTCCAAACAGCAGTAGTGAGGTGGGGGAGGGTATGAAACAGGAAATCAGAGGTGCGTGCAAAAAAGGCACGGCAGTTATCATGGGTGACTTTAATATGCATATAGATTGGGCTACTCAAACTGGAAGCAATACGGTGGAGGAGGATTTCCTGGAGTGTTTAAGGGATGGTTTCCTAAACCAATATGTTGAGGAACCAACTCGAGGGGAGGCCATCCTGGACTGGGTGTTGTGTAATGAGGAGGGACTAATCAGCAATCTTGTGGTACGAGGCCCCCTGGGGAAGAGTGACCATAGTATGGTGGAGTTCTACATTAGGATGGAGAAGGAAACAGTTAAGTCAGAGACCATGGTCCAGAACTTAAATAAGGGCAACTTTGAGGGTATGAGGCGTGAATTGGCGAGGTTAAATTGGCAAGCGATATTTAAGGGGCTATCAGTGGAAGGGCAATGGCAGACATTTAGAGATCGCATGGATGAACTACAACAATTGTACATCCCGGTCTGGCGTAAAAATAAAAAAGGGAAGGTGGCTCAACCATGGCTAACAAGGGAAATCAGGGATAGTATTAAAACCAAGGAAGTTGCATACAAATTGGCCAGAAGTAGCAGCAAACCCGGGGACTGGGAGAACTTCAAAACTCAGCAGAGGAGGACGAAGGGTTTGATTAGGGCAGGGAAAATAAAATATGAAAGGAAGCTTGCAGAGAACATTAAAATGGACTGCAAAAGCTTCTATAAATATGTAAAAAGAAAGAGGTTAGTAAAAACAAACGTAGGTCCCCTGCAGTCGGAAACAGGGGAAGTCGTAATGGGGAACAAGGAAATGGCAGATCAATTGAACAAGTACTTTGGTTCGGTGTTTACTGTGGAGGACACACACAACCTGCCGGAAATAAAAGGGGTCAGAGGATCTGGTAAGAGGGAGGAGCTGAGGGAAATCCTTATTAGTCGGGAAAAGGTATTGGGGAAATTGATGGGACTGAAGGCTGAAAAATCCCCGGGGCCTGATGGTCTGCATCCCAGAGTACTTAAGGAGGTGGCCTTGGAAATAGTGGATGCATTGACGATCATTTTCCAACATTCCTTAGACTCTGGATCAGTTCCGATGGAGTGGAGGGTGGCCAATGTAACCCCTCTTTTTAAAAAAGGAGGGAGGGAGAAAGCAGGGAATTATAGACCGGTCAGCCTGACATCGGTCGTGGGTAAAATGATGGAAGCAATTATTAAAGATGTCATAACAGACCATTTGGAAAGTGGCGACATGATAGGTCCAAGTCAGCATGGATTTGTGAAAGGGAAATCATGCTTGACAAATCTTCTGGAATTTTTTGAGGATGTTTCCAATAGGGTGGACAGGGGGGAACCAGTAGATGTGGTGTATTTGGACTTTCAGAAGGCCTTCGACAAGGTCCCACACAAGAGATTGGTGAGCAAAGTTAAAGCACATGGGATTGGGGGTAATGTGTTGACGTGGATTGAGAACTGGTTGGCACACAGGAAACAAAGAGTAGGAGTAAATGGGTACTTTTCAGAATGGCAGGCAGTGACCAGCGGGGTACCGCAGGGTTCGGTGCTGGGACCCCAGCTGTTTACATTATATATTAATGATTTGGACGAAGGGATTAAATGTAATATCTCCAAATTTGCGGATGACACTAAATTGGGAGGCAGTGTGAACAATGAGGAGGATGCTAGGAGGCTACAGAGTGACTTGGACAGGTTGGGTGAATGGGCAAATGTATGGCAGATGAAGTACAATGTGGATAAATGTGAGGTTATCCACTTTGGTGGTAAAAATAGAGAGGCGGACTATTACCTGAATGGTGGCAGATTAGGGAAAGGGGACGTGCAACGAGACCTGGGCGTCATGGTACATCAGTCACTGAAGGTGGGAATGCAAGTGCAGCAGGCAGTCAAGAAAGCAAACGGAATGATGGCCTTCATAGCAAGGGGATTTGAGTACAGGAGTAGGGAGGTGATGCTACAGTTGTACAGGGCCTTGGTGAGGCCACACCTGGAGTATTGTGCGCAGTTTTGGTCTCCTAACTTAAGGAAGGACATTCTTGCTATTGAGGGAGTGCAGCGAAGGTTCACTAGATTGATTCCTGGGATGGCCGGACTGACATATCAAGAAAGATTGGGTCAACTGAACTTGTATCCTCTGGAGTTCAGAAGAATGAGGGGGGATCTTATAGAGACATTTAAAATCCTGACTGGTTTAGACAAATTAGATGCGGGTAGAATGTTCCCAATAGTAGGGAAAACTAGAACCAGGGGTCACAGTCTAAGGATTAAGGGGAAGCCATTTAGGACTGAGCTGAGGAGGAACTTCTTCACCCAGAGAGTGGTGAATCTATGGAATTCTCTTCCACAGAAGGTTGTTGAGGCCAGTTCGCTAAATATATTCAAAAGGGAGTTAGATATAACACTCACAACTAAGGGGATCAAGGGGTATGGCGAGAAAGCAGGAATGGGGTACTGAGGTAGCATGTTCAGCCATGAACGCATTGAATGGCGGTGCAGGCTCGAAGGACCGAATGGTCTACTCCTGTACCTATTTTCTATGTTTCTATGTTTCAATGACCTCCCCTCCATCATAAGGTCAGAAGTGGGGATGTTCGCTGATGATTGCACAGTGTTCAACTCCATTCACAATTCCTCAGATAATGAAGCAGTCCATGCCCGCATTCAGCAAGACCTGGACAACATTCAGGCTTGGGCTGATAAGTGGCTAGTAACATTCGCACTGCGCAAGTGCCAAGCAACTTCCGGGTGTCACTAGCAAAGCCAGCGTTTATAGCCCATCCTGAGATGCCTTTGTGTAGGTGGTGGTCGGTCCTGGCGGAAAGCAAACTGAGTATCAGTGAGCATGTTGCTGGTAAGTGCCACTTGATAGCACTGTCGATGACACCTTCCATCACTTTGTTGACAATGGCAGTAGGGTGATGAGGCGGTAATTGACCAGGTTGGATTTGTCCTGCTTTTTGTGGTAAAAAGAAATGGTGGACTCTACGCTGCTGCTGTACAGCTGAGTAAAGACTATTAATGTTGCTTCATTGAGTGTTAAGTCTTCTGCTTCTGGCTTCAGATTGCCATTAAAGGTGAGGTAAATCAAGCCTCATTCTCAGAAACATCTTGAATTATAAATGTGATTAGATGTGGCTTGAAGATTAGTTGTGTTTGAACTATTGGCCGACAAGGAGTGACTGCAAGGTAAGTACAGGGGCTCAGAGAACAGGCCTAGGTTGAACCTAACTCAGGTCCTTCCCATCTACTAGACGGAGGGACCTCCTTCCATGACACGTGAGGAAACGTGGTGCATCACATCCCTGCTGTATAAGAGCAGAGGAGGAGCAAGCACCAGCGAGAGTCTTCAGCTGACTTGTGAGATATTGCAGATAGTGAGTGAGTGACGGAGATAATCTCCACAATTAGACGGAGCCTCCTTACGGTAAGTAGATGGTGCATCCTCTCCTCTGCAGTCTTAGGCTGGCAAGTTGTCGAGTTTAATGCATTGAACAACAGTTTGGTTTTGTTCCCGCAATGAGTTAGAAGAATATTTTGAAACAATTGATTTACTGTGAGCTGTGTGTCCCTCTAACTTACCCTGTATGGACCTGTGCGACTCGAGTCTGCAACGTCCATTCCCCAGTCCATATTCGGCCTCCAGAGTAGCATGTGTAAAGGGATGGTGACTGCATGCCAAGCCAACGAGGGGAGGCAGTGCAAGCTCTACACCAGCCTCTCCGGCACAGCCCAGGAAGGGAGGGAAGCAGGGACATCGACCAATGGGGAAATTCCCAGGCACTGCGAATTCTCACTGAAAAGAAAAAAGAAAGACTTGTATTTGTATAGCGTCTCTCACGACCTCAGGACATCCCAAAGCCCGACACTCTTGAAGTGTAGTCAATGTTGTAATGTACGAAACGTGGCAATTTGCGCACAGCAAGCTCCCACAAACAGCAATGTGATAATGACCACATAATTTGTTTTAGGGGTGTCGATTGAGACATAAATATTGGCCAGGACACCGGGAAAACTTCCCTGCTCTTCTCTGAAATAGTGCCATGGGATCTTTTACATCCATCTGAGGGGGGAAGACACGACCTCGGTTTAACATTTCACCCAAAAGACGGCACCTCCGACAGTGCAGCACTCCCTCAGCACCGCACTGGAGTGTCAGCCTGGATTATGGGCTCAAGGCTCCTGAACCCATGACCTTCTGACTCAGAGACAAGAGTGCTACCCACTGAGCCAAAGCTGACACTGGAACAGAGAAGGTTGAGAGAAGAAATGATTGTTGTTTTTAGGATTCTACAGGGACGGGATAATGTCGACCATGACAAGCTGTTTCACCTTGTCCAGGACAGTCGAACCAGAGGACACAGCCTGCGCTTGAAGGGTAAACTCAAAACTAATCTGTGGAAGCATTATCGAGAGTCTTCAGCTGCAGAGATAGTGGATGCATTGGTTGCAATATACCAAAATTCCCTGGACTCTGGAGAGATCCCAGCGGATTGGAAAACCACAAATGTAACACCCCTATTTAAGAAAGGAGGGAGACAGAAAGCAGGAAATCATTGACCAGTTAGCCTAACATCTGTCGTTGGGAAAATGCTGCAGTCCTTCATTAAGGAAGCAGTAGCAGGGCATTTGGAAAATCATAATGCAGTCAAGCAGAGTCAGCATGGTTTTATGAAAGGGAAATCATGTTTAACAAACTTGCTGGAGTTCTTTGAGGAGGTAACGAGCAGGGTGGACAAAGGTGAGCCAGTGGATGTGGTGTATTTGGATTTCCAGAAAGCATTCGATAAGGTGCCACATAAGATAAGAGCTCACGGAATTGGGGGTAATATATTAGCATGAATAGAGAATTGGCCAACTAACAGAAAGCAGAGAGTCGGGATAAATGGGTCATTTTCCGGTTGGCAAACAGTAACTAGTGGGGTGCCACAGGGATCGGTGCTGGGGCCTCAACTATTTATAATTTACATTAATGACTTGGATGAAGGGACCGAGTGCAATGTAGCCGAGTTTGCAGATGATACAAAGATGGGTGGGAAAGCAAGTTGTGCAGAGGACTCAAAGAACCTGCAAAGGGATGTAGACAGGCTAAGTGAGTGGGCAAACATTTGGCAGATGGAGTATAATGTGGGAAAGTGTGAGGTTATACACTTTGGCAGGAAAAATAAAAAAGCAAATTATTTAAATGGAGAGATTACAAAATGCTACAGTTCAGAGGGATCTGGGGATCCTTGTGCATGAAACACAAAAAGTTAGCATGCAGGTACAGCAAGTAATCAAAACAGCAAATGGAATGTTGGCCTTTATTTCAAGGGGGTTGGAGTATAAAAGCAGGGAAGTTCTGCTACAACTGTACAGGGTATTGGTGAGACCATACCTTGAGTACTGCGTACAGTTTTGGTCTCCTTATTTAAGGAAGGATATACTTGCATTGGAGGCAGTTCAGAGACGATTCACTAGGTTAATTCCAGAGATGAGGGGGTTGACTTATGAGGAAAGGTTGAGCAGGCTGGGCCTATACTCATTGGAATTTAGAAGAATGAGAGGTGATCTTATTGAAACATATAAGATACGGAGGGGGCACGACAAGGTAGATGCAGAGAGGATGTTTCCCCTCGTGGGGAAATCTAGAACGCGGGGGCACAGTTTTAGAATAAAGGGTCGCCATTTTAGAACTGAGAGGAGGAGGAATTTCTTCTCTCAGAGGGTTGTAAATCTGTGGAATTCTCTACCCCAGAGAGCTGTGGAGGCTGGGTCATTAAATACATTTAAGGTGGAGATAGACAAATTTTTGCAAGATAAGGGAGTGAAGGGTTATGGGGAGCAGGCAGGGAAGTGGCTTTGAGCCCAAGATCAGCCATGATCTTATTGAATGGCGAGCAGGCTCGAGGGGCTAAGTGGCCTATTCCTGCTCCTATTTCTTATGTTCTTATTTCAGTGAGCGAGTGGTCAATCTATGGAACCGGCTCCATAATTCAATTTGATCGAGGTTTATAAAATAATGAAGGGACTACACTGTAGTATGGCATAGAAAGTCATATATTCAAATTTGCTGATAACACAAAGATAGGCGGCATTGTCAGCAGTGTAGATGAAAGCATAAAATTACAAAGGGATATCGATACGATGGTATGAGGTGCGAGTTGGGTAGGATTGATTGCGGAATGTCACTCAAAGGGTTGACGGTGGATAGGCAATGGCAAACATTCAAAGACCACATGGACAAACTACAGAATTTGTTCATCCCAGTTTGGCATAAGAATAAAACAAAAAGGGTGACTCAACCGTGGCTAACAAGGGAAATTAGGGATAGCATAAGATCCCAGGAGAGGGCATATAAATTGGCCAGAAAAAGCAGTAACCTGAGGATTGGGAGCAGTTTAAGATTCAAGAAAGGAGGACAAAGGGATTAATTAAGAAGGGGAAAATAGAATACGAGAGTAAGCTTGCTGGGAACATAAAAACTGACTGTAAAAGCTTTTATAGATATGTGAAGAGAAAAAGATTAGTGAAATCAAGCATAGGTCCCTTGCAGTCAGAATCAGGGGAACTTATAATGGGGAACAAAGCAATGTCAGACCAATTAAATACATATTTTGGTTCTATCTTCACAAAGGAGGACACAAATAACCTCCCAGAGATGTTGGGGAACATAGGGTCTGATGAAAAGGAGGAACTGAAAGAAATCAGTATTTGTAGGGAAATGGTGTTAGGGAAATTGAAGGGATTGAAGGCCGATAAATCCCCAGGGCCTGATAATTTACATCCTAGGGTACTTAAGGAAGTGGCCCTAGAAATAGTAGATGCATTGCTGATCATCTTCCAACATTCGATGGAATCTGGAACAGTACCCATGGATTGGAGGGTAGCTAATGTTACCCCACTATTCAAAAAGGGTGGTAGAGAGAAAACGGGGAATTACAGACCGGTAAGCCTGACATCGGTAGTGGGGAAAATGCTAGAGTCCATTATAAAAGATGTAATAGCTGAGCACTTGGAAAACAGTGACAGGATCGGACAAAGTCGACATAGATTTACAAAAGGTAAATCATGCTTGACTAATCTACTGGAATTTTTTGAGGATGTAACTGGTAAAATAGATAAGGGAGAACCAGTGGATGTGGTGTATTTGGACTTCCAAAAGGCTTTTGATAAGGTCCCGCATAAGAGATTAGCGTGTAAAGTTAAGGCACAAGGGATTGGGGGCAAGGTATTGACTTGGATAGAGAACTGGTTGGCAGTCAGAAAGCAAAGAGTTGGAATAAACGGGTCTTTTTCCAAGCGGCAGGCAGTGACTAGTGGGGTACCGCAGGGATCAGTCCTTGGACCCCAGCTATTCACAATATATATTAATGATCTAGACAAGGGAACTAGATGTAATATCTCCAAGTTTGCAGATAACACAAAACTGGGTGGGCGTGTGTGCTGCGAGGAGGATGCCGAGAAACTCCAGGATGATTTGGACAGGTTGGGTGATTGGGCAGAAGCGTGGCAGATGCAATATAACGTGGATAAATGTGAGGTTATCCACTTTGGTGTCAAAAACAGAAAGGCAGATTATTCTCTGAATGGCAATAGATTGGGAGAAGGGGAAGTACAACGACACCTGGGTATCCTTGTGCACCAGTCGCTGAAGGTAAGCATGCAGGTGCAGCAGGCGGTTAAGAAGGCAAATGGTATGTCGGCCTTCATAGCGAGAGGGTTTGAGTACAGGAACAAGGATGTCTTGCTGCAGTTGTACAGGGCCTTGGTGAGACCACACCTTGAGTACTATGTGCAGTTTTGGTCGCCTTATCTGAGGAAGGATGTTCTTGCCATGGAAGGAGTTCAGCGAAGATTCACAAGGCTGATACCTTGGATGGCAGGAATGACGTATGAAGAGAGATTGGGTCGATTGGGCTTATACTCGCTGGAGTTCAGAAGAATGAGAGGGGATCTCATTGAAACTTATAAAATTCTGACAGGACAGGACAAACTAGATGCAGGAAGGATGTTCCCGATGGTCGGGGAGTCCAGAACCAGGGGTCACAGTCTAAGGATAAGGGGTAAGCCATTTAGGACAGAAATGAGGAGGAATTTCTTCACCCAGAGACTGGTGAACCTGTGGAATTGTCTGCCACAGAGGCCAATTCATTAAATAGATTCAAGAAGGAGTTGGATATATTTCTTAAGGCTAAAGGGATCAAGGGATATGGGGAGAAAGCAGGGACAGGCTACTGAATTTGGATGATCAGCCATGATCGCATTGAATGGCAGCGCAGGCTAGAGGGGCCGACTGGCCTACGCCTGCTCCTATCTTCTATAATTCTATGATACAAAAATTGGCCGTGTGGTTGATAATGAAGAAGAAAGCTGCAGACTGCAAGAAGATATCAATGGACTGGTCAGGTGGGCAGAACAGTGGCAAATGGAATTCAATCTGGCGAAGTGTGAGGTAATGCATTTGGGGAGGGCTAACAAGGAAAGGGAATACACTATAATTGGTAGGACACTGAGAAGTGCAGAAGATCAGAGGGACCTTGGAGTACATGTTCACAGATCCCTGAAGGTAGCAGGACAGGTAGATAAGGTGTTTAAGAAGGCATACGGGAAACTTGCCTTTATTAGCCGAGGCACAGAATATAAGAGCAGAGAGGTTATGCTTGAACTGTATAAAACACTTGATAGCCCGCAGCTAGAATACTGCGTGCAGTTCTGGTCACCACATTACAGGAAGTATGTGATTGCACTAGAGGGGGTGCAGAGGAGATTTACGAAGATGTTGGTCTGGGGAATTTTAGCTATGAGGATAGATTGGATAGGCTGGGGTTGTTTTCTTTGGAACAGAGGAGGCTGAGGGAAGATCAGTGCTAGTGTGAGCAAGCACTGAGTGCGAGTCAGCAGAGAGTGCTGAGTTCGGGGAAGTGTGAGAGTTCTTTCATTGTTAGTTCTCTTTAAATCATTCTTGATAAGAGTACTTAAGCAGTTTAAGTGAAGGGGAAAAGTTAAATATTTGGGATTCTGTTGGCTCAAGAAGATTGGCTGCCTCATCAGCCAGTAGAAGGAGAGTGAGGAGAGCAGCAGCAGCAGCAGAAGCAGAGTGGTGGTCTCCTTGACCAGGGAGAGGAGGAGGAGGAACAACCAGACTGCAGACCACCACCAACCCAAACTCAACCAGTCCAACTGAGGTGCCTGGAGAGAGAGGACAGGACAGGAGAGGAGAAGGAGAATGAGAAAGGAAGGCCAAGACCAACACCAAAGGAGGAGAGGCCTTTCCATACTGCCTCCCCAATTGGCCTCCATTTTAGGAGAGGGAGAGAGGGGCAAAACATCATAACAAACATCATCTGTTTGGAAGGAGGGAGGAAGACCCCAACATGAGTATAGAGGCGTGCGTCAAAGCCATGGCTGGGGTTGTCGGCCCTTCAGCCATCGTTGCCGCCTCTGAGATGTACGGCAAGGCTGTGTTCTTCCTGGGGTCGGAGCGGGCGGTGTCCCTGGCCATTGAGAAGGGGCTCACCGTGGGCGGGACCTTCCTGCCGGTGGACACCCTTGAGACCACCGCGCAGAGGATTGTTATTTCTAACGTCCCGCCCTTTGTTCCGGGTGAGCTCCTCCTCCCCCACCTACGTCAACTGGGGGAGGTGAGGTCAGGGATCACACCCATCCCGCTCGGCTTCCGGGAAGCCAGCCTCCGGCACGTCTTCTCCTTCCGGCGCCAGCTTTTCGTCCGGCTGGCGCGGGAGGAGGACCTGGACGGCGCGTTCACGGTGCTCCACGGGGGGACCGCCCATCGCGTCTTCTGGACCTCGGGTGGCGTGCGGTGCTACGCCTGTAAGGGGGTGGGGCACGTCCGGAAAAACTGGCACGCCTCCAAGGCCGCCACGACACCTAGCGCGGCCAGGGCAGGCGCCGCCGCCCCCCCTCCCCCTGATACTACCCGCGCGTCGAAATCCACAGATGCGCGGTCGACGTCGGAGGCCAACACCATCACGGCCTCCGGCGGGGGGGAGGGAGAGCGTCCGAGGGGAAGGAAGGCGCTGAGAAAGACCAAACACCTAAGGGCGGATCCCCTCGTGGAGGAAACCACCGATTTGCTCGAACTCACGCCTGCGCTCATCGCGGAGTTAACGGGGACGCGTGAGACTGGGGGGGTCCTCGTGCCCGGGCCCGTGACCGCAACTGCCAAGGCAGATAAATCAAGACCTGCGGCCGGGCTCGGGCCTGAGGGGCCCAAGAAACCCAGTCATCGGAAGGGGGCAGAGAGGGAGGCCCCAGCAGACATGGAGGCCTCCCCCTCTCCGGGCCCCAACACGTTAAAAAGGAGGCTCTACCCCCAGGAGGAGGACAGTGAGGAGGAAGGTCCCTCCGCAAAAGGGGAGTCGTCGCCCGCCGCGGGTGCTGCGCCCAACCCCACCGCTGTCACCATCGTGTGCGATCGGCAGGGGTCTCCTGTCCCTCGGGAGGGTGAGACAGACAAGTCTGTCGGACCCGTGCCTCCCGGGGATGGGGAAGAGACCCTGCCCGTGGGGGTGTGCGCGGAACAACCCGCGGAATTAAATAATAAAGGAGCACCAGAACCGTTGCTCCTCGCCGGGTCGGGCGTCCTGGGGACTGGGGCGGGCGAGGCCAAAGAGGCCGAAACTGAGCCCGCCCACTACGACCCAGATATATCCCAGGGACTGCTCGACCTGGTCGAGGAATATAATAAGAATCCCCAGCCCGCTGGGTCGGAGGCTGGTGGCGGGGAGATAGAAAGCCCCCTGACTCTGTCTCTGACGTTGGCGCCGGACATGCTGGAGGAACTGGGAATTGTTTTCTCCCCGGTTTCTCCGGTTGCTCCGGCGGCTGAGGCGGAGGGGTTCCCGAACCGCCGCCGCCTCCCGGCCTGGCGCCCCTGAAGGAGCCCAGGGTGGACTCCTCTGCCACCGATCCTAGGGGTGGGATCGTGACAGAGGCGGGGCCGGCCGGTGCGGCCGAGCCGTTCGCTGCACCCCGTGCGACGGACGGGTTGGCCGCCGGTGACGACCTCCTGGAGGAGGACGGGGAGTCGGTGTTGGGCACTGAGGACGATTTGGAGTCCATCACCAGTGAGACGGTGGACACCCTCGTCAGTGACCGCGCTCCCTCCCCCCCGTTAGGCAGATACATAGATACATAGATACATAGAAGATAGGAGCAGGAGTAGGCCATCCGGCCCTTCGAACCTGCTCCGCCATTTAATGAGATCATGGCTGATCCTTCAATTCAGTATCCCGTCCCCGCCTTCTCTCCGTAACCCTTAACCCCTTTTGCCTGTAGAAATATATCTAATTCCCTCTTAAATATATTTAATGAGCTGGCGTACACTGCCCTCTGTGGCAATGAGTTCCACAGGTTCACCACCCTCTGAGTGAAGAAATTCCCCCTCATTTCTGTCCTAAATGGTTTAGCCCTTATCCTTAAATTATGTCCTCTAGTTCTGTTCTCACCCGCCAAGGGAAACATTCCTTCTGCATCTAGTCTGTCTAGACCTGTCAGAATTTTATACACTTCTATGAGGTCCCCTCTCAATCTTCTAAACTCCAGTGTGTACATCCCTAAACTACATAGTCTCTCCTCATAGGTCAATCCCGCCATTCCTGGTATCAGCCTGGTGAATCGCCGCTGCACCCCCTCCATGGCAAGAACATCTTTCCTCAGATGAGGCGACCAAAACTGTACACAGTACTCGAGGTGTGGTCTCACCAGTGCCCTGTACAGCTGCAGCAAGGTATCCCTGTTCCTGTATTCCAACCCTTTTGCTATGAAGGCCAGCATACCGTTTGCCTTCTTGACCGCCTGTTGCACCTGCATGCTCGCCTTCAGTGACTGGTGTACAAGAACACCCAGGTCTCTCTGTACTTCCCCCTCTCCCAATTTATTGCCATTTAAATAATAATTTGCCCTCCCGTTCCTGCACCCAAGGTGGATAACTTCGCACTTGTCCACATTATAGTGCATCTGCCATTTATCCGCCCAATCACCCAGTCTGTCCAAATCGCTCTGGAGCTTCCTGGTCTCCTCCTCTGAGCCCACCCCCCCTCCTAGTTTAGTGTCGTCTGCAAATTTGGAAATGCTGCATCCGACTCCCTGATCCAGGTCATTAATGTAAATTGTGAACAGCTGGGGACCCAGGACAGATCCCTGTGGTACCCCACTTGTTACTGCCTGCCATTCAGAAAATGAGCCGTTTATTCCAACTCTCTGTTTTCTATCTGACAGCCAGTTCTCTATCCACGTCAATACTTTCCCCTTTATCCTATGAGCTTCAATTTTCCCTGCTAATCTTTTATGTGGGACCGTATCGAAGGCCTTTTGGAAGTCCAGGTACACCACATCTACTGGCTCTCCCCCATCTATTTTACCAGTTACTCCCTCAAAAAATTCCAATAGATTAGTCAAGCACGATTTACCCTTTGTAAATCCATGTTGACTCTGTCCTATCCTGTCCCCATTTGCTAAGTGCTCCGCTATTTCATCCTTAATGATGGACTCCAGCATTTTGCCCACAACTGATGTAAGGCTTACAGGTCTGTAATTACCTGCTTTTTCCCTACCCCCCTTTTTGAACAGTGGGGTAACGTTAGCTACCCTCCAATCCATGGGCACTGTTCCCGAGTCTAATGAATTCTGAAAAATCATACTTAGTGCATCCGCTATCTCTAGGGCCACCTCCTTCAGTACCCTAGGATGCATGTTATCAGGCCCTGGGGATTTGTCCGCCTTCAATCCCTTTAGCTTCCTTAACACCATATCCTTAGAGATATTGATTTGCGTCAGTTCCTCCTTTACCAATGTCCCTATTTTTCCCGATATCCCAGGGAGGTTTTTTGTGTCTTCCTTCGTAAAGACTGACCCAAAGTATGCATTTAGTTGGTCTGCCATTTCCTTATTTCCCGTTATATATTCCCCCGTATCTGACTGCAATGGACCAACTTTGGTTTTCACCAGTCTTTTCCTCTTGATATACTTATAAAAGCTTTTGGAGTTAGTTTTTATATTTTCCGCCAGCTTGCTTTCGTAAGCTATTTTGCCCCTCTTGATTAAGCCCTTTGTCCTCCTTTGCTCTATCTTAAACTGTTCCCAATCTTGCGCTCTGGCGCTTTTTTTGGCTATTTTATACGCCCTATCTTTGGATTTTATGCTGTCTCTAATTTCCCCTGTTATCCACGGTTGAGTCACCTTTTTAGATTTCCTTTTATGCCAGATTGGTATAAACAATTTTTGCAATTTTGTCATTCTATCTTTAAATGCTTGCCATTGTTTATCTACCTCCAGTCCTCCCAGGAACGTTGTCCAATCAGACCTACTCAGTTCCCGTCTAATGGCATCATAATTCCCCTTGTTTAAATTCAGGACCTTAGTCTCTGAGTCAATTTGTTCGCTCTCCATTTCGAGTGAGAAATCGATCATGTTATGATCGCTCTGACCCAAGGGTCCCCGTACAACAAGATTACTAATTAGTCCCTTCTCATTGCACAGTACCCAGTCCAATATAGCCTGTACCCGAGTTGGTTCCTCGACATATTGATCCAGATAACCATCCCTTAAACACTCAAGGAATTCCTCCTCCTCATTATTTTTACTGATTAGGCTATTCCAATCTATATGTAAGTTAAAGGTAGAGGTTGCACTATGCTTCTGAGATGAAGATAACCATAGCCAGCCTCAAGTTCAACGGCAGCAGGGAGGCGCGTCGTAGATTCAATAACTTCTCGGTCCTTCGGGACGGAAAATATGCAGTGTGCTTCCTGCAAGAAACCCACACCGTTCCGGGAGACGAGGCCACGTGGCTCCTGGAGTGGCAAGGAGGGGTCAGCATGAGTCACCTCTCCAACAATTCCTGCGGGGTGGCCGTCTTGCTGGCCCCGCATTTTCAGCCGGAGATCTTGAGGGTCAAGGAGCACGTGCCGGGCCGCTTGCTCCAAGTCACTGTTCGCCTGGGAGGCGTGCCGCTCCATTTAGTGAACGTGTACGCCCCCCAGACCGGTGCGCAACAAGTGCGCTTCTTCGGAGAAGTGTCCGCTCTTCTGGGCTCCATCGACGTGGGCGAGTGCGTCATCCTCGGGGGGGATTTCAATTGTACCCTCGAGGCGCGGGACCGGTCGGGTCCCCCGCGAAGCCCGGCGGCGATGGAGAAGTTGCAGGACCTGGTCGGGTCCTTCGACTTGGTGGACGTCTGGCGAAATCTCCATCCCGACTCCAGCGCCTTCACTTGGGTGGGGTCTGGAGGAGGAAGGTCCAGAATCGACCGCCTTTACATTTCCCGGGCGTACGTCTCCTGCGTTCCGGCGGCTTCCATGCGGCCGGTGCCGTGCACGGACCACCACCTGGTGTGGGCGGAGCTCGCTCCGCTGCGCGCGCGGGGGGGGTTCCGCGTACTGGCATTTTAACAACCTGCTGCTGGAGGACGCGCGGTTCCGGGATTCGTTTCGCCGGTTCTGGGCCGACTGGAGAAGGAAGCGGGGAGGCTTCCCCTCCTTGAGGCTATGGTGGGACGTGGGCAAGGCTCACGTCCGCGTCTTCTGTCAGGAGTACGCGAAGGGGTCGAGCAAGAGGCGGGAGGCCCGGGTCGGGCGATTGGAGAAAGAAGTGCTCGACCTGGAGTCCCGTCTCGGTCAAGTCGTCGAAGACCCGGCCCTGCGGAAGGTGTACGAAGAGAAGGGCGCGCTGAAGGACCTGCAGTTGGTCGGGTCCCGAGGCGCGTACGTGAGGTCGCGGATCCAGTTCTTGCGGGACCTGGACCGCGGCTCCCCCTTCTTCTACTCGCTGGAAAAAAGACGGGGGGTCCGTAAGCAGCTCTTGGGGCTGCTGGCCGACGACGGATCTCTGGTCTCGGATCCGGAGGGCATCAGCGCGGAGGCCCGGGCCTATTACGGGGCTCTGTTCTCTTCGGATCTGTCCAGCGAGGATGCGCGCAGAGTTTTGTGGGAGGACCTGCCGAAGGTCGGCCCGGAGGGCGCCGAGAATTTAGAAGCTCCGCTAAGCCTGGCGGAGCTGACCGGCGCCAGCTCTCGAGGGGCAAGTCCCCGGGGCTGGACGGGCTGACCGTGGAGTTCCACAGGGCGTTCTGGGACGTCTTGGGGGACGACTACGCGCGGGTCCTGGGGGAAAGTCTGGCGACCGGGGAGATGCCCCTCTCTTGGCGCAGGGCGGTCATCGTTCTGCTGCCGAAGAAGGGCGATCTCCGCCGCCTTAAGAACTGGCGCCCGGTCTCCCTCCTCAGCACGGACTACAAAATTTTTGCCAGGGCTATGTCTGCTCGCCTTGGCACCGTGCTGGCCCACATGATCCACCCCGACCAGTCCTACACGGTCCCGGGCCGGTCCATCCACGACAACATCCACCTGGTCCGGGACCTGGTCCACCATTCCCAGAGGGCTGGTCTGTCGGTCGCCTTCCTTTCCCTGGATCAGGAGAAGGCGTTCGACAGGGTGGATCACGAGTATCTTTTCGGGACTCTGCGCGCATTCGGGTTCGGGACGCATTTCGTCTCCCGGATCCGACTTCTGTACGCCGCCGTGGAGTGTCTGATTAAAGTTAACGGGTCTTTGACGGCACCCCTTCGCTTCGGGAGGGGGGTGCGTCAGGGATGCCCCATGTCCGGTCAGTTATATGCCGTTTGCGTGGAGCCTTTCCTGCGCCTCTTGCGGAAGAGGTTGACGGGACTGGCTCTGCAAGGGCCGGGCGTGGAGGTGGTCCTCTCGGCTTACGCCGATGACGTGCTCCTCGCGGTCACGGATCCCGTCGACTTGCGGAGGATGCGAGATTGCCAGCAGATTTACTCGGACGCATCCTCCACCAAGATCAACTGGGAGAAATGTTCTGGACTCCTGGTGGGCCCATGGCGGGTGGACTCCCTGCCGGAGGAGTTCGGGCCTTTCGCCTGGAGCACCACGCACCTCCGCTACCTGGGAGTCTACCTCAGCCCGGCCGAGGACGCCTGGCCGGCGAACTGGCAAGAGCTGGAGGCCAAAGTCACCGCTCGCCTAGGGCGCTGGACGGGACTGCTCCGAGTGTTGTCCTACAGGGGTCGAGCGCTGGTCATAAACCAGCTGGTGGCCGCCATGTTGTGGTACCGGTTGGTCACTTTGATCCCTCCCCCTGCGTTTGTCGCCAAGATGCAGAAGAAGCTCGTCGACTTCTTCTGGGACAAAAGGAAGCACTGGGTCTCTGCCGCGGTTCTGAGTCTCCCGCTTAGGGAGGGCGGTCAGGCGCTGGTGTGCCTTCGCACCCAGGCGGCGACTTTCCGTCTTCAGACGCTGCAGAGATACCTGTACGTGGAGAATCCTCCTAGGTGACGTGCGCTGGCGACGTATTTCTTCCGCCAGCTGTACGGCCTCAATTACGACACGCAGCTCCTGTTTGTGAGAGTGGGCGGCACGCGTGCCAGCCTGCGGGAGCTGCCTGTCTTCTACCAGGAACTGCTATGGGTTTGGAACAGCGTCGCCTCCGAGCGCAGTTCTCCGCCGTCAGGAGCGGCGGCCGTCCTTCGGGAGCCACTGCTCAGGAATCCGCACCTCCTCGACCGCGGGTTCGGTAGGCTGGCGGAGGGCAGGGCTGTACCCGGTAAGGTGACTAGAGTCGGGGACCTGCTCGATGGCGGAGGA
>JASTWF010002800.1:0-16803 GCA_030390025.1 Squalus acanthias
GCACTGTCGGAGGGGCAGTACTGAGGGAGTGCTGCACTGTGGAGGGACAGTACTGAGGGAGTGCCGCACTGTCGGAGGGGCAGTACTGAGGGAGCGCTGCACTGTCGGAGGGGCCGTACTGAGGGGGAGCTGCACTGTCGGAGGGGCAGTACTGAGGGAGTGTTGCACTGTGGGAGGGGCAGGACTGAAGGAGAGCTGCACTGTCGGAGGGGCAGTACTGAGGGAGCGTTGCACTGTCGGAGGGGCAGTACTGAGGGAGTGCAGCACTGTCGGAGGGGCAGTACTGAGGGAGTGCTGCACTGTCGGAGGGCCAGGACTGAAGGAGAGCTGCACTGTCGGCGGGGCCGTACTGAGGGAGAGCTGCATTGTCGGAGGGGCAGTACTGAGGGAGCGTTGCACTGTCGGAGGGGCAGTACTGAGAGAGCGCTGCACTGTCAGAGGGGCAGTACTGAGGGAGCGCCGCACTGTCAGAGGGGCAGTACTGAGGGAGCGCCGCACTGTGGGAGGGGCAGTACTGAGGGAGCGCTGCACTGTCGGAGGGGCAATACTGAGGGAGAGCTGCACTGTCGGAGGGGCAGTACTGAGGGAGCGCTGCACTGTCGGAGGGGCAATACTGAGGGAGAGCTGCACTGTCGGAGGGGCCGTACTGAGGGAGAGCTGCACTGTCGGAGGGGCAGTACTGAGGGAGCGCTGCACTGTCGGAGGGGCAATACTGAGGGAGAGCTGCACTGTCGGAGGGGCCGTACTGAGGGAAAGCTGCACTGTCAGAGGGGCAGTACTGAGGGAGCGCTGCACTGTCGGAGGGGCAGTACTGAGGGAGTGCTGCACTGTCGGAGGGGCAGTACTGAGGGAGCGCCACACTGTCGGAGGGGCAGTACTGAGGGAGCGCGCGCTGTAGGAGGGGCAGTACTGAGGGAGTGCTGTACTGTCGGAGGGGCAGTACTGAGGGAGTGCTGCACTGTCGGAGGGGCAGTACTGAGGGAGTGCTGCACTGTCGGAGAGGCAGTACTGAGGGAGAGCCGCACTGTCGGAGAGGCAGTACTGAGGGAGCGCCGCACTGTGGGAGGGGCAGTACTGAGGGAGTGCTGCACTGTCGGAGGGGCAGTACTGAGGGAGTGCTGCACTGTCGGAGAGGCAGTACTGAGGGAGCGCCGCACTGTCGGAGAGGCAGTACTGAGGGAGCGCCGCACTGTGGGAGGGGCAGTACTGAGGGAGTGCTGCACTGTCGGAGGGGCAGTACTGAGGGAGAGCTGCACTGTCAGAGGGGCAGTACTGAGGGAGCGCTGCACTGTGGGAGGGGCAGTACTGAGGGAGTGCTGCACTGTCGGAGGGGCAGTACTGAGGGAGAGCTGCACTGTCAGAGGGGCAGTACTGAGGGAGCGCTGCACTGTGGGAGGGGCAGTACTGAGGGAGAGTCGCACTGTCTGAGGGGCAGTAATGAGGGAGCGCTGCACTGTTGGAGGGACAGTACTGAGGGAGCGCCGCACTGTCGGAGGGGCAGTACTGAGGGAGTGCTGCACTGTGGGAGGGACAGTACTGAGGGAGTGCCGCACTGTCGGAGGGGCAGTACTGAGGGAGCGCTGCACTGTCGGAGGGGCCGTACTGAGGGGGAGCTGCACTGTCGGAGGGGCAGTACTGAGGGAGTGATGCACTGTGGAGGGGCAGGACTGAAGGAGAGCTGCACTGTCGGAGGGGCAGTACTGAGGGAGCGTTGCACTGTCGGAGGGGCAGTACTGAGGGAGCGCTGCACTGTCAGAGGGGCAGTACTGAGGGAGCGCTGCACTATCAGAGGGGCATTACTGAGGGAGCGCTGCACTGTCGGAGGGGCAGTACTGAGGGAGTGCTGCACTGTCGGAGGGGCAGCACTGAGGGAGTGCTGCACTGTCGGAGGGGCAGTACTGAGGGAGTGCAGCACTGTCGGAGGGGCAGTACTGAGGGAGTGCTGCACTGTCGGAGGGCCAGGACTGAAGGAGAGCTGCACTGTCGGAGGGGCCGTACTGAGGGAGAGCTGCATTGTCGGAGGGGCAGTACTGAGGGAGCGTTGTACTGTCGGAGGGGCAGTACTGAGAGAGCGCTGCACTGTCAGAGGGGCAGTACTGAGGGAGCGCCGCACTGTCAGAGGGGCAGTACTGAGGGAGCGGCGCACTGTGGGAGGGGCAGTACTGAGGGAGCGCTGCACTGTCGGAGGGGCAGTACTGAGGGAGTGCTGCACTGTCGGAGGGGCAGTACTGAGGGAGTGCTGCACTGTCGGAGGGGCAGTACTGAGGGAGTGCTGCACTGTCGGAGGGGTAGTACTGAGGGAGTGCTGCACTGTCAGAGCGGCAGTACTGAGGGAGTGCTGCACTGTCGAAGGGGCAGTACTGAGGGAGTGCAGCACTGTCGGAGGGACAGTATTGAGGGAGTGCTGCACTGTCGGAGGGGCAGTACTGAGGGTGCGTCACACTGTCGGAGGAGCAGTACTGAAGGAGTGCTGCACTGTAGGAGGGGCAGTACTGAGGGTGCGTCGCGCTGTCGGAGGGGCAGTACTGAGGGAGCGCTGCACTGTCGGAGGGGCAGTACTGAGGGAGTGCTGCACTGTCAGAGGGGCAGTACTGAGCGAGTGCTGCACTGTCGGAGGGGTAGTACTGAGGGAGTGCTGCACTGTCGGAGCGGCAGCACTGAGGGAGTGCTGCACTGTCGGAGGGGCAGTACTGAGGGAGTGTTGCACTGTGGGAGGGGCAGGACTGAAGGAGAGCTGCACTGTCGGAGGGGCAGTACTGAGGGAGTGTTGCACTGTCGGAGGGGCAGTACTGAGGGAGCGCTGCACTGTCAGAGGGGCAGTACTGAGGGAGCGCTGCACTGTCAGAGGGGCAGTACTGAGGGAGCGCTGCACTGTCGGAGGGGCAGTACTGAGGGAGTGCTGCACTGTCGGAGGGGCAGCACTGAGGGAGTGCTGCACTGTCGGAGGGGCAGTACTGAGGGAGTGCTGCACTGTCGGAGGTGCAGTACTGAGGGAGTGCAGCACTGTCGGAGGGGCAGTACTGTGGGAGTGCTGCACTGTCGGAGGGGCAGGACTGAAGGAGAGCTGCACTGTCGGAGGGGCAGTACTGAGGGAGAGCTGCACTGTCGGTGGGGCAGTACTGAGGGAGCGTTGCTCTGTCGGAGGGGCAGTACTGAGGGAGTGCTGCACTGTCGGAGGGGCAGTACTGAGGGTGCGTCACACTGTCGGAGGAGCAGTACTGAAGCAGTGCTGCACTGTAGGAGGGGCAGTACTGAGGGTGCGTCGCACTGTCGGAGGGGCAGTACTGAGGGAGCGCTGCACTGTCGGAGGGGCAGTACTGAGGGAGTGCTGCACTGTCGGAGGGGTAGTACTGAGGGAGTGCTGCACTGTCAGAGCGGCAGTACTGAGGGAGTGCTGCACTGTCGGAGGGGCAGTACTGAGGGAGTGCAGCACTGTCGGAGGGGCAGTATTGAGGGAGTGCTGCACTGTCGGAGGGGCAGTACTGAGGGTGCGTCGCACTGTCGGAGGGGCAGTACTGAGGGAGCGCTGCACTGTCGGAGGGGCAGTACGGATGGAGTGCTGCACTGTCAGAGGGGCAGTACTGAGCGAGCGCTGCACTGTCGGAGGGGTAGTACTGAGGGAGTGCTGCACTGTCGGAGCGGCAGTACTGAGGGAGTGCTGCACTGTCGGAGGGGCAGTACTGAGGGAGTGTTGCACTGTGGGAGGGGCAGGACTGAAGGAGAGCTGCACTGTCGGAGGGGCAGTACTGAGGGAGCGTTGCACTGTCGGAGGGGCAGTACTGAGGGAGCGCTGCACTGTCAGAGGGGCAGTACTGAGGGAGCGCTGCACTGTCAGAGGGGCAGTACTGAGGGAGCGCTGCACTGTCGGACGGGCAGTACTGAGGGAGTGCTGCACTGTCGGAGGGGCAGCACTGAGGGAGTGCTGCACTGTCGGAGGGGCAGTACTGAGGGAGTGCAGCACTGTCGGAGGGGCAGTACTGAGGGAGTGCTGCACTGTCGGAGGAGCAGGACTGAAGGAGAGCTGCACTGTTGGAGGGGCAGTACTGAGGGAGAGCTGCACTGTCGGAGGGGCAGTACTGAGGGAGCGTTGCACTGTCGGAGGGGCAGTACTGAGGGAGCGCTGCACTGTCAGAGGGGCAGTACTGAGGGAGCGCTGCACTGTCAGAGGGGCAGTACTGAGGGAGCGCTGCACTGTCGGACGGGCAGTACTGAGGGAGTGCTGCACTGTCGGAGGGGCAGCACTGAGGGAGTGCTGCACTGTCGGAGGGGCAGTACTGAGGGAGTGCAGCACTGTCGGAGGGGCAGTACTGAGGGAGTGCTGCACTGTCGGAGGAGCAGGACTGAAGGAGAGCTGCACTGTTGGAGGGGCAGTACTGAGGGAGAGCTGCACTGTCGGAGGGGCAGTACTGAGGGAGCGTTGCACTGTCGGAGGGGCAGTACTGAGGGAGTGCTGCACTGTCGGAGGGGCAGTACTGAGGGTGCGTCACACTGTCGGAGGAGCAGAACTGAAGCAGTGCTGCACTGTAGGAGGGGCAGTACTGAGGGTGCGTCGCACTGTCGGAGGGGCAGTACTGAGGGAGCGCTGCACTGTCGGAGGGGCAGTACTGAGGGAGTGCTGCACTGTCGGAGGGGCAGTACTGAGGGAGTGCTGCACTGTCGGAGGGGTAGTACTGAGGGAGTGCTGCACTCTCGGAGCGGCAGTACTGAGGGAGTGCTGCACTGTCGGAGGGGCAGTACTGAGGGAGTGTTGCACTGTGGGAGGGGCAAGACTGAAGGAGAGCTGCACTGTCGGAGGGGCAGTTCTGAGGGAGCGTTGCACTGTCGGAGGGGCAGTACTGAGGGAGCGCTGCACTGTCAGAGGGACAGTACTGAGGGAGCGCTGCACTGTCAGAGGGGCAGTACTGAGGGAGTGCTGCACTGTCGGAGGGGCAGTACTGAGGGAGTGCTGCACTGTCGGAGGGGCAGCACTGAGGGAGTGCTGCACTGTCGGAGGGGCAGTACTGAGGGAGTGCTGCACTGTCGGAGGGGCAGGACTGAAGGAGAGCTGCACTGTCGGAGGGGCCGTACTGAGGGAGAGCTGCACTGTCGGAGGGGCAGTACTGAGGGAGCGTTGCACTGTCGGAGGGGCAGTACTGAGGGAGCGCCGCACTGTGGGAGGGGCAGTACTGAGGGAGCGCTGCACTGTCGGAGGGGCAGTACTGAGGGAGTGCTGCACTGTCGGAGGGGCAGTACTGAGGGAGTGCTGCACTGTCGGAGGGGTAGTACTGAGGGAGTGCTGCACTGTCGGAGCGGCAGTACTGAGGGAGTGCAGCACTGTCGGAGGGGCAGTACTGAGGGAGTGCCGCACTGTCGGAGGGGCAGTACTGAGGGTGCGTCACACTGTCGGAGGAGCAGTACTGAAGGAGTGCTGCACTGTAGGAGGGGCAGTACTGAGGGTGCGTCGCACTGTCGGAAGGGCAGTACTGAGGGAGCGCTGCACTGTTGGAGGGGCAGTACTGAGGGAGTGCTGCACTGTCGGAGGGGCAGTACTGAGGGTGCGTCACACTGTCGGAGGAGCAGTACTGAAGGAGTGCTGCACTGTAGGAGGGGCAATACTGAGGGTGCATCGCACTGTCGGAGGGGCAGTACTGAGGGAGCGCTGCACTGTCGGAGGGGCAGTACTGAGGGAGTGCTGCACTATCGGAGGGGCAGTACTGAGGGTGCGTCAAACTGTCGGAGGGGCAGTACTGAAGGAGTGCTGCACTGTAGGAGAGGCAGTACTGAGGGTGCGTCGCACTGTCGGAGGGGCAGTACTGAGGGAGCGCTGCACTGTCAGAGGGGCAGTACTGAGGGAGTGCCGCACTGTCGGAGGGGCAGTTCTGAGGGAGTGCTGCACTGTCGGAGGGGCAGTACTGAGGGAGTGCAGCACTGTCTGAGGGGCAGTACTGAGGGAGTGCTGCACTGTCGGAGGGGCAGTACTGAGGGAGTGCAGCACTGTCGGAGGGGCAGTACTGAGGGAGTGCAGCACTGTCGGAGGGGCAGTGCTGGGGGAGTGCCGCACTGTCGGAGGAGCCGTCTTTCACGTGAAACATTAAACCAAGTTTGCCTGCTCACGTTGGAGTAAAAGATCCCATGGATCAAAAGAAGAGCAGAGGAGTTCTCCCGATGTCTTGGACAACATTCCTTCCTCAACCAACACCATCAAAATCCAAGTAACTGCTCACTCTCATGTGTGGCATCTTCCTTTGCGTAAATTGATGGCAGTGGTTGCCTACGTAAAAGTACCACACGTCATAAGTAATTTGTTGGCCGTGAAAGGCTTTCTTCCCTTTTTTCTTGTCTCTTTCGGTGCCGCCTAAAAAACTACTTTCTGATTTCTCTCATCATCTCTGGTAATGCACCCTGGTCATGATCACAGAGCCTGCTGTTAGTGATTAAGACCGCCTATTTCCACCTCCGTAACATCGCCCGTCTCCGCCCTTGCCTCAGCTCATCCGCTGCTGAAACCCTCATCCGTGCCTTTGTTACCTCCAGACTTGACTATTCCAACGCACTCCTGGCTGGCCTCCCACCTTCCACCCTACGTAAACTTGAGGTCATCCAAAACTCGGCTGCCCGTGTCCTAACCCGCACCAAGTCCCATTCACCCATCACTGCCCCACCCTGTGCTCGCTGATCTACATTGGCTCCCGATCCGGCAACACCTCAATTTTAAAATTCTCATCTTGTTTTAAAATCCTTCCATGGCCTCTCCCCTCCCTATCTCTGTAACCTCCACCAGCCCTAGAACCCTCCGAATATCTGCGATCTTCCAATTGTGGCCTCTTGCACATCCCCGATTTTAATCGCTCCACCATTGGTGGCCCCAAGGCCCTAAGCTCTGGAACTCCCTCCCTAAACCTTTCTCTCCTGTAAGATGCTTAGATGCTCCCTAACAGCACTGTGGGAGTACCTTCACCACATGGACTGCAGCGATTCAAGAAGGCGGCTCACCACCACCTTCTCAAGGGCAATTAGGAATGGGCAATAAATGCTGGCCTTGCCAGCGATGCCCAGATGAATATTTAAAAAATGCACCTTAAACCTAGCTCTTTGACCAAGCTTTTGGTCACCTATCCTAATGTCTCCTTCTTTGACTCAGTGTCAAGTTCTGTCTCTGGATGAGCTCAAGTTTATGGAGGGTGGTAAGTGGGAGGCCAGCCAGGAGAGCATTGGAATAGTCAAGTCTAGAGGTGACAAAAGCATGGAAGAGGGTTTCAACAACAAACGGGCTGAGGCAGGGGCGGAGACAGGCGATATACGGAGGTGAAAGTCGGTGCTGTTGGTGATGGAGAGAAAGAAAGAAGGAAGAAAGACTTGCATTTCTACAGCGCCTTTCACGACCTCAGGACATCTCAAAGCGCTTTACAGCCAATAAAATACTTTTGAAGTGTAGTCGCTGTTGTCATGTGGGAAACGCGGCAGCCAAAATTGCGCACAGCAAGCTCCCACAAACAGCAATGTGATAATGACCAGATAATCTGTTTTTGTTATGTTGGTTGAGGGATAAATATTGGCCCCAGGACACCGGGGATATAGTGTCGAAAGCTCTGCTCAGGACACCGAGGTTGCGAACTGTCGGTGCATGTAAATGAGTCTTACAGCCCTAAGACGACACCACCCCTTTAACTGGTATCGCTGGAGTTTTGACAACGTAAACAATTTAACAATGAGTGAGATAGGTGCAATCTCTGTGGACAGCTGAAGGCTCTGGTTTAGCTCAGGCGGAGTTGCCCTCAGAAGCTACGTGGAGCAGATAAAGCAACAGGAGAGACAAAGTGGATATTATCGGTCGGAGACGAAATCCAGTGCCTCTCACGCAACCATTCCACGCGGCCGAATCCTGAGCTGAGATTTCTCCCAGTCAGGAACACGCTGTGGCCTCAAAGTGCGTTGAGACAGACTCAACAGTGTAGAAAAGAGATTTGGTTTAGTGTGACCTGTGGCTCAGTGGGTGAGTCTACCCTCTGAGTCAGAGGGTCGTGGGTTCAGGAGAGCATTGAAATAGTTGCGTCTGGAAGTCACAAAGGCATCCATGAGCCTAGAAGGATATATATCCTAGAAGGATATGCTGATAGGGTGAGATGAAGAGGGGTGGGAGGAGGCTCGTGTGGAGCATAAACACCAGCATGGACCAGTTGGGCCAAATGGCCTGTTTCTGTGTAATTCTACATGTAATGAGTGGAGAGTATCACAGCAAAGTTGTCCTTTTATCCCTTCTTTGTCCTATCTGCACACACACAAAGGCCCAGAATTTGCGTTCAGCAACGAAACGAAGGTGTGCGTTGGAATAGTTGGGTCTGGAAGTCACACAGGGCAGCCAGTGGGGAAGCTGTCAATGACTGACCGCGACTCCTGGATCTCCACACGCCCCTGCACAAAATGCCGAAGTTACGGTCAGTTTCAAAGGCGGAATGAAGCCGAACGCTGCCTGTTCGCCATCAGCCGGACCGCAAATTCCGAGCCCTAAGGTGCCCGCTGGGAAACAATCAGGGGGAACTCTGCTGTACAGAAGATGAGGGTCATCAAGAAATAGCAGGTGGGACGGTTGGGTTTTAAAATTGGTAGATTGTCGGAGAAAGAGAACAATGAGGAAGGTTCGGAATTGGCCCCTTTCTTCAGCCCGAGGATACAGTAAATGATCGTAGGTAACAGCGCAATGAATCTTAATTTCAATTCAATAAGGATTCAAAGAAGACCAACAGTGTTCAAAGATGGTGGATTTAGACTGTAGGGAGAACAAGTTCCAAGGAGTACTGACCACTGGAGAACTGTTAAAGTAGAGACATGAAAGGTCGCAGACATGATTCATGATGTGTGAGAGAGGACCGACAACACATTGGCCAGATATGGCACCAGGATTGAACTCTTGGGCAAGATTAGACTTTATAGAGTTAAGAGTTCTTAAAATCATCGAATCATACAGCACAGAAGGAGGCCATTTGACCCATTGTGCCTGTGCCGGCTCTTTGAAAGAGCTCTCCAATTAGTCCCACTCCCCCTTGCTCTTTCCCCAGAGCCCTGCAAATTTTTTCCCTTCAAGTATTTATCCAATTCCCTTTTGAAAGTTACTATTGAATCTGTTCCCACCGCCCTTTCAGGCAGCGCGTTCCAGATCACAACAACTCGCTACGTAAAAAAATGTTGCCTCATCTCACCTCCGGTTCTTTTGCCAATCACCCTTAAATCTGTGTCCTCTGGTTACCGACCCTCCTGCCACTGGAAACAGTTTCTCCTTATTTACCTCAGGATTTTGAACACCTCTATTAAATCTCATTATTGACGAAGGGAAAGCTAATGTTTGACACAGAAGAGGAACCCAAGCTTCCTTGAGGAATTTTTTGCGATGGAGGAGATGTGGGAGTTCCAGGTGAGTATCAACACTGAGCATCAGGCAACAAGGGCGGGATACAACCCCACATTGGCTTCCCAGCATGCAAAGTGAATCCGACGATCTACCTCAACGTCAAAGAAAGAAAGAAAGACATTATTGCATTTCTATAGCGCCTTTCACGACCTCAGGACGTCCCAAAACGCTTTACAGCCAATGAAGTGCTTTTGAAGTGTAGTCACTGTTGTAATGTAGGGAAACCTGGCAGCCAATTTGTGCACAGCAAGCTCCCACAAAGATAATCTGTTTGATTGAGGGATAAATATTGGCCCCAGGACTCCCCTGCTCTTCATTGAAATATTGCCGTGGGATCTTTTACGCCCAGCCGAGAGAGTGCAGATGGGCTGTCAGCTGGTGTGAGGGCAGGGACTGGACGGCGACAGTACAATCATATTTATAGACACTGTTTCCTAGGGGCAAAGTATCTCTCTGGGCAATGAGCCCAATCTGACCACAAGTGTCGTTCCTGTGCAGCTTCCTGTTTTCAATTGTATTCTGGACTGTGCAGCTTTCCAAAGGGAAGGACAGACAGAGCTTGTATTATACCAAACAAAAAGGGAGAGATTCATGCTATTTATTTATCTCAACATCATCTCTATTTTTGTTTTCCAGATTTATTTCTTTGTTTTCGGAAGGTAATGACTCATTATTTTTTAATTTGCGCTGGGTGTGTGGGAAGCACTGGCAAGGCCCATCTCTAGCTGCTCTTAATTAAATTTATTTTTCTAATTCATGCTCGGGATATGGGTGTCACTGGAACATAGGAACAGGAGGAGGCCATTCAGCCCCTCGAGCCTGTTCCACCCTTCAATTAGATCATGGCTGAACTGTGTCTTAACTCCATCTACCCGCCTTGGTTCCGTAACCCTTAATACTCTTGCCTAACAAAAATCTATCAATCTTAGTTTTGAATATTTCTATTGACCCTCGGCCTCAACAGCTTTTTGGGGGAGAGAGTTCCAGATTTCCACCACCCTTTGTGTGAAGAAGTGCTTCCTGACATCGCCCCCTGAACGGCCTGGCTCTAATTTTAAGTTTATGCCCCCTTGTTCTGGACTCCCCCCACCAGAGGAAATAGTTTCTCTCTATCTACCCTACCAACTCCTTTAATCATCTTAAACACTGGCAAAGCTGTCATTTATTGCCCATCCCTCGTTGCCCAAGTAGGGGTTTGATCTGACTGAGTGGCTTGTTAGGCCACTTCCGAGGGAAAGTTAAGAGTCAAAATCAAAACATAAGCCGAAACTTTCACCATCGCCGTGGACCAAAAATGGGCGATTGCGGATCGATTGGCCGCTCGTTATCGACGAGTTCCTCTTCCATGGCCAGCCGTGGTTCAGTCAGTAGCGCGTTCCCCTCTGAGTCACAGGGCTGCACCCTCCAGAAGCTTGAGCTCCTCCAAAGCTCTGCTGCCCGTATCGCAAGTCCCGTTCACCCATCACCCTTGTGCTCGCTGGTCTACATTGGCTCCCGGTACGCCAACGCCTCGATTTTAAAATTCTCATCCTTGTTTTCAAATCCCTCCATGGCCTCGTCCCTCTTTATCTCTATAACCTCCTCCAGCCCCACAACCCCCTGAGATCTCTGCGCTCCTCCAGTTCTGGCCTCTTGAGTAGCCCCGATTTTCATCGCTCCACCATTGGTGGCCATGCCTTCAACTGTCTAGGCCCTAAGCTCTGGAATTCTCTCCCTAAACCTCTCCACCTCTCTCTAAGTTTAAGACGCTTCTTAAAACCTACCTCTGTGACCAAGCTTTTAGTCACCTGTCCTAATATCTCATGTGGCTCAGTGTTAATTTTTGCTTGATAACGTTCCTGTGAAGCACCTTGGGACATTTTACTATGTTCAAGGCGCTATATAAATGCAATGTGTTGTTGTTGTGGGTTCAAGTCCCACTCCAGAGACTTGAGCACAATGCTGAGGGAGTGCTGCACTGTTGGAGGTGCCATCTTTCGGATGAAACATTAAACTGTGGCCCGTTCTTCCCTCTCAGGTGGACGTAAAAGATATCATGGTACTACTTCAAAGAAGAGCAGGGGAGCTCTCTCCAGTGTCCTGCGGCCAATATTTATCCCTCAATCAACATCATTAAAACATTGATGACTGTATCGGTGCTGTTTCCTGCTCTCGCCCTGAACTAGAAAATTTCATTCACTTTGCTTCCAATAGCCACCCTTCCCTCACCTTCACATAGTCCATCTCCGACTCTTCCCTTCCCTTCCTCGACTTCTCTATCTTCATCTCTGGGGATACGCTATTGAAAAACATTCACTACAAGCCCACTGACTCCCACAGCTACCTCGACTACACTTCCTCCCACCCCGCTTCCTGTAAGGACTCTATTCCATTCTCCCAGTTTCTCCGTCTCCGCCGCATCTGTTCTGACGATGCCACCTTCCATACTAGTGCTTCCGACATGTCTTCCTTTTTCCTCAACCGAGGATTCCCCTCTACTGTGGTTGACATGGCCCTTGACCGTGTCCGTTCTATTTCCTGCACTTCTGCTCTCACCCCTTCCCCTCCCTCCCAGAACCATGATAGGGTTCCCCTTGTCCTCACCTTTCACCCCACCAGCCTTCACATTCAACGGATCATCCTCCGCCATTTCCGCCACCTTCAACATGAGCCCACCACCAAACACATCTTCCCCTCCCCTCCCCTTTCAACATTCCGAAGGGACCACTCACTCCGCGACACCCTGGTCCACTCCTCTATCACCCCCAACACCCCTTCCCCTTCACCCGGCACCTTCCTGTGCAAGCACAGGAGATGCAACACCTGCCCTTTTACCTCCTCCCTTCCCACTGTCCAGGGCCCCAAATACTCCTTCCAGGTGAAACAGCGATTTACTTGTACTTCTTGCAATTTAGTATACTGTATTCGCTGTTCACAATGCGGTCTCCTCTACATTGTGGAGACCAAACGCAGATTGGGTGACCGCTTTGCGAAACACCTCCGTTTAGTCCATAAGGGTGACCCCGAGCTTCCGGTCGCCTGTCACTTTAATTCTCCGCTCCACTCCCACTCAGACCTCACCGTCTTCGGCCTCTTACACTGTTCCAATGAAGCTCAATGTAAGCTCGAGGGACAGCACCTCATCTTTCGATTAGGCACTTTACAGCCTTCTGGACTCAACATCGAGTTCAACAATTTCAGACCATAACCTCTGCCCTTATCTTTTTTTTCCATTTATTTTTTTTCTCTCACACATGGCAGCTGTCTTTCATTCTGCCAATGCCATTTACACTTTATCTAGAGCCATCTTTTATTTCTTAACTTGTCCCATTACCATCTCCTTTTGCCTTGCACCATCATCCCTTTTGTCTCTTAATCTCTCCTGCCTTCCATTCAATCACAGACCTTCCCCTTTTGTTCTTTCCTCCCCCCACCCCCCTTTCCCTGCCCCTACACTTGCTCAAAAACCTGTTCCATCTCCAGCTTTTTCCAGATCTGACGAAGGGTCATTGACCTGAAACGTTAACTCTGTTTCTCTCTCCACAGATGCTGCCTGAACTGCTGAGTATTTCCAGCATTTTCTGTTTTTATTTCAGATTTCCAGCATCTGCAGTATTTTGCTTTTGTTTTTCATTAAAACAGATGATCTGGTCATTATCACATTACTGTTTGTGGGAGCTTGCTGTGCGCAAATTGGCTGCCGCATTTCCCACAGTACAGCAGTGACCACACTTCAAAAAGTACTTAATTGGCTGTAAAGCGCTTTGGGACATACTGAGGTTGTGAAATGCGCTCTATAAATGCAAGTCTTTCTTTCTTTATAACAGCCAGCCGATCAAATCTCGCCCAATTTATGTCCCGCTAGAAGTTTCGCCTGTAGTGACTGAATTTAGGTTTTAAACGCTTGCTGATTGTGAGAGGGAGGGAAGAGTGAAGGAACTGCAGGGGTCCCACTGTTCTGAGGTGCAGGGAAAGAAGGAGTTAGTGGGAAATGGCATGGTGAATCTACCAAGGCGCTTTATAGCCAATGAAGTACTTTTTGAAGTGTGGTCACTGTTGTAATGTAGGAAACATGGCAGACAATTTGCGCACAGCAAGCTCCCACAAACAGCAATGTGATAATGACCAGATAATCTGTTT
This sequence comes from Squalus acanthias, assembly GCA_030390025.1. Taxonomy (NCBI): domain Eukaryota; kingdom Metazoa; phylum Chordata; class Chondrichthyes; order Squaliformes; family Squalidae; genus Squalus; species Squalus acanthias. The sequence goes on from JASTWF010002800.1 coordinate 13,505, forward strand.
TAGTGATGTTGATTGAGGGATATATATTGGCCAGGACACCGGGGAGAACTCTCCCACTCTTCTTCGATATAGTGCCATGGGATCTTTAACATCCACCCGAGAGGGGTAGACAGGGCCTTGGTTTAACGTCTCCTCTGAAAGACGGCACCTCCGACAGTGCATCCCTCCCTCAGATACTGCACTGGGAGTGTCAGCCTAGTCTCTGGAGTGGGATTTGAACCACAACCTTCATGACTCAGAGGCAAGGGTGCTACCCACTGAGCCACAGCTGACACTCCAGGGAAGGAGCAAGAATGGGAGGGAGGAATGCCGACTGTAAGTATTAGTCATAAAATAGAGAGAGAGAGAAATACTGTAAAGAGCCCCTTTTAAGGGAAAAAGCACACAAACAAGTTACTTTGACCCAAGTGTTTATCTCCAATAATTAGAAGCAGGTCTCTCAGACTGAAAGAACTAATCCAGATGGGAGAGCTGCATTCTCAACAAAACCTGTTAGCAGTCGAAACATTTCTTCAGCCCAGAGTCTCTCTTTGAGGACTGTAACACATTAAGCGAGCATTAGGTCAGCCTCCAACAGGCAGATTGATTTCCAATTCTATGGCCTGGCCTACCAGACGTTGAGAAAAAAATGGATTGTTGGGGTCTGACCGGGAATCTTCCCCGCGGACCTCTTCGTGATTTATCCATTTTTCTTTTAGGGAACGGCGACCAAACTGTAAACAATTAAACTCACCCTGACAGACATCACAGGAACAGGAGGAGCCCATTCAGCCCATCGAGTCTGTTCCGCCATTCAATTGGATCACAGCTGATCTGTATCTTAACTCCATCTGCCCGCCTTGGTTCCGTAACCCTTAATACCCTAACCTAACAAAATACTACCAATCTCAGTTCTGAAATTTTCAATTGACCCCTAGCCTCAACAGCTTTTTTGGGGGAGAGAGTTCCAGATTTCCACTACCCTTTGTGTGAAGAAGTGCTTCCTGACCTCACCCCTGAATGGCCTGGCTCTGCACGCCTATCCCCCCAACAGGGGGTGAAAATACTAATTGCTGAATCGATAGCAAACTACAGCCAGCGAATGACTGTGTTAATGTATGAACACTTGCCCGATGTTTTAGGGCAAGGGGTTAATCCAAGATCTGAGGATGCAGTCATGGAGATGTGGCTGGTAAAAGTACAACAGATGACATTTGCTCTGTTTGGCAACATCAACAACAATTTGCCTTTAACGTAGCACTCCTGACTGGCCTCCCATGTTCTACCCTACGTAAACTTGAGGTCATCCAAAACTCGGCTGCTCGTGTCCGAACTCGCACCGAGTCCCGTTCACCCATCTCCCCTGTGCTCGCTGACCTACATTGGCTCCCGGTTAAGCAACGCCTCGATTTCAAAATTCTCATTCTTGTTTTCTCCATGGCCTCGCCCCTTCCTATCTCTGTAATCTCCTCCAGTCCCTCAACCCGCCGAGATATCTGCGCTCCTCTAATTCTGCCCTCTTGAGCATCCCTGATTATAATCGCTCAACCATTGGCGGCCGTGCCTTCAGCTGCCTCGGCCCTAAACACTGGAATTCCCTCCCTAAACCTCTCTGCCTCGCTACCTCTCTTTCCTCCTTTAAGACACATCTGCCCTAATATCTCCTTATGTGGCTCGGTGTCAAATCTTTAGTCTTTTAATACTCCTGTGAAGCCCCTTGGGATGTTTTACTACGTTAAAGGAGTTATATAAGTACAAGTTGTTGTAGTAAAAACGTCTCCAGGCGCTTCACAGGAGCGATTATCAAACAGAATTTGACACTGAGCCACATAAGGAAATATTAGAAATAACAACAGAAAACGCTGGAAAAACTCAGCGGGCCAGACAACATCCGTGGAGAGAAAGAGAGTTAACGTTTCAGGTCGATGACCTTTCGTCAGAACTGGGAAGAGCCGGAAATCAAATAGATTTAAGGCCAGGGTAAAGCTGGGAAAAGGGGGAGGGGATAAAGGAACAAAGGGGGAGATGAAGAGACATTAAGAGACATTAAGAGATATGCAAGGCTCGAGGTGGTGTTAATGTGACAGATTAAGGCTGAAAGAAGTGTGAAATCCACTGGCAGAATGAAGGACAGCTGCCAGCTTCTAGGAGGAAAAAAAAGGTGGGGGGGGGGGCAAATAAAAGGGTGGAAAAAATAAAATATAAATGTGATTGGAGCTGAGGTTATGATCTAAAATTGTTGAACTCGATATTGAGTCCAGAGGGCTGTAGCGTGCCTAAACGAAAGATGAGGTGCTGTTCCTCGAGCTTACGCTGCGCTTCCGTGGAACAGTGTAATAGGCCGAGGACGGTGAGGTCAGAGTGGGAGTGAAGCGGTGAATTAAAGTGACAGGCGACCGGGAGCTCAGGGTCCCCCTTACGGACTGAACGGAGGTGTTCCGCAAAGCGGTCACCCAATCTGCGTTTGGTCTCCCCAATGTAGAGGAGACCACATCGTGAGCAGCGAATACAGTATACTAAATTGCAGGAAGTACAAGTAAATCGCTGTTTCACCTGGAAGGGGTGTTTGGGGCCCTGGACAGTGGGAAGGGGGGAGGTATAAGGGCATGTGTTGCATCTCCTGCGCGTGCACGGGAAGGTGCCGGGCGAAGGGGAAGGGGTGCTGGGGGTGGTAGAGGAGTGGACTAGGGTGTCGCGGAGGGAGCGGTCACTGCAGAATGCTGAAAGGGGAGGTGAGGGGAAGATGTGTTTGGTGGTGGGATCACGCTGGAGGTGGCGGAAATGGCGGAGGATGATCCGTTGAATGTGGAGGCTGGTGGGGTGAAAGGTGAGGACAAGGGGAACCCTATCATGGTTCCGGGAGGGAGGGGCAGGGGTGAGGGCAGAAGTGCGGGAGATAGAACGGACACGGTCGAGGGCCGTGTCGACCACGGTAGAGGGGAATCCTCGGTTGAGGAAAAAGGAAGACATGTCGGAAGCACTGGTATGGAAGGTGGCATCATCAGAGCAGATGCGGCGGAGACGGAGAAACTGGGAGAATGGAATAGAGTCCTTACAGGAGGCGGGGTGGGAGGAAGTGTAGTCCAGGTAGCTGTGGGAGTCAGTGGGCTTGTAGTGAATGTTAGTCAATAACCTATCCCCAGAGATGGAGATGGAGAAGTCAAGGAAGGGAAGGGAAGAGTCGGAGATGGACCATGTGAAGGTGAGGGAAGGGTGGAAATTGGAAGCATAGTGAATGAAATGTTCTAGTTCAGGGCGAGAGCAGGAGAGGGCACCAATACAGTCATCAATGTACCGGAAAAAGAGGTGAGGGAGGGGAC
>JASTWF010002801.1:0-16787 GCA_030390025.1 Squalus acanthias
TACTGCCTCTCCGACAGTGCAGCACTCCCTCAGTACTGACCCTCCGACAGTGCAGCACTCCCTCAGTCCTGCCCCTCCGACAGTGCAGCTCTCCCTCAGTACTGCTGCTCAGACAGTGCAGCACTCCCTCAGTACTGCCCCTCCGACAGTGCCACGCTCCCTCAGTACTTCCCCTCCGACAGTGCAGCGCTCCCTCAGTACTGCCCCTCCGACAGTGCAGCGCTCCCTCAGTACTTCCCCTCCGACAGTGCAGCGCCCCCTCAGTACTGCCCCTCCGACAGTGCAGCACTCCCTCAGTACTGCCTCTCCGACAGTGCAGCACTCCCTCAGTACTGACCCTCCGACAGTGCAGCACTCCCTCAGTTTTGCACTTGGAGTGTGAGCCTATATTAGGTCCTGCAGTGGAACATAAGAACAGGAGTAGGTCATTCAGCCCTTGAGCCTGTTCCACCATTTAATTAGATCATGGCTAATCTGTACCTCAACTCTTTTGAACCTACAACCGTCTGACTCAGAGCTGAGAGTGATACCAACTCAGCCACATGGCCACGTGAAAACTGAAATTAAGAAAGAGCGTAAGGTCCCCGAATACACGCAGCTCTTGCTGATCTCAGCTCCTGCAGCGATGTCCTGGGGCTGTGATGATTGACCTCCAACCACCACAACTATCTTCCTTTGTGCTAGGTGTGACTCCAGCCAGTGGAGAGTTTTTCCCCTGATTCCCATTGACTTCAATGTTACTTGGGCTCCTTGATGCCACACTCGGTCAAATGCTGCCTTGATGTCAAGGGCAGTCACTCTCACCTCACCTCTGGAATTCAGCTGTAATGAGGTCGGGAGCCGAGTGATCCTGCAAAACCCAAACTGAGCATCAGTAAGCAGGTTATTGGTGTGTAAGTGCCGCTTGATAGCACTGTTGATGAAACCTTCCATCACTTTGCTCATGATTGAGAGTAGACTAATTGGCCGGATTGGATTTGTCCTGCTTTTTGTGGACAGGACATACCTGGGCAGTTTTCCACATTGTCGGGTAGATGCCAGTGTTGCAGCTGTACTGGAACAGCTTGGCTAGAGGCACGGCTAGTTGTTTAATGGTCCACCACCATTCACGACTGGATGTGGCAGGACTGCAGAGCTTTGATCTGATCCGTTGATTGTGGGATTTCTTAGCTCTGTCGATAGCATGCTGCTTCCACTTTTTAGCATGCATGTAGTCCTGTGTTGCAGCTTCCCCAGGTTGGCATCTTATTTTTAGGTACGCCTGGTGCTGCTCTTGGCATGCTCTTCTACACTCCTCATTGAACCAGGGTTGGTCCCCTGGCTTGATGATAATGGTAGAGTGAGGGATATACCGGGCCATGAGGTTACAGAATTCTGATGCTGCTGATGGCCCACAGCGCCTCATGGGTACCCAGTTTTGAGCTGCTAAATCTGTTCTGAAGCTATCTCATTTAGCACGGTGGTAGTGCCACACAACACAGAACATTCTGAGGTGGTCCATATCGGTACCAACGACATAGGTAGAAAGTGGGATGAGGTCCTGCAGGCATATTTCAGGGAGCTCGGAAAGAGATTAATAAGCAGGACCTCAAAGGTAGTAATCTCCGGATTACTCCCAGTGCCACGCCGAGTGAGTATAGAAATAGGAGGATAGAGCAGATGAATCCGTGGCTGGAGAGATGGTGCAGGAGGGAGGGCTTTAGATTCCTGGGGCATTGGGACCGGTTCTGGGGGAGGTGGGACCTGTACAGGCCGGACAGGTTGCACCTCAACAGGGCCGGAACCAATATCCTCACGGGGAGGTTTGTTAGTGCTGTTGGGGAGGGTTTAAACTAATTTGGCAGGGGGATGGGCACCAGATGTAACATTAGAAAGGAGAAATAAAGTGCTTAAAGGATTGGGAGAGGCAGAGAGCACTAAAGTAAGAAATAGTTAGGTATTAGGTGGGGTGAAACTAAGAGAGAATGCAGGATGGTCTAAGATGGGTTTACAGTGTATGTATGTGAACGATTGAAGCGTAGTAAACAAGGTAAGTGAGCTGCAGGCACAAATAGCCACATGGGAATATGGGCCCAGAATTTGCGATCGGAGGCTTCCCTGCGGGCAGATGTCTCTGTCCTGTAAAAACTCTACGCATTTACCTGGTGGCCCGGGAGGTACGGAGACTTGCGATCCTGGGCCTCTCCGGGTCCGCGCATGCAGAGGCCCACGTATCCCCGGGGCGCATGCGATTCGCAAGCACCCCTGGGATCACATGGGCCGGCCCAACCAATGAAAGAAGGGAATCCCCATTCATACTTATGGGGATTCTGTATGTACGGAACTCCCATAAGTATGAATGGGGATCACTTAAAAAATACACCAACACATGAAATAAAAAAAAATACATATTTAAAATTAATTAAAATGCCATTTAATTAATATTTTAAACAACGATAACATTTTATTTTACTATTTTTTAAAACTCTTATGCGGGGCGTATGAATTTCACAGGCATTCAGCGGGTGGAAGTTGGGCAAATAGCGCAACTCTCCACCCACAGAGGCCCTTCTCCCGGGGATGCAGAGGATCTGTCAAGAATTCTTGACAGATTGCAAGTTCTGGGTTTTCAAACATGTGCTTCGCATGCCTAAACCCGGAACTTGCGCGGCCCCTTCGGGCGTGCACACACCTCGTATGCACCCGTAGGGGTCGCAAAATAAGGCCCATGATGTGGCAATAACTGAGACCTGGCTCAAGAAAGGGCTGGATTGGGTATTAAATATTCCTGGTTATAAAGTGTTCAGGAAAGATAGAGAAGGAAAGATAGCAGGTGGTGTGGCAGTATTGGTCAAGGAGAATGTTACAGTGCTGGAGAGAGAAGAAGTCCTGGAGGGGTCAAGGATAGAATCTATATGGCTAGAGTTAAGAAATAATAGAGGTGCCATTACACTACTAGGTGTATTCTATAGACCACCAAATAGTGGGAAAGATATGGAGGAGCAAATTTGCAAGAAATTACGGAGAGGTGCAAGAATTATAGAGTAGTAATAATGGGGGACTTCAACTATCCTAATATAGACTGGGATCGTAATAGTGTTAAGGGCAGAGAAGGGAAAGAATTTCTGAAGTGTGTTCAGGAGAACTTTCTTGATCAGTACGTTTCCGGCCCAACGAGGGAGGAGGCATTGCTGGATCTGGTTCTGGGGAATGAGGTAGGTCAAGTGGAGCAAGTGTCAGTAGGTGAACATTTAGGGAACAGTGATCATAGTATCATAAGGTTTAGATTAGCTATGGAAAAGGACAGGGAGCAATCTAAAGTAAAAATATTTAACTTGGGTAAGGTCAATTTCAGTGGGATGAGAACGGATCTGGCCCGGGTAAACTGGAATCAAAGATTGGCAGGCAAAACATTAATGGAACAATGGGCTGCCTTTAAAGAGGAAATAGTTCAGGTACAGTCGAGGTACATTCCCACTACTGGAGAAAGGCAGGGCAACTAAAGTCAGGGCTCCCTGGATGATGAAAGAGATAGAGAATATGATGAAGCAGAAAAAGAGTGCGTATGTCAGGTTGGAAATACATCTGAGAATCAGGCTATATATAGAAAGGTCAGAGGAGAAGTGAAAAAGAAAATAAGATGGGCAAAGAGAGGGTATGAGAATAGAATGGCAGCCAACATAAAAGGTAATCCAAAAGTCTTCTATAGGCATATAAATAGTAAAAGGGTAGTAAGAGCAGGAGTTGGGCCGATTAGGGACCAAAAAGGAGACCTATGCATGGAGGCAGAGGGGTATGGCTGAGGTACTAAACCTCAGTGTCAGCTGTGGCTCAGTGGGTAGCACACTCGCCTCTGAGGCAGAAGGTTGTGGGTTCATAGTCCCACTCCAGGGACTTGAGTACATAAAGCTAGGCTGACACTCCAGTGCAGTGCTGAGGGAGCGCTGCACTGTCGGAGGTGCCGTCTTTCGGATGAGATGTTAAACTGAGGCCCCGTCTGCTCTGTCAGGTGGACGTAAAAGACCCCAAGGCACTATTTCGAAGAAGAGCAGGGGCGTTATCCCCGGTGTCCTGGCCAATATTTATCCCTCAACCAACATCACTAAAACAGATTATCTTTGCTGTTTGTGGGACCTTGCTGTGCGCAAATTGGCTGCCGCGTTTCCCACATTACAACAGTGACTCCACTTCAAAAGTACTTCATTGGCTGTGGTCGTGAAAGGCGCTATATAAATGCAAGTCTTTCTTTAAAGTACTTTGTATCTGTCTTCACCAAGGAAGAGGATGCTGCCATCGACATAGTAAAGGAGGTGGTAGTGGAGATACTTGATAGGATAAAAATTAATAAAGAGGAGGTATTAGAAAGGCTGGCTGTACTTAAAGTAGATAAATTACCAGAGTTTAACTAGTGTACATGGATTTCCAAAAGGCGTTCGACAAAGTGCCACATAATAGGCTTGCCAGCAAAGTTGAAGCCCATGGAATAAAAGGGACAGGGGCAGCATGGATACGGATTTGGCTAAGTGATAGGAAACAGAGAGTAGTGGTGAACGGTTGTTTTTTGGACTGGAGGAAGGTATACAGTGGTGTTCCCCAGGGGTCAGTTCTAGGACCACTGCTTTTCTTGATTTATATTAATGACTTGGATGTGGGTGATTTCAAAAGGGCACAATTTCAAAATTTGCAGATGACACAAAACTTGGAAGTATAGTGAACAGTGAGGAGGAGTGATAGACTTCAGGAAGACATAGACAGGCTGGTGAAATGGGCGGACATGTGGCAGATTAAATTTAATGCAGAAAAGTGTGGAGTGATACATTTTGGTAGAAAGAAGGAGGAGAGGAAATATAAACTAAATGAAGGGGGTGCACGAACAGAGATACCTCAGGGTATGTGTGCACAAATCGTTGAAGGTGGCAGGGCAGGTTGAGACAGCAGTTAAAAAGGCTTACGGGATCCTGGGCTTCATGAATAAATGTATAGAGTACAAAAGTGTGGAAATTATGATGAAACTGTATAAAACACTGGTTCAGCCCCAACTGGAGTACTGTGTCCAATTCTGGGCACCGCACTTTAGGAAGGATGTGAAGGCCTTAGAGAAGGTGCAGAAAAGATTTACAAGAATGGTTCCAGGAATGAGGGACTTCAGTTACGTTGATAGACTGGAGAAGCTGGGGTTGTTCTCTTTGGAGCAGAGAAGATTGAGAGGAGATTTGATAGAGGTGTTCAAAATCATGAGGGGTCTGGACAGAGTAGATGGAGAGAAACTGTTCCCATTGGCAGAAGGGTCGAGAACCAGAGGACACAGATTTAAGGTGATTGGCAAAAGAACCAAAGGCGATGTAAGAAATTTTTTTTTAACGTAGCGAGTGGTTAAGATCTGGAATGCGCTGCCTGAAAGGGTGGTGGAGGCAGACTCAATCACTGCTTTCAAAAGGGAGTTAGGTAAGTAAATGAAGGAAAAAAATTTGCAGGGCTACGGGGAAAGGGCGGGGGAGTGGGACTAGCTGAGAGCCGGCATGGGCTGGACGGGCCGAATGGCCTTCTTCCGTGCTGTAATCATTCTAACACAATAGAGGGTGTCCTCAGTGTGAAGAAGGGACTTCAACTCCACAAGGACTGTGCGGTGGTCATTGCTTCCAATACTTTCATGGACAGATGCATCTGAGACAGGTAGATTGGTGAGGACGAGGTCAAGTAGGTTTTTCCCTCGTGTTGGTTCTCTCACCACCTGTTGCAAGCCCAGACTGGCAGCTATGTCCTTCAGGACTCGGCCAGCAAGGTCAGTAGTGGTGCTACCGCGCCACTCTTGGTGATGGACATTGAAGTCCCCCACCCAGAGTACATTCTGTGCCCTTGCTACCCTCAGTGCTTCTTCCAAGTGGTGTTCAACATGGAGGAGTACTGATTCATCAGCTGAGGGAGAGCAGTAGGTGGTAATCAGCAGAAGGTTTCCTTGCTGGTGCTTGACCTGAAGCCATGAGACTTCATGGGGTCTGGAGTCAATGTTGAGGACTCCCAGGGCCACTACCTCCTGACATTATATCACTGTGCCGCCACCCCTGGTGGGTCTGTCCTGCCAGTGGGACAGGACATACCCAGGGATGGTGATGGAGGAGTTTGGGACATTGGTTGAAAGGTATGATTCTGTGAGTATGACTATGGCAGGCTGTTGCTTGACTAGTCTGTGGGACAGCTCTCCCAATTTTGGCACAAGTCCCCAGATGTTAGTGAGGAGGACTTTGCAGGGTTGACTGGGCTGGGTGTGCCTTTGTCGTGTCCAAAGCCTGTGCCTTGTTCGATGCCGGGTGGTCCGTCTGGTTTTATTCTTATTATTGTTTCTTGTAGAGGTTTGTAACAACTGAATGGCTTGCTAGGCCATTTCAGAGGGCAGTTAAGAGTCAACCACATTGCTGTAATTATATAGGCCAGACCAGGCAAGGACGGCAGATTTCCTTCCCTAAAGGACATTAGTGAACCAGATGGGTTTTTACGACAATCCAGTAGTTTCATGGTCACTGTTACTGACTTTTATTCTGGATTCATTTAATGAACTGAATTTAAATTCCCCAGCTGCCGTGGTGGGATTTGATCTCACGTCTCTGGATCATTAGTCCAGTAACATTACCACTATGTTACCGTATCAAGGCACAAGTAAGGAGTGTGATGGATAACTCTCCACTTGACTGGATGAGTGCAGCTCCAACAACACTCAAGAAGCTCAACACCATCCAGGACAAAGCAGCCCGCTTGATTGGCACCCCATCTACCACCTTAAACATTCACTCCCTCCACCACCGGCGCACCGTGGCTGCAGTGTGTACCATCTACAAGATGCATTGCAGCAACTCGCCAAGGCTTCTTCGGCAGCAGCTCCCAAATCCGTGACCTCTACCACCTAGGACAAAGGCAGCAGGCGCATGGGAACACCACCACCTCCAAGTTCCCCTTCAAGTCACACACCATCCTGACTTGGAAGTATATCGCCGAACCTTCATCATCACTGGGTCAAAATCCTGGAACTCCCTCCATAACAGCACTGTGGGAGTACCTTCACCACACGGACTGCAGCGGTTCAAGAAGGCGGCTCACCACCACCTTCTCGAGGGCAACTAGGGATGGGCAATAAATGCCGGTCTTGCCAGCGACGCCCACATCCCATGAATGAATTTTTAAAAATGACTGAACTTTCTTCAACAGCACTTTGTGGTAATGGATTGCATGTAGGGGCTGAATGGCCTCCTCATGTTCCTATTAGAGAGAGAGACACGGTTAGAGAGGGGGGAGTGTGTGCGTGACTGCAATTCTACCAAATCGAGGGGGTCTATAAATTCAGGACGAGGGAAGGGGAGATAATTGGTTGTGAAAGAATACCAATAATAAGTGGGTCCTGTGGAGTGGCTGGCCGTGCTTCACAACACTTTAAACATTAATATTTCAGCAGCAGGCTGACTACTTGTGGCTGAAACACACAGACAACTGGTGCAAATCCACGGGACATCAGAAAGTAGTTAATGATCAGCAATTAGCAGAGCCAAAGTAGCATAGAGCAATCATGTGAATGGTAGTGCAGTGGCCATGTTACCGGACTAATAATCCAGAGAATGTGAATTCAAAACCCACCATGGCACTTTGTGAGTTTGAATTCCATTTGTGAGTCGATCTGTGTATTAAACCGTGTGTGAGTATATCTGTGTGTGTGTTTGTGTATATTTGTCTAAATGTGTCTGTCTGCCAATATCTCCTTCTTGGCCTGGCTTTCCATTTTCTGATTACGACTCTATGAAATGCCTGTTGTGGTTTTTCTACGTTAAAGGCACTATATAATTGCAAGTTATTGTTGTAAATCTGTATCTCTGAGTGTATTTATATGTGTTAGTGTGTAACTGTTTGTGTATATCTTTCTGAGTGTGTGCATATGTGTGTGAGTATATGAGTGTGTGTACCTTTGTCTGCTCCTTCCCCGAGTGGTGAACCATGAGGAGTTTAATTACATAGGATATACGGCACTGAAACAGGCCATTCGGCCCAACCAGTCCATCCCGTCTTTCCTCATCTAAATCTATCAGCATAACCCTCTATTCCCTTCTCCCTCATATGCTTGTCTAGCCTCCCCTTAAATGCATCTATACTATTTGCTTCAACCACTCCCTGTGGTAGCGAGTTCCACATTCTCACCACTCTTTGGGTAAAGAAGTTCCTTCTGAATTCCCTATTGGATTTCTTGGTGGCTATCTTATTTTGATGGCCTCTAGTTATGCTCTTCCCCACAAGTGGAAACATTCTCTCTGTATCCATTCTATCAAAACCTTTCGTAATTTTAAAGACCTCTATTTGGTCACCCCTCAGTCTTCTATTTTCAAGAGAAAAGAGACCCAGCCTGTTCATCCTTTCCTGATATGTATACCTTCGCATTTCTGGTATCATCCTTGTAAATCTTCTCTGCACCCTCTCCAGTGCCTCTATATCCCTTTTATAATATGGCGACCAGAACTGTCCGCAGTACTCCCAAGTGTGGTCTAACCAAGGTTCGATACAAGTTTAGCATAACTTCCTACTTTTCAATTCTGTTACTTCAGAAATAAACCCAGTGCCTGGTTTGCTTTTTTTATGGCCTTGCTAACCTGTGTCGCAACTTTTAGTGATTTGTGTATTTGTACTCTGAGATCCCTTTGTTCCGTTAACCCACCAAGACTCACACCCTCCAAGTAATAAGTAACTTCCTTATTTTTCCTACCAAAATGTAATACCTCACATTTATCTGTGTTGAACTTCATTTGCCAATTATATGCCCATTTTGCAAGTTTATTAATGTCCTCCTGTAATTTGTTGCAGTCCTCCTCAGTATTGACTATCCCCCCCAATTTGGTATAATCCGCAAATTTATAAATTGTGTTTTTGATTCCCAAGTCTAAATCGTTAATGTAAATTGTGAACAACAGTGGTCGCAGCACTGATCCTTGTGGAACACCACTGCCCACCTTCTGCCACTGTGAATAACTACCCTTTACCCCTACTCTCTGATTTCTGTCTTGAAGCCAGCCAGCAATCCATTCTGCTACTTGTCCCTGACTCCGTATTCTCTGACCTTGTTCATCAGTCTATTATGGGGTACCTTATCGAAGGGCTTTTGAAAATCCAGATAAATTACTTCTACTGCATTACCATTGTCTACTCTTTCTGTTACCTCTTCAAAAAATTCAATGAGGTTGGTCAAGCAAGACTTTCCCTTTTGAAATCCATGCTGACTATTCCTTGTTATATTTTTGGTTTCTAGATGTTCTTCTATTTTCTCCTTTAGTAGGGATTCCATTATTTTTCCTACCACCGATGTTAAGCTGACTGGTTTATAATTCCCTGGACATGTTCTAACCCCCTTCTTGAATATAAGTATTCTGTTAACTATCCGCCAGTCCTCTGGCACTACACCTTTTTCTAACGAATTATTAAATATGAGTAGTAATGTCTCTGCTATCTCTTCCCTAGATTCTTTTACAACGCGTGGATGCAATCCATCCGGACCAGGGGTTTTATCCTCTTTGAGTTTGATTAATTTATTTACTATATCACCTCTTTTTATTTTAAATGCATTTATCTTATTACTAATCTTATCATCCAATGTCATGTCCACCTGTTCTATCTCCTTGGTAAATATTGAAGCAAAATCATTATTTAATATTTCTGCCATCTCTCTATCGTTACCTTGGTATTATCATGTCGATCCCTTAATGGTCCTATTCCCATCCCAACCTTCCTTTTTTTATTGATGTGCCTGTAAAATATTTTGCTATTTTGTTTTATGTTCCTTGATATTTTAATTTCATAGTTCCTCTTTGCCTTCCTGATTGTTTTTTTGATTTCTCTCCTAATCTCTTCGTATTCTCCCTTATCATGCACTCCCCTGCTGTCCATGTACTTAATGTATGCCTCTTTCCTTACACTCAATTGTTCCCTTATGGCATTTCCATCCATGGAGTCTCATTAGTGTTTAGCTTGTTCTTTCGTTTTAGCGGAATATATTTTTCCTGCACTCTGTTGAACACCGTTTTAAATATTTCCCATTGCTGTTCTAAATCGTTGTTTGTCAATATTGTTGCCCATTTTATTTTCCCAAGTTCTATTCTCAGCCCCTCAAAATCAGCTTTTCTCCAATCTATTAACCTGGTTTTTGTCATACTTATGTCCTTCTCAATTATTATCTTAAAGCGTATTATATTATGGTCACTATTGCCTAGATGTACCCCTACTTTTACTTCTCTCTTGTTGGGCTTTTTACATATTGGGTTAGAAAGGAGTCCTGGACACATTGTAGGAACTCCATTCCCTTATCCCCTTTACCTACCTCTTCTGTCCAATTAATATCAGGGTAGTTGAAAGCCCCCATGATTATTATTCTATGTTTTTTACTCATTTCCCTAATTTGTCCGCATATTTCTTCCTCCACCTCCCTTCCACAATTAGGTGGTCTGCAGACTGTGCCTATTAGTGTGATTGATCCTTTATTATCTTTTATCTCCATCCATATGGATTCTATTTTTGTCTTGCTGATAGCTGGGTCACTTTTTTCTACTGCCATTGTTATCCCGAATAAATAAAATCTGATTCTCTCTTGGTTGTTTTGCAGATAATTGCATTTGATGAGTTACGTACTGACCTCAGAAGCCCCATTGACCAGTGCAACCCGCTCCACGCAGTAAGTACCTCACAGTCTCCATACATTGTGGGATACACCGTCCATTCACTGCTGTCAAACCCTCGATATCATTCTCACTGCATGAGCGGGTGGGCACTCAGGGATGGCACCAAGTGTGGGCACTGATGAGTGGGCCTCTAGTATCTGTACTCTATCCAAATTGTCCATTCAACCCCCGGTGTCCCCTCAACCCCCGGTGTCCCCTCAGCCCCCGGTGTCCCCTCAGTCCCCGGTGTCCACTCAGCCCCCGGTGTCCCCTCAGTCCCTGTCCCCTCAGTCCCCGGTGTCCCCTCAGTCCCCGGTGTCCCCTCAGTCTCCGGTGTCCCCTCAGTCCCCGGTGTCCCCTCAGCCCCCGGTGTCCCCTCAGCCCCCGGTGTCCCCTCAGTCCCCGGTGTCCCCTCAGTCCCCGGTGTCCCCTCAGTCCCCGGTGTCCCCTCAGTCCCCGGTGTCCCCTCAGTCCCCGGTGTCCCCTCAGCCCCTGTCCCCTCAGCCCCTGTCCCCTCAGTCCCTGTCCCCTCAGTCTCTGGTGTCCTCTCAGTCCCCGGTGTCTCCTCAGTCCCCGGTGTCCTCTCAGTCCCCGGTGTCCTCTCAGTCCCCGGTGTCCCCTCAGTCCCTGGTGTCCCCTCAGTCTCTGGTGTCCCCTCAGTCCCCGGTGTCCCCTCAGTCCCCGGTGTCCCCTCAGTCCCCGGTGTCCCCTCAGTCCCCGGTGTCCCCTCAGTCTCTGGTGTCCCCTCAGTCTCTGGTGTCCCCTCAGTCCCCGGTGTCCCCTCAGTCCCCGGTGTCCTCTCAGTCCCCGGTGTCCCCTCAGTCCCCGGTGTCCTCTCAGTCCCCGGTGTCCTCTCAGTCCCCGGTGTCTCCTCAGTCCCCGGTGTCTCCTCAGTCCCCGGTGTCCCCTCAGTCCCCGGTGTCCCCTCAGTCCCCTGTCCCCTCAGTCCCTGGTGTCCCCTCAGTCCCCGGTGTCCTCTCAGTCCCCGGTGTCCCCTCAGTCCCCGGTGTCTCCTAAGTCCGCTGCTGTCCCCTCAGTCCCTGGTGTCCCCTCAGTCCCTGTCCCCTCAGTCCCCGGTGTCCCCTCAGTCCCCGGTGTCTCCTCAGTCTCTGTCCCCTCAGTCCCTGGTGTCCCCTCAGTCCCCGGTGTCTCCTCAGTCCCCGGTGTCTCCTCAGTCCCCGGTGTCCCCTCAGTCCCCGGTGTCCCCTCAGTCCCCGGTGTCCCCTCAGTCCCCGGTGTCCCCTCAGTCCCCGGTTCCTCTCAGTCCCCTGTCCCCTCAGTCCCCGGTGTCCCCTCAGTCCCCGGTGTCCCCTCAGTCCCCGGTGTCACCTCAGTCCCCGGTGTCCCCTCAGTCCCCGGTCTCCCCTCAGTCCGCTGATGTCCCCTCAGTCCCCGGTGTCCCCTCAGTCCCCGGTGTCCCCTCAGTCCCCGGTGTCCCCTCAGTCCCCGGTGTCCCCTCAGTCTCTGGTGTCCCCTCAGTCCCCGGTGTCCCCTCAGTCCCCTGTCCCCTCAGTCCCTGGTGTCCCCTCAGTCCCCGGTGTCCCCCCAGTCCCCGGTGTCCCCTCAGTCCCCGGTGTCCCCTCAGTCCCCGGTGTCCCCTCAGTCCCCGGTGTCTCCTCAGTCCCCGGTGTCCCCTCAGTCCCCGGTGTCCCCTCAGTCCCTGGTGTCCCCTCAGTCCCTGGTGTCCCCTCAGTCCCTGTCCCCTCAGTCCCCGGTGTCCCCTCAGTCCCCGGTGTCCCCTCAGTCCCCGGTGTCTCCTCAGTCCCCGGTGTCCCCTCAGTCCCCGGTGTCCCCTCAGTCCCCGGTGTCCCCTCAGTCCCTGGTGTCCCCTCAGTCCCTGTCCCCTCAGTCCCCGGTGTCCCCTCAGTCCCCGGTGTCCCCTCAGTCCCCGGTGTCCCCTCAGTCCCTGGTGTCCCCTCAGTCCCCGGTGTCCCCTCAGTCCCCGGTGTCCCCTCAGTCCCCGGTGTCCCCTCAGTCCCCGGTGTCCCCTCAGTCTCTGGTGTCCCCTCAGTCTCTGGTGTCCCCTCAGTCCCCGGTGTCCCCTCAGTCTCTGGTGTCCCCTCAGTCCCCGGTGTCCCCTCAGTCCCCGGTGTCCCCTCAGTCCCCGGTGTCCCCTCAGTCCCCGGTGTCCCCTCAGTCCCTGGTGTCCCCTCAGTCCCCTGTCCCCTCAGTCCCTGGTGTCCCCTCAGTCCCCGGTGTCCCATCAGTCCCCTGTCCCCTCAGTCCCTGGTGTCCCCTCAGTCCCTGGTGTCCCCTCAGTCCCCGTGTCCCCTCAGTCCCCGGTGTCCCCTCAGTCCCCGGTGTCCCCTCAGTCCCCGGTGTCCCCTCAGTCCCCGGTGTCCCCTCAGTCCCCGGTGTCCCCTCAGTCCCCGGTGTCCCCTCAGTCCCCGGTGTCCCCTCAGTCCCCGGTGTCCCCTCAGTCCCCGGTGTCCCCTCAGTCCCCGGTGTCCCCTCAGTCCCCGGTGTCCCCTCAGTCCCCGGTGTCCCCTCAGTCTCTGGTGTCCCCTCAGTCCCCGGTGTCCCCTCAGTCCCCGGTGTCCCCTCAGTCCCCGGTGTCCCCTCAGTCCCCGGTGTCCCCTCAGTCCCTGGTGTCCCCTCAGTCTCTGGTGTCCCCTCAGTCCCCGGTGTCCCTCAGTCCCCGGTGTCCCCTCAGTCCCCGGTGTCCCCTCAGTCCCCGGTGTCCCCTCAGTCCCTGGTGTCCCCTCAGTCCCCGGTGTCCCCTCAGTCCCTGGTGTCCCCTAGGTCCCCGGTGTCTCCTCAGTCCCCGGTGTCTCCTCAGTCCCCGGTGTCTCCTCAGTCCCCGGTGTCCCCTCAGTCCCCGGTGTCTCCTCAGTCCGCTGATGTCCCCTCAGTCCCTGTCCCCTCAGTCCCTGGTGTCCCCTCAGTCCCCGGTGTCTCCTCAATCTCTGTCCCCTCAGTCTCTGGTGTCCCCTCAGTCCCCGGTGTCTCCTCAGTCCCCGGTGTCTCCTCAGTCCCCGGTGTCTCCTCAGTCCCCGGTGTCCCCTTAGTCCCCGGTGTCCCCTCAGTCCCCGGTGTCCCCTCAGTCCCCGGTTTCCCCTCAGTCCCCGGTGTCCCCTCAGTCCCCGGTGTCCCCTCAGTCCCCGGTGTCCCCTCAGTCCCCGGTGTCCCCTCAGTCCGCTGATGTCCCCTCAGTCCCCGGTGTCCCCTCAGTCCCCGGTGTCCCCTCAGTCCCCGGTGTCCCCTCAGTCTCTGGTGTCCCCTCAGTCCCCGGTGTCTCCTCAGTCCCCGGTGTCCCCTCAGTCCCCGGTGTCCCCTCAGTCCCCTGTCCCCTCAGTCCCCGGTGTCCCCCCAGTCCCCGGTGTCCCCTCAGTCCCCGGTGTCCCCTCAGTCCCCGGTGTCCCCTCAGTCCCCTGTGTCTCCTCAGTCCCCTGTGTCTCCTCAGTCCCCGGTGTCTCCTCAGTCCCCGGTGTCCCCTCAGTCCCCGGTGTCCCCTCAGTCCCCGGTGTCCCCTCAGTCCCCGGTGTCCCCTCAGTCCCCGGTGTCTCCTCAGTCCCCGGTGTCCCCTCAGTCCCCGGTGTCCCCTCAGTCCCCGGTGTCCCCTCAGTCCCCGGTGTCCCCTCAGTCCCCGGTGTCCCCTCAGTCCCCGGTGTCCCCTCAGTCCCCGGTGTCTCCTCAGTCCCCGGTGTCTCCTCAGTCCCCGGTGTCCCCTCAGTCCCCGGTGTCCCCTCAGTCCCCGGTGTCCCCTCAGTCCCCGGTGTCCCCTCAGTCCCCGGTGTCCCCTCAGTCTCTGGTGTCCCCTCAGTCCCCTGTCCCCTCAGTCCCTGGTGTCCCCTCAGTCCCCGGTGTCCCCTCAGTCCCCGGTGTCCCCTCAGTCCCTGGTGTCCCCTCAGTCCCCGGTGTCCCCTCAGTCCCCGGTGTCCTCTCAGTCCCTGGTGTCCCCTCAGTCCCCGGTGTCCCCTCAGTCCCCGGTGTCCTCTCAGTCCCCGGTGTCCCCTCAGTCCCCGGTGTCCCCTCATTCCCCGGTGTCCCCTCAGTCCCCGGTGTCCCTTCAGTCCCTGGTGTCCCCTCAGTCCCCGGTGTCCCCTCAGTCTCTGGTGTCCCCTCAGTCCCCGGTGTCCCCTCAGTCCCCGGTGTCCCCTCAGTCCCCGGTGTCCCCTCAGTCCCCGGTGTCCCCTCAGTCCCCGGTGTCCCCTCAGTCCCCGGTGTCCCCTCAGTCCCCGGTGTCCTCTCAGTCCCCGGTGTCCCCTCAGTCTCTGTCCCCTCAGTCCCCGGTGTCCCCTCAGTCCCCGGTGTCCCCTCAGTCCCCTGTCCCCTCAGTCCCTGGTGTCCCCTCAGTCCCTGGTGTCTCCTCAGTCCCCGGTGTCTCCTCAGTCCCCGGTGTCCCCTCAGTCCCCGGTGTCCCCTCAGTCCCCGGTGTCCCTTCAGTCCCCGGTGTCCCCTCAGTCCCTGTCCCCTCAGTCCCCCGGTGTCCCCTCAGTCCCCGGTGTCCACTCAGTCTCCGGTGTCCCCTCAGTCCCTGTCCCCTCAGTCCCCGGTGTCCCCTCAGTCCCCGGTGTCCCCTCAGTCCCCGGTGTCCCGTCAGTCCCCGGTGTCCTGTCAGTCCCCGGTGTCCCGTCAGTCCCCGGTGTCCCCTCAGTCCCCGGTGTCTCCTCAGTCCCCGGTGTCTCCTCAGTCCCCGGTGTCCCCTCAGTCCCCGGTGTCCCCTCAGTCCCCGGTGTCTCCTCAGTCCCCGGTGTCCCCGGTGTCCCCTCAGTCCCCGGTGTCCCGTCAGTCGCCGGTGTCCTGTCAGTCCCCGGTGTCCCGTCAGTCCCCGGTGTCCCCTCAGTCCCCGGTGTCCCGTCAGTCCCCGGTGTCCCCTCAGTCCCCGGTGTCCCCTCAGTCCCCGGTGTCCCCTCAGTCCCCGGTGTCCCCTCAGTCCCCGGTGTCCCCTCAGTCCCCGGTGTCCCCTCAGTCCCCGGTGTCCCCTCAGTCTCTGGTGTCCTCTCAGTCCCCGGTGTCCCCTCAGTCCCCGGTGTCCCCTCAGTCCCCGGTGTCCCTTCAGTCCCCGGTGTCTCCTCAGTCCCCGGTGTCTCCTCAGTCCCCGGTGTCCCCGGTGTCCCCTCAGTCCCCGGTGTCCCCTCAGTCCCCGGTGTCCCCTCAGTCCCCGGTGTCCCCTCAGTCCCCGGTGTCCCCTCAGTCACCGGTGTCCCCTCATTCCCCGGTGTCCCCTCAGTCCCCGGTGTCCCCTCAGTCCCCGGTCTCCCCTCAGTCCGCTGATGTCCCCTCAGTCCCCGGTGTCCCCTCAGTCTCTGGTGTCCCCTCAGTCCCCGGTGACCCCTCAGTCCGCTGGTGTCCCCTCAGTCCCCAGTGTCCCCTCATTCACCGGTGTCCCCTCAGTCCCCGGTGTCCCCTCAGTCCCCGGTGTCCCCTCAGTCCCGTGTCCCCTCAGTCCCTGTCCCCTCAGTCCCCGGTGTCCTCTCAGTCCCCGGTGTCCCCTCAGTCCCCGGTGTCCCCTCAGTCCCCGGTGTCCCCTCAGTCCCCGGTGTCTCCTCAGTCCCCGGTGTCCCCTCAGTCCCCGGTGTCCCCTCAGTCCCCGGTGTCCCCTCAGTCCCCGGTGTCCCCTCAGTCCCCGGTGTCCCCTCAGTCCCCGGTGTCCCCTCAGTCCCTGTCCCCTCAGTCCCCTGTCCCCTCAGTCCCTGGTGTCCCCTCAGTCTCTGGTGTCCCCTCAGTCCCCGGTGTCCCCTCAGTCCGCTGGTGTCCCCTCAGTCCCCGGTGTCCCCTCAGTCTCTGGTGTCCCCTCAGTCCCCGGTATCCCCTCAGTCCGCTGGTGTCCCCTCAGTCCCCGGTATCCCCTCAGTCTCTGGTGTCCCCTCAGTCCCCGGTGTCCCCTCAGTCCCCTGTCCCCTCAGTCCCTGGTGTCCCCTCAGTCCCCGGTGTCTCCTCAGTCCCCGGTGTCCCCTCAGTCTCTGTCCCCTCAGTCCCCGGTGTCCCCTCAGTCCCCGGTGTCTCCTCAGTCCCCGGTGTCCCCTCAGTCCCCGGTGTCCCCTCAATCCCCGGTGTCCCCTCAGTCCCCGGTGTCTCCTCAGTCCCCGGTGTCCCCTCAGTCCCCGGTGTCCCCTCAGTCCCCGGTGTCCCCTCAGTCCCCGGTGTCCCCTCAGTCCCCGGTGTCCCCTCAGTCCCCGGTGTCCC
>JASTWF010002802.1:0-16786 GCA_030390025.1 Squalus acanthias
CTCACACTCACACACACACACTCTCACACACACACTCTCACACACACACTCACACACACACACTCTCACACACACACACACTCACACACACACACACACATGCACACACACACACTCTCTCACACACACACACACTCACACACACACACACTCTCACATACACTCACACACACACTCACACACACTCTCTCACACACACACTCACACACACACACACTCTCACACACACACTCACACCCACACACACACACACACACTCACACACACACACTCACACACACGCACAGACACACACACTCTCACACACACACTCACATACACACACACACTCACACACACACACTCACACACACACACTCACACACACACACACTCACACACACTCACTCACACACACTCACTCACACACACACGCTCACACACACAAACACTCGCACGTACTCGCACACACACTCACTCACACTCACACACTGACACACACACCCGCTCACACACACACACTCTCACACTCACACACAAACACTCGCACGTACTCGCACACACACTCAGACACACTCACACTCACACACTGACACACACACACGCTCACACACACTCACTCACACACACACGCTCACACACACACACACAAACACTCGCATGTACTCGCACACACACTCACTCACACTCACACACACACCCACTCACACACACTCACTCACACTCACACACACACACACTCACACACACACAAACACTCGCATGCACTCGCACACACACTCACTCACACTCACACACACACACACACACACACACACACACATACACACACTCACACACACACACACTCACACTCACACACACACACACTCACGCACAAAGAAAAATTCCTGTACTGACGACACTGATAATAAGTCATTTTTATCATTTCTGACTTTTTGCTGAGGTCGTGTCGTTAACCCTTTGAAGAGTCACCAACCAATGTTACTCCTGTTGAAGAGACGAGCTCAGATTGTATTGGAAACATATTCATCAGTGGGAAACATGGTTTGGCTGTCAGCCGTGGCTTGGTGGTAGCGATCTCGTGATCTCTCTGAGTCAGAAGGTTCAAAACCCACTCCAGACACTTGAGCACAAAATCTAGGCTGACACTTGGAGCACGGAGGGAGCGCCGCACTGTTGGAGGGGCAGTACTGAGGGAGCGCTGCACTGTCGGAGGGGCAGTACTGAGGGAGCGCTGCACTGTCAGAGGTGCAGTACTGAGGGAGCGCTGCACTGTCGGAGGGGCAGTACTGAGGGAGCGCTGCACTGTCGGAGGGGCAGTACTGAGGGAGTGCTGCTCTGTCGGAGGAGCAGTACTGAGGGAGCGCTGCACTGTCGGAGGGGCAGTACTGAGGGAGCACCGCACTGTCGGAGGGGCAGTACTGAGGGAGTGCTGCACTGTCGGAGGGGCAGTACTGAGGGAGTGCTGCACTGTCGGAGGGGCAGTACTGAGGGAGCGCTGCACTGTCAGAGGTGCAGTACTGAGGGAGCGCTGCTCTGTCGGACGTGCAGTACTGAGGGAGCACCGCACTGTCGGAGGGGCAGTACTGAGGGAGCACCGCACTGTCGGAGGGGCAGTACTGAGGGAGCGCTGCACTGTCGGAGGGGCAGTGCTGAGGGAGCACTGCACTGTCGGAGGGGCAGTACTGAGGGAGCACTGCACTGTCGGAGGGCGGATTCAATAGTAACTATTAAAAGGGAATTGGATAAATATCATGTCCTCCGACTCACTCTGTGCAATGCCACCTGCGATCGGCTGGTTATTAAATCATTGACATTTTTTTCGTGGAATCACACAGCACAGAAGGAGGCCATTCGGCCCATCGTGCCTGTGCCGGCTCTTTGAACGAGCTCTCCACGTAATCCCACTACCCCCCCACTCTTTCCCCATAGCCCTGCACATTTCTCCTTTGCAAGCATATATTCGAATTTTTACACGAGGCTCCGATTGCAACAGGGCTTTGTTATTTGTGGTGCAAAAGGTGCAGAAGTCAAGCTGTGGGGCCCACCCAAGAATTGGCCAAACCTGCCACCTTTTTCGTACAAACTGCAACAGGCAGGGTTGGGATATCGGATGGTCCCTTCGGCCCAGACACTGGCAGGTTTTCAGGTCTGTACATGTCGAGACAGCGATGCTTTGGAGTAGATCAATAATAGTTCTGTTACCCAGCTAAATGATGTACATTAAACGTGAGTCACTGCCCAGGCATAACGTTGATTGCCAAAGTGTTGTGGTTTAATGAGTCACTTGATTATGATATTAATAAAACACTTGCAGTAAAGGGTCATTCACCCCATGGAAATAGAAACTGTACTCTGGGAGGGAATTTGATACTGATGTTGTATTGGGGTTTGTAAAGCATTAAGGGAGAGGAGAAACCCAAGACATGGTGCAAGAGATTGGTAAGACAACCTCCTGCTTTCAAAGCCTCCCATAACCCATCTCTTGTACCATGTCTTGAGTTTCCCCTCTCCCTTAATCCTTGATCGCAAGACAACGTGGCTTGGGAGCAGAGTACCAGAGGGTAGGATGTAGTGGTTGAAAGATCGGCCTTCGATAATGGTGCAGAGGCACGAGGAAATAAAAGAGAATGGATTGGTTCCTGATTCAGCAGGAAGGAGGAGGAGATGGGTTTGGGGGGTAGGAGGGAGGTGAAAAATGGTCAGTGAACCACCCTAAAACAGGACTTGAATTTAAAAAAATTAATTCTCATAAGAACATAAGAATTAGGAGCAGGAGTCGGCCACATGGCCTCTCAAACCTGCTCCGCCATTCAATGAGATCATGGCTGATCATCGACCTCAACTCCACTTTCCCGCCCGATCCCCATATCCTTCGATTCCCCTCGAGTCCAAAAATCTATCGATCTCAGGATCTGGGCGTCATTGGCAAGGCCAGCATTTATTGCCCATTCCTAATTGCCCTTGAGAAGGTGGTGGTGGGCCATCGTCCTGAACCGCTGCAGTCCGTGTGGTGAAGGTGCTCCCACAGTGCTGTTAGGGAGGGAGTTCCAGGATTTTGACCCAGGAACGATGAAGGAATGGCGATATATGTCCTGGTCACAAAATGGTGTGTGACTTGGAGGGGAATTTAGAGGTGGTGGTGTTCCCATGTGCCTGCTGCCCTTGTCCTTCTAGGTGGAAGAGGTCGCGGGGTTGGGAGGTGCTGTCGAAGAAGCCTTGGTGAGTTGCTGCAGTGCATCTTGTAGATGGTACACACTGCAGCCACGGTGCGCCGATGGTGGAGGTGTTGTTTCAGCCTGTGGATGGGGTGCCAATCAAGCACACTCCACTTTCAGTCTGAGACCTGGATTTGAATCTATCTCATACTCTCCTCTCTCTACCAGTTGCAAGTGTTCTGAGTTGAATGAATCTGGAGCAGTCTCATTCACCCACCACACCTGTGCTCGCTGGCTCCCGGTGCCCCAACGCCTCCGATTTAGCATTTCGATCCTCGTCTTCAACTCCCTCCATGACCTCACCTATCTCGGTAAAGTTTTCGAGTCCTACAACCCCCCAAGATCTTTGCACTCCTCCAATTCTCGCCTCTTGTCCATTCCCCACTTCCTTTGCTCCACCATTGGCGGCCGTGTCTCCAGCTGCCCCAGCCCTAAGCTCTAGAATTCCCTTCCTTAAAATCTCATTCATTCTTGAACCGCTGCAGTCCGTGTGGTGAAGTCTCACCACCAACTTCTCAAGGGCAATTAGGGATGGGCAATAAATGCTGGCCTTGCCAGCGACGCCCACATCCCATAAACGAATAATAAAATAAAAGAATACCCAGCCTTTGACCTGCTCTTGTTGCCACAGTATTTATGTGGCTGGTCCAGTTAAGTTAAGTTTCTGGCCAATGGTGACCCCCAGGGTGTTGATGGTGGGGGATTCGGCGATGATAATGCCGTTGAATGTCAAGGGGCAGTGGTTAGACACTCGCTTGTTGGAGATAGTCGTTGCCTGGCACTTCTGTGGCGCGAATGTTACCTGCCACTTATCAGCCCAAGCCTGGATGTTGTCCAGGTTTTGCTGAATGCGGGCATGGACTGCTTCATTACATAGAACATAGAACATAGAACAGTACAGCACAGTACAGGCCCTTCGGCCCTCGATGTTGTGCCGAGCATTGTCCGAAACCAAGATCAAGCTATCCCACTCCCTATCATTCTGGTGTGCTCCATGTGCTTATCCAATAACCGCTTGAAAGTTCCTAAAGTGTCCGACTCCACTATCACAGCAGGCAGTCCATTCCACACCCCAACCACTCTCTGAGTAAAGAATCTACCTCGGACATCCCTTCTATATCTCCCCCCATGCACCTTATAGTTATGCCCCCTTGTAACAGCTACCTCCACCCGAGGAAATAGTCTCTGAACATCCACTCTATCTATCCCCCTCATCATCTTATAAACCTCTATTAAGTCGCCTCTCATCCTCCTCCGCTCTAAAGAGAAAAGCCCTAGCTCCCTCAATCTTTCCTCATAAGACCTCCCCCCCAAACCAGGCAGCATCCTGGTAAATCTCCTTTGCACTCTTTCCAATGCTTCCACGTCCTTCCTATAGTGAGGTGACCAGAACTGCACACAATATTCCAAATGTGGTCTCACCAAGATCCTGTTGCAGCATAACCTCACGGTTCTTAAACTCAAACCCCTTGTTAATAAACGCTAACACACTATAGGCCTTCTTTACTGCTCTATCCACTTGAGTGGCAACCTTCAGAGATCTGTGGATATGAACCCCCAGATCCCTCTGTTCCTCCACGTTCCTCAGAACCCTGCCGTTGACCCTGTAATCCTTATTCAAATTTGCCCTACCAAAATGAATCACCTCGCACTTATCAGGGTTAAATTCCATCTGCCATTTTTCGGCCCAGCTCTGCATCCTATCAATGTCTCTTTGCAGCCTACAACAGCCCTCCACTTCATCCACTACTCCACCAATCTTGGTGTCATCAGCAAATTTACTGATCCACCCTTCAGTCCCCTCCTCCAAGTCATTGATAAAAATCACAAACAGCAGAGGACCCAGCACCAACCCCTGTGGCACACCGCTGGTAACTGGTCTCCAGTCCGAAAATTTTCCATCCACCACCACCCTCTGCCTTCTATGAGATATGTTGTATCTTGCTATGTCTTTGATGTGGTACCTTCCTGGCTCACTTAATTAACTTTATCACACCTCGGCAGATAGTCAGGATGATTTAATTTAGTGGTCTGCAATTGTAAGGTACACATGCTTTGTTCTCTATCTATATATGCTTTGGCGATTCTGTATCTAATTTACTTCACCTGAGGAAGGAGCAATCGATAGCTCCGAAAGCTTGTGATTTCAAATAAAACTGTTGGACTATAATCTGGTGTTGTGCGACCTCTCAATTTTTTCTATGAGATAGCCAGTTACTTATCCAATCGGCCAAATTTCCCTCTATCCCACAACTCCTTACTTTCTTCATGAGCCGACCATGGAGAACCTTATCAAACGCCTTACTAAAATCCATGTATACGACATCAACTGCTCTACCTTCATCTACACACTTAGTTACCTCCTCAAAGAATTCAATCAAATTTGTTAGGCAAGACTTACCCTTCACGAATCCGTGTTGACTATCCCGGATTAAGTTGCATCTTTCCAAATGGTCATAAATCCTATCCCTCAGGACCTTTTCCATTATCTTACCAACCACCGAAGTAAGACTAACCGGCCTATAATAACCAGGGTCATTCCTATTTCCTTTCTTGAAGAGAGGAACAACATTCGCCACTCTCCAGTCCTCTGGCACCATCCCCATGGACAGTGAGGACCCAAAGATCAAAGCCAAAGGCTCTGCAATCTCCTCCCTTGCCTCCCAAAGAATCCTAGGATATATCCCATCTGGCCCAGGGGACTTATCGACCCTCAGGTTCTTCAAAATTGCTAAAACATCTTCCCTCAGAACATCTACCTCCTCCAGCCTATCCACCTTTATCACACTCTCATCCTCAAAAACATGGACCCTCTCCTCGGTGAACACTGATGAAAAGTATTCATTCATCACCTCTCCTATCTCTTCTGACTCCATGCACAAGTTCCCACTACTGCCCTACCCTCACCCTGGTCATTCTTTTATTTCACACATAAGAGTAAAAAGCCTTGGGGTTTTCCTTGATCCGACCCGCCAAGGACTTCTCATGCCCCCTCCTAGCTCTCCTAAGCTCTTTTTTTAGCTCATTCCTTGCTACCTTGTACCCCTCAATCGACCCAACTGAACCTTGTTTTCTCATCCTTACATACGCTTCCTTTTTCCTCTTGACTAGACATTCAACCTCTTTTGTGAACCATGGTTCTCTCACTCGACCATTTCCTCCCTGCCTGACAGGGACATACCTATCAAGGACACGCAGTAATTGCTCCATGAAAAAGCTCCACTTTTCGTTTGTGCCTTTCCCTGATAGTTTCTGTTCCCATCTTATGCTCCCTAATTCTTGCCTAATCGCATCATAATTACCTCTCCCCCAATTATAAACCCTGCCCTGCCGTATGGCCCTATCCCTCTCCATTGCAATAGTGAAAGTCACCGAATTGTGGTCACTATCTCCAAAGTGCTCTCCCACATACAAATCAAACACTTGGCCCGGTTCATTACCAAATCCAATGTGGCCCCACCTCTTGTCGGCCTATCCACATATTGGCCCAAAAATTAGTGCCGCTAGACGAGAGTACGCACTGCGTACTCTCGCGTATTCTGTCTTCAATTGCCGGTTTTCTGCATGCACTGCGCATGCGCTGAAAACCGGCACTTGGTGAATGGAAAAGGGGGCGGGTCCTAGGTGAACCGCGTGCGCGCTACAGGCTGCGCGCACGCAGTGCACTTAGTGGTTTCAACGCGCAGGTAAGTACGGAAGATTCTACACATAAAAAAAGGAGGAGTAAGACCCACTTTTAACAAGGTAAGTAGTGAATTAAGTATTATTTTGAATTTTTTTTAACAGGTATATCTTTTTTAGAGACTTTAAAGACAGGTAAGTTTATTTTTATAACTTTTTAAAAGATTTTAAATTTTTTCAAAAATTTAATTTTTTATTTAAAATGGTTAATTTATTTAACTATACTTATTTTATTAATGTGATGGTTTTTTTTTAATTTAATTGAGGTTTAGCGGTTCTTTTGGGGGGCTATAGTATTCATAGCTTTCACAGCACGTATGTGAAAGTTATGAATGGAAGATGGTGTGCTGCCATTGGCTCTAACTGAGTCACGTGATCCCACAGCTCGCACGAATTAACTACGCCGGTGGGATACGCAAGCCCAGCACAGCAGCTGTCCAGAACATCAAGTTCGTGCGAGCTGGAACTGAAAAAGCCAGCGCGCAGTGAGAGATCGCGGGAAGGCCTTACCCTCACACGAAGGCTTCCTCACGAATTTTTGGGCCAATGTGTCAGGAAACCCTCCTGCACACACTGTGCAAAAACTATCCCATCTGAACTGTTTGACCTATAAAGGTTCCAATCAATATTTGGAAAGTTGAAGTCACCCATGACAACTACTCTGTGACCTCCACACCTATTCATAATCTGCTTTGCAATTTCTTCCTCCACATCTCTATTACTATTTGGGGGCCTGTAGAAAACTCCTAACGACGTGACCGCTCCTTTCCTATTTCTAACTTCAGCCCATATTACCTCAGACGGCAGATCCCCCTCGAACTGCCTTTCTGCCGCTGTTAAACTATCCTTGATTAACAATGCTACTCCTCCACCTTTCTTACCACCTTCCCTACTCTTACTGAAACATCTATACCCCGGAACTTCCAACAACCATTCCTGTCCCTGTTCTAACCATGTCTCCGTAATGGCCACCACACCGTAGTCCCAAGTACCAAGCCACGCTCCAAGTTCTCCTACCTTATTACGGCGTCCCTCACCTCAAACATTCTGCAGGAGGAACATTTCACTGCCTCCCCTGCCATCCCCTCTAGCTAACTTACGGATTAAACTAGAACAAGAAAGAGCTTACCTGATATTCACTCACCCCCTTTAGGTTAGAGGAGGTGGAAGGGTGGGGGACACTACAAGTGTAGTGTCTCGGGTTTAGGAACCGCCCAACTTATATATAGGTAAAAATTAATCACTTACCCAGCAACCACTGCGACCCGCACTATAAAAGCACTCAACAGGTCCGCCGCCTCCGCCGCCGCGCTGCTCTAGCCCTCGCTGCCGCCTCAAGGAGTTGTGAATGGCACTGAACACTGTGCAGTCATCAGCGAACATCCCCATTTCTGACCTTATAATGGAGGGACGGTCATTGATGAAGCAGCTGAAGATGGTTGGGCCTAGGACACTGCCCTAAGGAAATCCTGCAGTGATGTTCTGGGGCTGAGATGATTGGCCTCCAACAACCACAAACATCCTCCTTTGTGCTAGGTATGACTCCAGCCAGTAGAGAGTTTCCCCCCCCTGATTCCCATTGACTTCAGTTTTACTAGGGCTCCTTGATGCCACACTCAGTCAAATGTTGCCTTGATGTCAAGGGCAGTCACTCTCACCTCACCTCTGGAATTCAGCTCCTTTGTCCATGTTTGGACCAAGGCTGTAATGAGGTCAGGAGCCGAGTGGTCTTGGCGGAACCCAAACTGGGCATCAGTGAGCAGGTTATTGGTGAGTAAGTGCCGCTTGATAGCACTGTCGATGACACCTTCCATCACTTTGCTGATGATTGAGAGTAGACTGATGGGGCGGTAATTGGCCGGATTGGATTTGTCCTGCTTTTTGTGGACAGGACATACCTGGGCAGTTTTCCACATTGTCGGATAGATGCCAGTGTTATAACTGTACTGGAACAGCTTGGCTAGAGGCGCGGCTAGTTCTGGAGGTCAAATCTTCAGCACGATAGCCAGGATGTTGTCGGGGCCCATAGCCTTTTCTGTATCCAGTGCGCTCAGCCGTTTCTTGATATCACGTGGAGTGAATCGAATTGGCTGAAGAATGGCTTCTGTGATGGTGGGGACCTCGGGAGTAGGCCGATATGGAACATCCACTCGGCACTTCTGGCTTAAGGTGGTTGAGAATACCTCAGCTTTGTCTTTTGCACTCACATGCTGGGCTCCACCATCATTGGGGATGGGGATTACATAGGATTACACAGGATATACGGCACAGAAACAGGCCATTCGGCCCAAACAGTCCATGCTGGTGTTTATGCTCCACTCGAGCCTCCTCCCGTCTTTCCTCATCTAAATCTATCAGCATAACCCTCTATTCCCTTCTCCCTCATTTGCTTGTCCAGCCTCTCCTTAAATGTATCTATACAATTCGCTTCAACCACTCCCTGTGGGAGCGAGTTCCACATTCTTACCACTCTTGGGTAAAGAAATTTCTTCTGAATTCCCTATTGGATTTCTTGGTGACTATCTTATATTGATGGCCTCGAGTTATGCTCTTCCCCACAAGTGGAAACATTCTCTCTGTATCCACTCTATCAAAACCTTTCATAATTTTAAAGACCTCTATTAGGTCACCCCTCAGCCTTCTCTTTTCAGGAGAAGAGACCCAGCCTGTTCATCCTTTCCCGATAGGTATACCCTCGCATTTCTGGTATCATCCTTAGAAATCTTCTCTGCACCCTCTCCAGTGCCTCTGTATCCTTTTTATAATATGGTGACCAGAACTGTATGCAGTACTCTAAGTGTGGTCTAACCAAGGTTCAATACAAGTTTAGCATAACTTCCCTACTTTTCAATTCTATCCCTCTAGAAATAAACCCCAGTGCTTGGTTTGCTTTTTTATGGCCTTGTTAACCTGTGTCGCAACTTTCAGTGATTTGTGTATTTGTACTCTGAGATCCCTTTGCTCTTCTACCCATTTTAGATTTATATTTTCCAAGTAATATATGACCTCCCTATTTTTCTTACCAAAATGTAATACCTCACACTTATCTGTGTTGAAATTCATTTGCCAATTATATGCCCATTTTGCAAGTTTATTAATGTCTTCTTGTAATTTGTTGCATTCCTCCTTAGTATTGACTATCCCCCCCAATTTGGTGTCATCCGCAAATTTAGAAATTGTGTTTTTGATTCCAAAGTCTAAATCGTTAATATAAATTGTGAACAGCAGTGGTCCCAGCACTGATCCTTGTGGAACACCACTACCCACCTTCTGCCATTGTGAATAGCTACCCTTTACCCCTACTCTCTGCTTGCAGTCCTGAAGCCAGCCAGCAATCCATTCTGCTACTTGTCCCCTGACTCCGCATTCTCTGACCTTATTCATTAGTCATTAGTCTATTATGTGGTACTTTATCGAAGGCCTTTTGAATATCTAGATAAATTACATCTACTACATTACCCTTGTCTACTCTATCTGTTACCTCTTCAAAAATTTCAATGAGGTTGGTCAAGCAAGATTTTCCCTTTTAAAATCCATGCTGACTATTCATTATTATATTTTTGGTTTCTAGATGTTCTTCTATTTTCTCCTTTAGTAGGGATTCCATTATTTTTCCTACCACCGATGTTAAGCTGACTGATCTATAATTCCCTGGATATGCTCTATCTCCCTTCTTAAATAGTGGTATTACGTTAGCTATCCGCCAGTCCTCTGGCACTACACCTTTTTCTAACTAATTATTAAATATGTGTAGTAATGCCTCTGCTATCTCTTCCCTAGATTCTTTTAAAATGCACAGATGTTCATGGAGCCTCTTCCTCCCGTTAGTTGTTTAATTGTCCACCACCATTCACGACTCGATGTGGCAGGACTGCAGAGCTTTGATCTGATCCATTGGTTGTGGGATCGCTTAGCCCTGTTTATAGCATGCTGCTTCCGCTTTTTAGCATGCATGTAGTCCTGTGTTGTAGTTTCCCCAGGTTGGCACCTCATTTTTAGGTACGCCTGGTGCTACTCCTGGCATGCTCTTCTACACTCCTTGTTGAACCAGGGTTGGTCCCCTGGCTTGATGGTAATGGTAGAGTGAGGGATATGCCAGGCCATGAGGTTACAGATTGTGGTGGAATACAATTTTGCTGCTGCTGATGGCCCACAGCGCCTCATGGATGCCCAGTTTTGAGCTGCTAGATCTGTTCTGAATCTATCTCATTTAGCACGGTGGTAGTGCCACACAACACGATGGAGGGTGTCCTCAGTGTGAAGACGGGACTTCGTCTCCACAATGACTGTGCGGTGATCACTGCTACCAAAGCTGTCATGGGCAGATGCATCTGCAACAGGTAGATTGGTGAGGATGAGGTCGATTACGCTTATGTGAAGTACGGACCTGCTTATTTTCAATGGACTAACGCATTCACCAACTGGAGGAATGTCAGGTGGAACACACCAAGTGTGTTTGTCCGCTAATATCACCAGCGGTCATTTCGAGGCTTGTGTGTCAAGAATGGGCACTGTTGCATTCCCAGCACAGAGCCCAAGTACCAGAAATGGACATGTCATCATCAGTAAGTCATTGCCCAACACCCTCCGGTTGTCACTGCAAGACGATTACTCAACGAGGCTGTTTTGAAAAGCAACAATAGGAAAACGACAAGCGCAGGTTTCAGATGGAGGATGAAACCTCCGTTGTTTACGGGAATCAGCAGTGAGCTCTGTGCGTGACGGCAGTAGCTGGTAACTCCTTGCGTCAATCACTCAACCACTTTCAGGAAACAGATGTCAATCTGCCTGACTTGATATGTGCTGGCTCATTGTGTTTTGTTTCTCCCCATCCCCCTTCCTCCCCAATTCCTCTCAAACCACAGATCTCCCGGGCGTTGGCTGGACTCAGAACTTCTGCAAGGGCATAAGCGGACGATCAGAGTCTACCAAAGAGAAGAAATGTGTTGAAAAGTTGTGCAGATGACTCTGAATTGCCACACAGGTGTTGCCCCTGGTGTGACAAAGCCCCACCTCTCCCGCCACAACTAATCCCTCTGGTCTATGCCTGTTGGCTTCCACTTAGAGCTGGCAAAGCACGAGTCTGGGACCACTTCCTAGCGCTCAATGCAATACCCCCCAGCCCTCGTCTTACCTGCCCCATCACCAACCCCACAATACATTTTTATTAATAGTGCGGGGGCGGGGCAAGCTGATGCAACAGAAGAATGGGTGTAGACCATCACCTCCTGAAGGTCTCAATGGGCCGGGGGGAGGGCCGGGATGGGGACATTATTTCTAAGAGTACCTGCTTCAATATGAAATGATGACAGAGGAAGAGGAATTGGAGTGATGGAAAGAGTAAAACATGTTATCAGCAAAACTAGAACTTGTAGTTAACTTCATGGCAGTACTCTGTTAAAACCACAACTTAAACAGTACTTGAAATCCAAATCTGTGGAAGAAAACCCCACAATGTTAACATCAGAGGGGACTCGAGGTCGTCCCCTTAACCCCACGAGTTGGTCTGAGGAGGGACGGTTTTTGATTGTTTCTCACTTGCATTTCTATAGTGCCTTTCTCAACCTCAGGGTGCCCAAGTGTTTTAGGGTCAATGAAGTAGTTTTTGAAGTGTAGTCACTGTTGTAATGTGGGAAACACAACAGCCAATGTGCGCACAGCAAGCTCCCACACACAGCAATGTGATAATGACCAGATAATCTGTTTTAGTGAATGTTGATTGAGGGATAAATATTGGGCAGGACACCAGGGATAACTCCCCTACTCTTCTTCGAAATAGTGCCATGGGATCTTTTACATCCACCCGAGAGAGCAGACGGGGCCTCAGTTTAACGTCTCATCCGAAAGACGACACCTCTGACAGTGCAGCACTCCCTCAGTACTGCCCCTCTGACAGTGCAGCGCTCCCTCAGTACTGCCCCTCTGACAGTGCAGCGCTCCCTCAGTACTGCCCCTCTGACAGTGCAGCGCTCCCTCAGTACTGCCCCTCCGACAGTGCAGCGCTCCCTCAGTACTGCCCCTCCGACAGTGCAGCGCTCCCTCAGTACTGCCCCTCCGGCAGTGCAGCGCTCCCTCAGTACTGCCCCTCCGGCAGTGCAGCGCTCCCTCAGTACTGCCCCTCCGACAGTGCAGCGCTCCCTCAGTACTGCCCCTCCGGCAGTGCAGCGCTCCCTCAGTACTGCCCCTCTGACAGTGCAACACTCCCTCAGTACTGGCCCTCCGACAGTGCAGCACTCCCTCAGTACTGCCCCTCTGACAGTGCAGCGCTCCCTCAGTACTGCCCCTCCGACAGTGCAGCGCTCCCTCAGTACTGCCCCTCCGACAGTGCAGCGCTCCCTCAGTACTGCCCCTCCGACAGTGCAGCACTCCCTCAGTACTGCCCCTCCGACAGTGCAGCACTCCCTCAGTACTGCCCCTCTGACAGTGCAGCGCTCCCTCAGTACTGCCCCTCTGACAGTGCAGCGCTCCCTCAGTACTGCCCCTCCGACAGTGCAGCGCTCCCTCAGTACTGCCCCTCTGACAGTGCAGCGCTCCCTCAGTACTGCCCCTCCGGCAGTGCAGCGCTCCCTCAGTACTGCCCCTCTGACAGTGCAACACTCCCTCAGTACTGGCCCTCCGACAGTGCAGCACTCCCTCAGTACTGCCCCTCTGACAGTGCAGCGCTCCCTCAGTACTGCCCCTCCGACAGTGCAGCGCTCCCTCAGTACTGCCCCTCTGACAGTGCAGCACTCCCTCAGTACTGCACTGGGAGTGTCAGCCTGGATCATGCACTCCAGTCTCTGGAGTGGGATGTAAACCACTGGGTCCTTGGCATAGTTTGTTACCCTAACCAGCTAATCTACCTCCGATGTTTTACAGCCTTGGTACTGCGGGGAATTCAGCTAGATAGCTCATAACTGCTTTGACTAAAATCTGCAATTCTGATCCGATCTGGCATGCAGTCAAATTGGGACCTTTCACTATCAGTGGCAACAACGTCAGACAGACGAACAATGGGCGAGTGCTTGCGGTTCCAGTTAGTGACTTGATTCACTTACCTGTGGATGGTTTCATTCACTGCCAGCGACAATTTATGGTGTGGAAATGATCAACTTATGTAACCTGTTTGCCCCTATTTACCATCAATGGTACCTCTCCACCTCAGACATGTTGAGTTTTGCCCAAGCAAATACAGAGAATGATGACACAATCCAACATTTGCATTTTGTTAACCTTTGCCATTTTATAGTTCCAGCCTTGGCACTGGTCTCAATCCACAATAGGAAAATCACACTCTGGCCAAACCCCTGCAGTGTGGGGCCACGATACTGCTGGTCTGATGCTTCTTAATCCATCACTTCAAATTGACAGCCCTGTCACCCCATGAACGTCACCCCAGTGTCACAGCTTTCTCTCGACACAGCCCAAGTTTGGAAGATTACCTTATCTTCTCTCTGTAATCTCCTCCAGCCCTATAATCCACCGGACCTCTGCGCTCCGCCTATTCTGGCCTTTTGAACATCTCCGATTTCCATCGCTCCACCCTTGGTGGGCCGTGCCTACAGCTGTCTGGGCCCGAAGCTCTGGAATTCCCTCCCTAAACCTCTCCGCCTCTCTACCTCTCTCTCCTCCTTTCAGACGCTCCTTAGAACCTACCTCATCGACCAAGCTTTCGGTCACGGGCACATCTCCTTATGTGGCTCGCTGTCAAATTTTTTTTTGATTAACACCCCAGTGAAGCGGCTTGGGACGTTTTATTATGTTAAAGGCGCTATATAAATATAAGTTGTTGTTGTTGATTGAAATCTATAAAGTAAGTCCTACTTACCGGAATTCCTTCCCTAACGCTCTCTGCTTCTCCACCTCTTCCTTCTTTAAAAAGCTCCTCCAAACCCACCTCTTTGACCCAGCTTTTAGTCAGCCCACCTAATAGAGTCCTCATTATACAGCACAGAAAGAGGCCCTTCGGCCCATCGTGTCCGCGCCGGCCATCAAGCCCTGTCGATTCTAATCCCATTTTCAAGCTTTCCTTTGGGGGCTTGTTTTGCATTTTACAGACACTCATCTGACTGAAGTGGCTGAAGGAGAAGGCTCATCATCACCTTCTCAGGGCAACTGGAGATGGGCGATAAATGCCGTGTGTTGTTCACAGTTGAATGGACATGGTGTGGGAATGTCACCATCGTGACAATACGACCTTCGTTTGAGTAATGTCTGCTGGTGACCTGATTGGAGGAGTTCCTGAACATCAGTGTCAGGGAGCGAGAGGTGGGATGTGGGGCACACTCCCTAAACCCACACTCTTCCACTGAAAAGGCTGAGCGTGAACAGTTGTCACACTGGTTTAATGGCGGTGTGCAGAATCTCTGATGTCGAACACGCTGTTAGACTGAGAATTGTACCCAGCCTCAGCCTCGGCAACTCGCTGTTTGAATAAAAACTATTGAAACCTATCCCGACGATGATGTCTCTCCTCTTTCGACATTCGAACTGCATGTCATCTCACATTTATTTCAAGAATGTGAAACTGTCGAAGGGCTGAGGTGTATGAAAGATATTCATGTAATTAAGGAACAGAAACCAGAGGGTTATCGTGTGCGCAGTCAGTGATACAAGCAGCACTGTTGTTAAGCCAGTGTCACATCGCATCACATGCCTGGACATGCCCGTGCTTGTTTCCTGGTATGCTCCACAAGTATTGGATGTGTGTTGAGGCCAATGCATCTTTGAACAATGTTTGCAAAACCACAGGAATCGGTTTAGTTTTCAAATCACTGCTTGCCCAACCTTTGTGAAGGGCAAGAACCAGTATTCAAAGCCCAGCAGCCTGTTCCTCCTCTCCAAATGCCCCATTCCTTCACCCTTTCATGATCTTCCCCATCCCCCTTGGTCCCATGATTGGTGGCCAAGACTTCAGGCCCCTGGGCCGTACCCAATGGAATTCCTTCTCCGCCTCTCCTTCTTTCAAAGGCTCCTCAGAATCCAGCTCTGTGACCAAGCTTCCCATCTGCCCACCGAGTCTCTCCTTTCCGGGCTCGCCATTCATTATATGACGTGGTTCAAAGGAGAAGGCGGCCCACCACCACCTTCTCAGGGCAACCCGAGACAGGTGGTGAATGCCGGGCTTTCCAGTGTCTCCTCCAACCTCAGAACTATTTCTTTTGAGGCGAACCTCGCTGGGACAATATTTAAAAGCAAGTTGTTCTTGGTTTTTTAATGATATTTGCATTTTATTCCAGGGATGAAGGAAGGCCGAATTTGGATTCAACCAAATTGGCGATTCCAGGCGAAGGAGTCCACTGAACGCTTTCTCCTCCTGACATATTTTTCCACCTGGCGAAGCATTTTTGAGGCTGATTATGAAAAGTTGTTTGGGAACAACTGAAAGTCTATCCCCTGAATCCTCTGAAAATAATCCAATCAGCCTCCATGCATTGGAGACTCCTGACCTTTAGCCTAACCCGACTGGCCAGTTTAAACCTGTTTATCCATTTCTCCACGCTGGTGTAACCGCAATTATTAATCATCAAACTTTATTTGCTGTTGCTGTAGAGATGAGGAAAGCCCCTGGGAAGGACTCTGCCTTGCTCAAATTGCTAATTGCTCCTCCAACTCAATTGGAAAGTGAAAGCCTGGCTTCGAACTAAGTTTCACTTCGTTGGAAATAATCGGTTCAAAATTTCCAGGCTGATTTCTACCTCGGGACCCAAAGTTACATCACTCATTCCTCACCAATCAAACTTTCTACCTCAGGGCTTGATGGCCGGCGCGGACACGATGGGCCGAAGGGCCTCTTTCTGTGCTGGATAACTCGATGACTCACTCACCCCATCATCAACCCGATTTCCCAAACTATCCAAGTTAGTTCATCCGCGAGTCCCCTACATTCACTCCGCCCCGACACACACCCCACACACCACACACAC
>JASTWF010002803.1:0-16756 GCA_030390025.1 Squalus acanthias
CAAGTGTGGTCTAACCAGACCAGAACTGTGCACAGTGCTCCCAGTGTGGTCTAACCAGACCAGAACTGTGCACAGTGCTCCCAGTGTGGTCTAACCAGACCAGAACTGTGCACAGTGCTCCAAGTGTGGTCTAACCTGACCAGAATTGTGCACAGTGCTCCCAGTGTGGTCTAACCTGACCAGAACTGTGCACAGTGCCCCAAGTGTGGTCTAACCTGACCAGAACTGTGCACAGTGCCCCAAGTGTGGTCTAACCTGACCAGAACTGTGCACAGTGCTCCAAGTGTGGTCTAACCGGACCAGAACTGTGCACAGTGCCCCAAGTGTGGTCTAACCTGACCAGAACTGTGCACAAACCCCAGTCTGTACTCCGTTCCTTAAACGTGCGGTGTCCTGGGAAGTTTTAGACCTATCTGGGAAAGGGGGGGTACCAGGGAAGATTGGGCGAGACGGCGGGCTGGTCTGGAGGTGGGGGAATTGTTTGGAAGGGGTGGGGTGGGGAATTTTAGCTTTCTCCACATTGCCTGTCATCTCAGCTGATTCTCTTCCCTTGCCCCCCCTTCCCCTCCCCTCTCCCCAACACCCCTTTCCCTGTTTTTTTTGTTTCTCTCTCTCTTGCAGAAACGAGCACCTCGCATAACTCTCCGGCTCCGCCGCCCCCACTGCCCCCTCCCCCGCCCTCCCGGCACCACAGCTTGGAGGGAGGGCTGAACCGCTCCTGGTACAGCCTGAGTGGCTCCCCCCCCGGGAGTGCCAGAGCGACGCCGGCCCAGCAGGACCACCATCACCACCAGCAGCCGCAGCCGCACCAGCAGCAGCCGCCTGACACTGGGGAGACGGCGACGGAGCAGGAGGAGACCGGGGGAGGAGGAGGAGGAGGAGGAGGAGCGGGACGGGCGGCGGCCACAGAGGAGGAGGAAGAGGAGGAGGAGGAGAGAGGCGAGGGGGCCATCGTCTGTCTCAGCAGCAGCTCGGTACGGACCCGACAGCCCCAGCAGCCCGCCGCCGCTGCCGCCCTGGTCGAAGAGTCGCAGGAGGCCGGGCGGGCAAGAGCCGTGGACAATCAGTATTCCTTCATCTGAAGCGCGGAGAGCGACTGGGGGAAAGGGGGGAGGTGGGGGGTGGGAAACGGGAATAAACGTGGAAATCCACAACGGTCTAACCCAGCCAGAGGGGAAAATGTTCGACCCATTCTTAAAACTGTGGTTCGACACTCTTTTTAAGTGCCATTTATTTTTTTTCTTCCCCGCCCCCCCCCTCCCCAAACATTCGATGGGAGCAGGTACGAGAGACGGGGTGGGAGGGGGGGCCACACTGACACACGAGGGGATTCGGGATGGTATCGCACCTCCCCACTCAAACCTTGCGACCAGATCTACGCCAGCCTGATTATCTTGTTTTTGCTTTTTCTACCCTCCTCCTTTAAGACCCCCCCCCCACCCCCACCAGCCCTTTAAGACCCCCCCCCCCCCCCCCCAACCCCCACCAGCCACCCTCCCCCTCCCAGGATAAGCACCCGGACTAGCCCGCCCTCGGTGCGAGAGGCTTTCGAGCAGCTCCCCAGTGCTTGCACCAGCTGTACACCCTGGTTCGGACCGCCGTCCATTCCCTCCACACTGCCTCATTCCCCCACTTTTACAGCCGGCGAAACACATGAGACACCGGACGGGGTTTAACACCAGGTGCTGGGGCCCATTGCAGCACTTGGGGACACTGACAAGGTAGACACTTGGGGTGCTGGGGCCCATTGCAGCACTTGGGGACACGGACAAGGTAGACACTTGGGTTCCTGGGCCCATTGGGACACTTGGGATACCCGGAGATGATTGACACTAGGGCCATGGGACATTGAGATACCTGGAGATGATTGACACTAGATTCATGGGACACTGAGATACCCAGAGATGTTTGACACTAGGGCCATGGGAGATTGAGATACCCGGAGATGATTGACACTAGGGCCATGGGAGATTGAGATACCCGGAGATGTTTGACACTAGGGCCATGGGAGATTGAGCTATCTGGAGATGATTGACACTAGAGCCATGGGACACTGAGATACCCGGAGATGTTTGACACTAGGGCCACGGGCGATTGAGCTATCTGGAGATGATTGACACTAGGGCCATGGGACATTGAGATACCCAGCGATGTTTGACACTAGGGCCATGGGCGATTGAGATACCCGGAGATATTTGACACTAGGGCCATGGGACACTGAGATACCCGGAGATATTTGACACTAGGGCCATGGGCGATTGAGATACCCGGAGATATTTGACACTAGGGCCATGGGCGATTGAGATACCCGGAGATGATTGACACTAGAGTCCTGGGTAATGGGGGAGTTAGTCTGTACTGTCACTACTGTATTCAGGGTAGCAGAATTAATTTACCCGCTGTGTACTGTACATGTACAGGAGGCGGAAAAAAAACCGGGGACTCGTGTTCCTCCCCCCCCCCCCACTCTCTTCCCCTCAACGGTTACTGTCTGTTCCCACGTCACCCGACAGATCAAGAGGAGCGGGAATCACACTCAAAGCGCTGATATGTGTGCGCGACACCGTGGAAAGCATCAACCCACCGCCAGCCCCTCCCCCTCTCGCCCCCAGCCCCCCCACCACGGTGGGGGGACGGGCCCAGGGGGAGGCGGTCCTGTTCGAGTGGGTCGAGTTCGGTTTACTCTTTTTTTTTCGGGGGGGGGGGGGGGTTAAAAATATTTGTGCAACGGTATACCTTTTTAAATTATTTATTATGCCTTGATGTTTCCAGTGTTGTTTCGGGGGTTTTTTTTAATAAAAAGGAGACTCGCGCGTGAGTGAGAGGGAGAGAGAGAACGGTTATCTTTATCGTAAAATGTAAATTGTTTCTGTTACTGGATTTGTGCACCGGTCTCTTAATTCCAATTAAAAAGGAAAACTTGTTTAATGGAGACACTTGCTCCGTCTCCCAATCCCCTTTCCCCGTTAATTAATCGAGGCGTCTTACGAGCTCGGATCGTCTGCAGACTGGGGGGTCCGAGAGCGACGGGATTTACTTTAAGAACTGGGAGCAGGAGTAGGCTGTGCAAATGTCGGTGTTCAGAGAGATTTGGGTGTCCTCGTGCAGGAATCAGCGAAAGCTAGCATGCAGGGTACAGCGAGCAATATCGAAGGTAAATGGCATGTTGGCCTTTATTGCAAGGGGGGTTGGAGTATAAGAGTAAGGAAGTCTTGCTACAATTGTACAGGGCCTTGGTGAGACCACACCTGGAGTACTGTGCACAGTTCTGGTCTCCTTGTCTGAGGAAGGACATACTTGCCTTGGAGGCGGTGCAACGAAGGTTCACTAGATTGATTCCTGGGATGAGAGGGTTGTCCTATGATGAGAGATTGTGCAGAATGGGCCGATACTCTCGAGTTTAGAAGAATGAGAGGTGATCTCATTGAAACACAAGATTCTGAGGGGGATTGACGGTAGATGCTGAGAGGTTGTTTCCCCCCTGGCTGGAGTGTCTAGAACCAGGGGGCATAGTCTCAGAATAAGGGGTCGGCCATTTAGGACTGAGATGAGGAGGAATTTCTTCACTCAGAGGGTGGTGACTCTTTGGAATTCTCTACCCCAGAGGGCTGTGGAGGCTCAGTCGTTGAGTATATTCAAGGCTGAGATCGATAGATTTTTGGACTCCAGGGGAATCGAGGGATATGGGGATCGGGCGGGAAAGTGGAGTTGAGGGATAGAATTGAAAAGCAGAAGTTATGTTCAACTTGGTTAGATCACACTTGGAGCACTGTGCACAGTTCTGGTCTGGTTAGACCACACTTGGAGCATTGTGCACAGTTCTGGTCTGGTTAGACCACACTTGGAGCACTGTGCACAGTTCTGGTCTGGTTAGACCACACTTGGAGCACTGTGCACAGTTCTGGTCTGGTTAGACCACACTTGGAGCACTGTGCACAGTTCTGGTCTCCATATTATAAAAAGGTTATAGAGGCACTGGAGAAGGTGCAAAAAAGATTTACAAGGATGATGCGAGAACTGAGAGGTTATAACGATCAGAAAGAAAGAAAGACTTGCATTTCTCCAACGCCTTTCACGACCACCGGACGTCTCAAAGTGCTTTACAGCCAATGAAGTACTTTTGAAGTGGCGTCACTGTTGAAATGTGGGAAAGATCAGGAAAGATTGAACAGGCTGGGGCTCTTCTCTAGAAAAGAGAAGGCTGAGGGGTGACCTGATCGAGGTCTATAAGATTATGAAGGGGTTCGATAGGGTAGGTGTAGAGAAGATGTTTCCACTTGCGGGTGAGACCAGAACTAGGGGCCATCAATATAAGATCGTCACTAATAAATCCAATGGGGAATTCAGGAGAAACTTCTTTACCCAGAGAGTGGTGAGAATGTGGAACTCGCTCCCACAGGGAGTGGTTGAGGCGAAGAGCAGAGATGCATTTAAGGGGAAGCTGGATAAACACATGAGGGAGAAAGGAACAGCGGGTTATGTTGATGGGTTGAGATGAAGAGGCTGGTGTGGAACAGAAACACCAGCACGGACCAGTGGGGCCGAATGGCCTCTCTCTGTGCTGTTAATACTGTGTAATAGTACCACATTTACACAGAAACAGGCCATTCGGCCCATCGAGTCTGTGCTGGAGTTTAAGCTCCACACCAGTCTCCTCCCATTCCATCTGCCTCATCACAGCCTTTCACCGTATCTTTCGATTCCCTTTTCTCGCATGTTGAAAGCATCCAAACTATTCGTCTCAAACACTTCTTCTGTGAACACAGGAGCAGGCCATTTCGCCCCTCAAAAGCCTGTCGAAGGACTGTGCACAGTTCTGGTCTGCGAGGCTGTCGGTGCAGTCGAGTGCAGCGATGACACTAATCAGG
The DNA here is from genome assembly GCA_030390025.1 of Squalus acanthias. Taxonomy (NCBI): domain Eukaryota; kingdom Metazoa; phylum Chordata; class Chondrichthyes; order Squaliformes; family Squalidae; genus Squalus; species Squalus acanthias. Next base: position 4,869 of record JASTWF010002803.1, read on the forward strand.
AACTTGCATTTGCACCACCTCAGAACATCCCAAAGCTCTTCACAGCCACCAAAGTGCTTTTTGAAGTGTCGTTCACCGTGTTGTAATGTAGGAAACGCGGCAGCCAATTTGCACACAGCAAGCTCCCACAGACAGCAATGTGATAATCACCGGATAATCTGTGTGAGAGATGTTGGTTGTGGGATAACTATTGGCCCCAGGACAGCGGGGATAACTCTCCCCCGCTCCTGTTCCAATATTGGCCGCAGAATGTTTTACGTCCACCTGTGAGGGCTAACAGGGCCTCAGCTTAACGTTTCGTAGGTAAGATCGCCCCTCCGACAGTGCGGCGCTCCCTCAGTACTGCCCCTCCGACAGTGCAGCGCTCCCTCAGTACAGCCCCTCCGACAGTGCGGCGCTCCCTCAGTACTGCCCCTCCGACAGTGCGGCGCTCCCTCAGTACTGCGCCTCCGACAGTGCGGCGCTCCTTCAGTACTGCCCCTCCGACAGTGCGGCGCTCCCTCAGTACTGCCCCTCTGACAGTGTGGCGCTCCCTCAGTACTGCCCCTCTGACAGTGCGGCGCTCCCTCAGTACTGCCCCTCCAACAGTACGGCGTTCCCTCGGTACCGCCCCTCCGACAGTGCGGCGCTTCCTCGGTACCGCCCCTCCGACAGTGCGGTGCTCCCTCGGTACCGCCCCTCCGATAGTGCGCCGCTCCCTCAGTACCACCCCTCCGACAGTGCAGCGCTCCCTCAGTACTGCCTCTCCGACAGTGCGACGCTCCTTCGGTACTGCCCCTCCGACTGTGCGGCGCTCCCTCGGTACTGGCAACCAGGGGAGTGTCGGTTTGGATTACTGGGCTCAAATCTCTGGATTGTGCGAGGGAGTGCTACCCACTGAACCACAGCTGCCAATAGCCTGGGGAAGGGTCTCCGTGGCGGAAGGACGGAGGGAAGGGGTGTTGGACAGCACATGAGATGCGAAAGTTGGCTGGGGGCGTCAGAGGATGGGGGCGTGACATCAGGAATGAAGGAGCACGGTTCAAGGCAAGCTCGTTAAATCTGACTCCCCAAAGCCTCTCCACCATCTACAAGGCACAAGCAAGGAGTGTGATGGAATACTCTCCACTTGCCTGGATGAGTTGCAGCTCCAGCAACACTCAAGAAGCTCGACACCATCCAGGACAAAGCAGCCCGCTTGATTGGCACCCCATCCACCACCTTAAACATTCACTCCCTCCACCACCGGCGCACCGTGGCTGCAGTGTGTACCATCAGTAAAAATAATGAGGAGGAGGAATTTCTTGAGTGTTTAAGGGATGGTTATCTGGATCAATATGTCGAGGAACCAACTCGGGAACAGGCTATATTGGACTGGGTACTGTGCAATGAGAAGGGACTAATTAGTAATCTTGTTGTACGGGGACCCTTGGGTCAGAGCGATCATAACATGATCGATTTCTCACTCGAAATGGAGAGCAAAGAAATTGACTCAGAGACTAAGGTCCTGAATTTAAACAAGGGGAATTATGATGCCATTAGACGGGAACTGAGTAGGTCTGATTGGACAACGTTCCTGGGAGGACTGGAGGTAGATAAACAATGGCAAGCATTTAAAGATAGAATGACAAAATTGCAAAAATTGTTTATACCAATCTGGCATAAAAGGAAATCTAAAAAGGTGACTCAACCGTGGATAACAGGGGAAATTACAGACAGCATAAAATCCAAAGATAGGGCGTATAAAATAGCCAAAAAAAGCGCCAGAGCGGAAGATTGGGAACAGTTTAGGATAGAGCAAAGGAGGACAAAGGGCTTAATCAAGAGGGGCAAAATAGCTTACGAAAGCAAGCTGGCGTAAAATATAAAAACTAACTCCAAAAGCTTTTATAAGTATATCAAGAGGAAAAGACTGGTGAAAACCAAAGTTGGTCCATTGCAGTCAGATACGGGGGAATATATAACGGGAAATAAGGAAATGGCAGACCAACTAAATGCATACTTTGGGTCAGTCTTTACGAAGGAAGACACAAAAAACCTCCCTGGGATATCGGGAAAAATAGGGACATTGGCAAAGGAGGAACAAGAGGGCATGGCGAGAAAGCAGGAATGGGGTACTGAGGTAGCATGTTCAGCCATGAACGCATTGAATGGCGGTGCAGGCTCGAAGGACCGAATGGTCTACTCCTGTACCTATTTTCTATGTTTCTATGTTTCTATGAACTGACGCAAATCAATATCTCTAAGGATATGGTGTTAAGGAAGCTAAAGGGATTGAAGGCGGACAAATCCCCAGGGCCTGATAACATGCATCCTAGGGTACTGAAGGAGGTGGCCCTAGAGATAGCGGATGCACTAAGTATGATTTTTCAGAATTCATTAGACTCGGGAACAGTGCCCATGGATTGGAGGGTAGCTAACGTTACCCCACTATTCAAAAAGGGGGGTAGGGAAAAAGCAGGTAATTACAGACCTGTAAGCCTTACATCAGTTGTGGACAAAATGCTGGAGTCCATCATTAAGGATGAAATAGCGGAGCACTTAGCAAATGGGGACAGGATAGGACAGAGTCAACATGGATTTACAAAGGGTAAATCGTGCTTGACTAATCTATTGGAATTTTTTGAGGGAGTAACTGGTAAAATAGATGGGGGAGAGCCAGTAGATGTGGTGTACCTGGACTTCCAAAAGGCCCTCGACAAGGTCCCACATAAAAGATTAGCATGGAAAATTGAAGCTCATGGGATAAAGGGGAAAGTATTGACGTGGATAGAGAACTGGCTGTCAGATAGAAAACAGAGAGTTGGAATAAACGGCTCATTTTCTGAATGGCAGGCAGTAACAAGTGGGGTACCGCAGGGATCTGTCCTGGGTCCCCAGCTGTTCACAATTTACATTAATGACCTGGATCAGGGAGTCGGATGCAGCATTTCCAAATTTGCAGACGACACTAAACTAGGAAGGGGGGTGGGCTCAGAGGAGGAGACCAGGAAGCTCCAGAGCGATTTGGACAGACTGGGTGATTGGGCGGATAAATGGCAGATGCACTATAATGTGGACAAGTGCGAAGTTATCCACCTTGGGTGCAGGAACGGGAGGGCAAATTATTATTTAAATGGCAATAAATTGGGAGAGGGGGAAGTACAGAGAGACCTGGGTGTTCTTGTACACCAGTCACTGAAGGCGAGCATGCAGGTGCAACAGGCGGTCAAGAAGGCAAACGGTATGCTGGCCTTCATAGCAAAAGGGTTGGAATACAGGAACAGGGATACCTTGCTGCAGCTGTACAGGGCACTGGTGAGACCACACCTCGAGTACTGTGTACAGTTTTGGTCGCCTCATCTGAGGAAAGATGTTCTTGCCATGGAGGGGGTGCAGCGGCGATTCACCAGGCTGATACCAGGAATGGCGGGATTGACCTATGAGGAGAGACTATGTAGTTTAGGGATGTACACACTGGAGTTTAGAAGATTGAGAGGGGACCTCATAGAAGTGTATAAAATTCTGACAGGTCTAGACAGACTAGATGCAGAAGGAATGTTTCCCTTGGCGGGTGAGAACAGAACTAGAGGACATAATTTAAGGATAAGGGCTAAACCATTTAGGACAGAAATGAGGGGGAATTTCTTCACTCAGAGGGTGGTGAACCTGTGGAACTCATTGCCACAGAGGGCAGTGTACGCCAGCTCATTAAATATATTTAAGAGGGAATTAGATATATTTCTACAGGCAAAAGGGGTTAAGGGTTACGGAGAGAAGGCGGGGACGGGATACTGAATTGGAGGATCAGCCATGATCTCATTAAATGGCGGAGCAGGCTCGAAGGGCCGGATGGCCTACTCCTGCTCCTATCTTCTATGTATCTATGTATCTACAAGATGCACTGCAGCAACTCGCCAAGGCTTCTTCGGCAGCACCTCCCAAACCCGCGACCTCTTCCACCTAGAAGGACAAGGGCAGCAGGCGCATGGGAACATCACCACCTCCAAGTTCCCCTCCAAGTCACACACCATCCTGACTTAGAAATATATCGGCCGTTCCTTCATCGTCGCTGGGTCAAAATCCTGGAACTCCCTCCCTAACAGCACTGTGGGAGCACCTTCACCACACGGACTGCAGCGGTTCAAGAAGGCGGCTCACCACCACCTTCTCAAGGGGCAATTAGGGATGGGCAATAAATGCCGGCCTTGCCAGCGACGCCCACATCCTATAAACGAATAAAAAGAATATATGAACCCCTCGATTAGATTCCAGCCTGTAACTCACTCCCGGGTATCCGTTATTCTATATATAAACCCCCCGAACCCCTCGATTAGATTCCAGCCTATAACCCACTCCCGGGTATGCGATATTACATACGAACATTGGAATTAGGAGCAGGAGTTGGACTATTCTACATATAAACCCCCTCAACCCCTGGGTCTGACCCCACTCAGTGGCTCTGGGGGGGGTGGTTCAGGCTGCTGTCTTGTTCCTCTGCTACCAGCAGGTGGGGGTGCAGGGGGAGGCCAATTGCCCATTGACTGTGTTGCAGGCCCCACCCCATCCTGCACCTTTCTCTGCTCTCTGGGCCCAGGGCTCAACCCCTTGAGTTGGATTACCCGAGCTCGGGGACTGGGCCTTTGAACCGCAGGCCTTGGATCCGTGGTGAGTTGATTTTTTTGCAATAATTTAAAGGTTTCACATTAATTAATCTTTTGCATTCATTCCGCATTAATTATTCTTTTGCATTAATTTAAAGATTCCGCATTAATTAATCTTTTGCATTAATTTAAAGGTTCCGCATTAATTAATCCTTTGCATTAATTTAAAGATTCCGCATTAATTATTCTTTTGCATTAATTTAAAGATTCCGCATTAATTATTCTTTTGCATTAATTTAAAGATTCCGCATTAATTTTTCTTTTGCATTAATTTAAAGATTCCACATTAATTAATCCTTTGCATTAATTTAAAGATTCCGCATTAATTATTCTTTTGCATTAATTTAAAGATTCCACATTAATTATTCTTTTGCATTAATTTAAAGATTCCGCATTAATTTTTCTTTTGCATTAATTTAAAGATTCCACATTAATTAATCCTTTGCATTAATTTAAAGATTCCGCATTAATTATTCTTTTGCATTAATTTAAAGATTCCGCATTAATTAATATTTTGCATTAATTTAAAGATTCCGCATTAATTATTCTTTTGCATTAATTTAAAGATTCCGCATTAATTAATCTTTTGCATTAATTTAAAGGTTCCACATTAATTAATCCTTTGCATTACTTTAAAGGTTCCACATTAATTAATCTTTTGCATTAATTTAAAGATTCCGCATTAATTAATATTTTGCATTAATTTAAAGATTCCGCATTAATTAATATTTTGCATTAATTTAAAGATTCCGCATTAATTAATCCTTTGCATTAATTTAAAGATTCTGCATTAATTAATCTTTTGCATTAATTTACAGGTTTATCATTTTTTAATCCATTGCAATAATCTAAAGGTTCCATGCCTTTGTTCCCTCTAGACTTGATTATCCCAACATTCTCCTGGCCGGCCTCCCAGTTCTACCCTCAGTAAACTTGACCTCATCCAAAACTCCTGCTGCTCCCGTGTCCTACCTGGCACCGAGTCCCGTTCACCCATCACCCCCTGTGCTTGCTGACCTACACTGGCTCCCGGCACCGCAACACCTCGATTTAAAAATTCACATCCTGGTGTTCAAATCCCTCCGCGGCCCTCGCACTTCCCTATCTCTGTAACCTCCTCCAGCCCCTACCACCCTCCCTATCTCTGTAACCTCCTCCAGCCCCTACAACCTTCCCTATCTCTGTAACCTCCCCCAGCCCCCTACAACCCTCCCTATCTCTGTAACCTCCTCCAGCCCCTACCACCCTCCCTATCTCTGTAACCTCCTCCAGCCCCTACAACCCTCCCTATCTCTGTAACCTCCTCCAGCCCCTACAACCCTTCCTATCTCTGTAACCTCCTCCAGCCCCCTACAACCCTCCCTATCTCTGTAACCTCCTCCAGCCCCTACCACCCTCTCTATCTCTGTAACCTCCTCCAGCCCCCTACAACCCTCCCTATCTCTGTAACCTCCTCCAGCCACTACCACCCTCCCTATCTCTGTAACCTCCTCCAGCCCCTACAACCCTCCCTATCTCTGTAACCTCCTCCAGCCCCCTACACCCTCCCTATCTCTGTAACCTCCTCCAGCCCCCTACACCCCTCCCTATCTCTGTAACCTCCTCCAGCCCAGACAACCCTCCCTATCTCTGTAACCTCCTCCAGCCCCTACCACCCTCCCTATCTCTGTAACCTCCTCCAGCCCCTACCACCCTCCCTATCTCTGTAACCTCCTCCAGCCCCTACAACCCTCCCTATCTCTGTAACCTCCTCCAGCCCCTACAACCCTCCCTATCTCTGTAACCTCCTCCAGCCCCTACACCCCTCCCTATCTTTGTAACCTCCTCCAGCCCCTACCACCCTCCCTATCTCTGTAACCTCCTCCAGCCCCTACAACCCTCCCTATCTCTGTAACCTCCTCCAGCCCCTACCACCCTCCCTATCTCTGTAACCTCCTCCAGCCCCTACAACCCTCCCTATCTCTGTAACCTCCTCCAGCCCCTACAACCCTCCCTATCTCTGTAACCTCCTCCAGCCCCTACCACCCTCCCTATCTCTGTAACCTCCTCCAGCCCCTACAGCCCTCCCTATCTCTGTAACCTCCTCCAGCCCCCTACCACCCTCCCTATCTCTGTAACCTCCTCCAGCTCCTGCAACCCTCCCTATCTCTGTAACCTCCTCCAGCCCCTACAGCCCTCCCTATCTCTGTAACCTCCTCCAGCCCCTACAACCCTCCCTATCTCTGTAACCTCCTCCAGCCCCTACCACCCTCCATATCTTTGTAACCTCCTTCAGCCCCCTACAACCCTCCCTATCTCTGTAACCTCCTCCAGCCCCTACAACCCTCCCTATCTCTGTAACCTCCTCCAGCCCCTACCACCCTCCATATCTTTGTAACCTCCTTCAGCCCCCTACAACCCTCCCTATCTCTGTAACCTCCTTCAGCCCCTACCACCCTCCGAGATCTCTGCGCTCCTCCAATTCCGGCCTCTTGAACATCCCCCGATTTCCATCGCTCCACCATTGGCGGCCGTGCCTTCAGCTGCCTGGGCCCCAAGCTCTGGAATTCCCTCCCTAAACCACCCCGCCTCGCTCTCCTCCTTTTAAGATGCTCCTTAAATACTACCTCTTTGACCGAGCTTTTGGTCACCTGTCCCTAATATCTCCTTATGTGACCCGGTGTCAAATTTTATCTGATTTACTCTCTCAATGCAACTTGCTGTTGGTTCCGTATTAATTAACCTGCTGCATTAATTTAAAGGTTCTGCATTAACTAATCTTTAGCATTCATTTAGAGGTTCAGCATTAATTAAACTTTTGCAATAATTTAAAGCTTCTACTTGGTAAGTCCTACCAAGAGCCGGGACAGGCGAGATGGGCCGAATGGCCTCCTTCTGTTCCCTATCGTTCTGTGGTTCCCTGTGAGTGTGACGCCTGCAATTCTCACCTCCGCCACAGGATGGAGCTCACGCTCCATGAAACCGTGTGTCGACGCCACTGTGATTTACCGGTGTGTGTGTGTGTGTGTGCGCGCGTCTTGAAGTGTCTCACTTGGCATAGACTCAAAGACAGGCCGTCCATACCACCTCTTATTGACCCGAGGTCTCGCACCGACTGACAGTTCCCTTGCGGCAATTAGTCTCTCACTGTCCCGAGATATGCCTCGCAGCGATTGGTCTCTCACTGACTCGGTGGCCTTCCTTGCAGCAATTTAACTCTCTCTGACCCGAGATGTACTGTGCAGCGATTGGTCTCTAACTGACTCGGTGGCCTTCCTTGCGGCGATTAGTCTCTCGTTGACCCGAGATGTACCGTGCATCGATTGGTCTCTAACTGACTCGGTGGACTTCCTTGCGGCGATTAGTCTCTCGTTGACCTGAGGTGTACCGTGCAGCGATTCGTCTCCAACCGACTCGACGGCGCGCCTTGCGACACTTGCTCTCTACCTGACCCGAGGAGGTGCCTGGCAACGGTAAGTAACCGGACCTTCCAATCTTAAAGGGATGACGCGGCCCCCCCCCCCCACCCAACCTCCCATCCCCCACCCTTGCCTGAGCAGCAGAATAATGCATTGTGCTTGTGACTACAATTTAGAAAGAGAAGCAAGCTGCGAAACCGGGAGATTGAAAACCTTTCCACCTCCTATTTTGAAACTTTTTTTTTCCTATTCTTTTTGTTTTCCACCCCCCCCACAGATGTTCCTGGGACGGACGCGATTGGCCGGTGGCGCTGGCGCCTTCCGCAGGCCTCCCGCCAGGCGGGTGCGGGGGGTCCGGGGGCTGGCGGAGAGCCCCCCTCGGCCGCACTACGATGTGGTGGTGGTGGGAGGAGGGCACGCAGGGACGGAGGCGGCGGCGGCGGCGGCCCGGGTGGGCGCCGAGACTCTCCTGATCACGCAGAAGGCGGGGACGATCGGTATGGTGCTTCACTGCTGGGCAGTTCGGTCGCGGGGGCGGGGGGGGCGGGGGATGGGGTGGTGTTCGACCGCTCGCGATTCCTCCCATCGCTGGTTATGTTCGCTTCCATTTTGTTTTTGTTCGGAGGCCGACGGGTTTTAGAGTCTTAGGGCTGGTATTCAACGACCCGTGGAGTCGGGTTTGGAGGCGTGCGGGGGGTTAAAGTTGCAGATTTGGGGGTCCCGACCCCATTCCGCCTCCAAGAGGCGGGAGAGGCCATTAAAGCCCTTAACAAGCCCTAAATTGGCTCTGTAATGCCATTTTGAAACGTTTTAGCTAGTTTAACCCTTTTCCCACGTGAAGTACGCCTGATGTGAAACACGCCAGTGAAACCTGGCGGGAGCACAAGTGGATAGCTGAATATCAGCTGCAGGTCCACTATTACAACGGAGATGTGATGAAGGTAGTAGTAGTATTAGGTCTGAAAGTCGCCTCTGATGCTGCTGCATTGAAGGTCTTCGGAGACTGCCTGGCCTTTGATGTGAGAGGACCTGGATGGAAAAAAAAATTCTCTCTCTCTCCTGAGATGCTGCTCATTTTGCATCCAGGTCCTCTCACAGCAAAGGCCAGGCCGTCTCTGAGACCAGGCAGTCTCTGACCTGCAATGATGACATCATCAGAGGCGACTTTCAGACTGAAAACACTAATTGGTTCATGGGTTCCCACATGCTGGAACTCAATTACCCAATTAAGTGAAAATTGCATCAATCTCCCACATCCAATTGCAGGCGGGCGGATAACACGACCCCAACCCGACCCCAAGACAAAATCCAGCCCATAGAGTCACAGAGAGTCATACAGCACAGAAAGAGGCCCTTCGGCCCATCGTGTCCGCGCCGGCCATCAATCCCTGTCTATTCTAATCCCATTTTCCAGCACTTGGTCCGTAGCCTTGTATGCTATGGCGTTTCAAGTGCTCATCTAAATGCTTCTTGAATGTTGTGAGGGTTCCTGCCTCTACCACCCTTTCAGGCAGTGAGTTCCAGATTCCAACCACCCTCTGGGTGAAAAGTTTTTCCTCAAATCCCCTCTAAACCTCCTGCCCCTTACCTTGAAACTATGCCCCCTGGTTATTGACCCCTCTACTAAGGGGAAAAGTTCCTTTCTATCTACCCTATCTATGCCCCCTCATAATTTTGTACACCTCAATCAGGTCCCCCCTCAGCCTTCTCTGCTCCAAGGAAAACAACCCCAGCCTGTCCAGTCTCTCTTCATAGCTGAAGCGCTGCAGCCCAGGTAACATCCTGGTGAATCTCCTCTGCACCCTCTCCAATGCAATCACATCCTTCCTATAGTGTGGCGACCAGAACTGCACACAGTATTCCAGCTGTGGCCTAACCAGTGTTTTGTACAGCTCCATCATAACCTCCCTGCTCTTATATTCTGTGCCTCGGCTAATGAAGGCAAGTATCCCATATTCCTTTTTAACCACCTTATCTACCTGTCCTGCTGCCTTCAGGGATCTATGTACATGCACACCAAGGTCCCTCTGATCCTCTGTCCTTCCAAGGGTCCTACCATTCATTGTGTATTCCCTTGCCTTGTTAGTCCTCCCAAAATGCATCACCTCACACTTTTCAGGGTTAAATTCCATTTTCCTTAGGAAGAGGAGGAGGCCGTTCAGCCCTTCGAGCCACCCCTCCCCCCCCCCCCGACGTGTTTCAACAACATCAGCTTGAGGTTACACAACACCTCAACGTTTTATTTATTCATTCACAGGATGTGGGCGTCGGTGTCAAGGCCGACATTTATTGCCCTGGACAGGCTGGGGTTGTTTTCCTTAGAGCAGAGAAGGCTGAGGGGGGACCTGATTGAGGTGTACAAAATTATGAGGGGCACAGATAGGGGGTGAGCCACCATTTCAGAGGGCGGTTAAGAGTCAACCACATTGCTGTGCGTCTGGAGTCACATATCGGCCAGACTGGGTAAGGACGGCAGATTTCCTTCTCTAAAGGACATCAGTGAACCAGATGGGTTTTTGCGACAATCCGATAGTTTCATGGTTATAATTACTGATACTAGCTTTTTATTCCAGGTTTATTGAATTGAATTTAAATTCCCCAGCTGCCGTGGTGGGATTTGAACTCACGATCTCTGGATCATTAGTCCAGGCCTCTGGATTACTGGTTCAGTAACGTAACCACTATGCTACCGTACCCCGTAAATTGTTGTTGTGGAGTATTTTAAACCAACACTCGACACAAGGTTTTCGATCGATGGTCAAGTTGTCTTTATGAAACCGGTGGGGAGACAGTCCACTCTGTCTTTAGACAGACTTCTCCAAATTGTTACAGCAAACACTACATTTTTATAACAACAGAAAACGCTGGGAAAAACTCAGCAGGCCAGGGCAGCATCCGTGGAGAGAGAAACAGAGTTAACGTTTCAGGTCGAAGACCTTTCGTCAGAACTGGAAAAAAAGCAGGAAATGAAATAGATTTAAAGCAAGGATAAAGCTGGGAAAAGGGGGAGGGGATGAAAGAACAAAAGGAGAGATTGAGAGATATTAAGAGATGATCAAGGCAGGAAGGTGGTGTTAATGTGACAGGTTGAGGCTGAAAGAAGTGTGAAATCCACTGGCAGAATGAAGGACAGCTGCCAGCTTCTGGGAGGGAAAAAAAAGGGGGGGGGCAAATAAAAGGGTGGATGAAAAAATAAAATATAAATGTGACAGGGGCTGAGGTTATGATCTAAAATTGTTGAACTCGATGTTGAGTCCAGAGGGCTGTAAGGTGCCTAAACGAAAGATGAGGTGCTGTTCCTCGAGCTTACGCTGAGCTTCCATGGAACAGTGTAATAGGCCGACATTTTTATACATTACAATAAGCATGTCCGGCTCATGCTAAATTCATTCCTGCCACCTGATTGGTTCTTGGCCCGCAGGCACCTTCACTGATTGGTTACAAATCTTAATGTAAACATGTGTAAGCTGCCTCCTCCATCAATCACTCAAAGTGCTGAAATGCTAATTAAAAGATACCTTGGAATGTGACCTCGGTAATAAAGTTCTTACGGGCAGTTGAAATGCTGGACATCCTGTCTCCATTTAATTGTTTTATATCTCTCCAAAGGTCAGCTATCTTTGACCGTATCTTTATCGATGTGGCCTTTCCTGGTGGCCCCTGTCTTTCTCACACCATTCAGTGATACTGCCAGCGATGTCAGTTTAACTCTTTCCCCACTGCATTATCGATCAAAATTTGACAGGGAGCGTAAATCAGACAAAATTTGACAGCGAGCCACATCAGGAGATATTAGGGATAGGTGACCCAAAGCTCGGTCAAAGAGGGAGGTTTTAAGGAGCGTCTTAAAGGAGGAGAGAGAGAGGCG
>JASTWF010002804.1:0-16746 GCA_030390025.1 Squalus acanthias
TTTAATCCGGATTCACTGTACAGATCACAGTGTTTAATCCGGATTCACTGTCTCTACTGATCGCAATGTTTAATCCGGATTCACTGTCACTGTACAGATCGCAGTGTTTAATCCGGATTCACTGTACAGATCACAGTGTTTAATCCGGATTCACTGTACAGATCACAGTGTTTAGTCCGGATTCACTGTCTCTACTGATCGCAGTGTTTAATAGAAACATAGAAGATAGGAGCAGGAGTAGGCCATTCGGCCCCTCGAGCCTGCTCCGCCATTCGATGAGATCATGGCTGATCATCCAAACTCAGTACCCTGTACCTGCCTTCTCCCCAAATCCCTTGATACCTTTAGCTTTAAGAAATATATCTAACTCATTCTTGAATATATTTAATGACTTGGCCTCAACTACCTTCTGTGTTAGAGAATTCCACAGGTTCACCACTCTCTGGGTGAAGAAATTCCTCCTCATTTCTGTCCTAAATGGCTTACCCCTTATCCTTAGACTGTGACCCCTGGTTCTGGACTCTCCGACCATCGGGAACATTCTTCCTGCATCTAGTTTGTCCAGACCTGTCAGAATTTTATATGCTTCGATGAGATCCCCTCTCATTCTTCTATACTCCAGCGAGTATAAGCGCTGTCAACCCAGTCTCTCCTCATATGTCATTCCTGCCATCCCAGGTATCAGCCTTGTGAATCTTCGCTGAACTCCTTCCATGGCAAGAACATCCTTCCTCAGATAAGGCGACCAAAACTGCACACAGTACTCAAGGTGTGGTCTCACCAAGGCCCTGTACAACTGCAGCAGGACATCCCTGTTCCTATACTCAAACCCTTTCGCTATGAAGGCCAACATACCATTTGCCTTCTTCACCGCCTGCTGCAGCTGCATGCTTACCTTTAGCGACTGGTGCACAAGGACACCCAGGTCTCGTTGCACTTCCCCTTCTCCCAATCTATTGCCATTCAGATAATAGTCTGCCTTTCTGTTTTTGACACCAAAGTGGATAACCTCGCATTTATCCACGTTATACTGCCACGCTTCTGCCCCGCTTCTGCCCACTCACCCAACCTGTCCAAATCATCCTGGAGTTTCTCGGTATCCTCCTCGCAGCACACACGCCCACCCAGCTTTGTGTCATCTGCAAACTTGGAGATATTACATTTAGTTCCCTTATCTAGATCATTAATGTATATTGTGAATAGCTGGGGTCCAAGGACCGATCCCTGCGGTACCCCACTAGTCACTGACTGCCACTCGGAAAAAGACCCATTAGTTCCTACTCTCTGCTTTCTGTCTGCCAACCAGTTCTCTATCCAAGTCAATACCTTGCCCCCAATCCCATGTGCCTTAACTTTACACGCTAATCTCTTATGCGGGACCTTATCGAAAGCCTTTTGAAAGTCCAAATACACCACATCTACTGGTTCTCCCTTATCTATTTTCCCAGTTACATCCTCAAAAATTCCAGTAGATTAGTCAAGCACGATTTACCTTTTGTAAATCCATGTTGACTTTGTCCGATCCTGTCCCTGTTTTTCAAGTGCTCAGCTATTACATCCTTTATAATGGACTCTAGCATTTTCTCCACTACCGATGTCAGGCTTACCGGTCTGTAATTCCCCGCTTTCTCTCTACCACCCTTTTTGAATAGTGGGGTAACATTAGCTACCTTCCAATCCATGGGTACAGTTCCAGATTCCATCGAATGTTGGAAGATGATCAGCAATGCATCTACTATTTCTAGGGCCACTTCCTTGAGTACCCTAGGATGTAGATTATCAGGCCCTGGGGATTTATCGGCCTTCAATCCCGTCAATTTCCCTAACACCATTTCCCTGCAAATACTGATTTCTTTCAGTTCCTCCCTTTCATCAGACACTATGTTCTCCAACATCTCTGGGAGGTTATTTGTGTCCTCCTTTGTGAAGACAGAACCAAAATATGCATTTAATTGGGCTGCCATTTCTTTGTTCCCCATTATAACTTCCCCCGCTTCTGACTGCAAGGGACCTACACTTGATTTCACTAATCTTTTTCTCTTCACATATCTATAAAAGCTCTTACAGTCAGTTTTTATGTTCCCAGCAAGCTTACTTTCATATTCTATTTTCCCCTTCTTAATTAATCCCTTTGTCCTCCTTTGTTGAATCCTAAACTGCTCCCAATCCTCAGGGTTACTGCTTTTTCTGGCCAATTTATATGGCCTCTCCTTGGATCTTATGCTATCCCTAATTTCCCTTGTTAGCCACGGTTGAGTCACCCTTTTTGTTTTATTCTTATGCCACACTGGGATGAACAAATTCTGTAGTTCATCCATGCAGTCTTTGAATGTTTGCCATTGCCTATCCACCGTCAACCCTTTGAGTGACATTCCCCAATCAATCCTACCCAATTCGCGCCTCATACCATCGTAGTTTCCTTTATTTAAATTCAGGACCCTAGTCTCTGATTCAACTACTTCACTCTCCATCCTAATGAAGAATTCTATCATATTATGATCACTCTGACCCAAGGGGCCTCGTATAACAAGATTGCTAATTAATCCTTTCTCGTTACATAATACCCAGTCTAAAATGGCCTGATCTCTGGTTGGTTCCTCGACATATTGTTCCAGAAAACCATCCCGTAAACATTCTAGGAATTCCTCCTCCACAGTATTTTTACTAATTTGGTTAGCCCAATCTATATGTAAATTAAAGTCACCCATGATGACTGCTGTGCCCTTACTGCATGCTTCTCTAATTTCCCTTTTAATGCCGTCCCCAACCTCCGTATTAGTGTTTGGAGGTCTATATACCACTCCCACTAACGTTTTCTGCCCCTTGTTATTTCTCAGTTCTACCCATACTACAGATTCCGCATCATCAGAGCTAATATCCTTCCTTCCAATTGTGTTAATCCCCTCTTTAACCAGCAATGCTACCCCACCTCCCTTTCTTTTTTGCCTATAAGAACATAAGAAATAGGAGCAGGAGTAGACCAATCGGCCCCTCGAGCCTGCTCCGCCATTCAATGAGATCATGGCTGATCTGATCCAACCTCAACTCTAAAGAACACAAGAAGTAGGAGCAGGACCAGGCCCCTGGGCCCGCTCCGCCACCCACAGGGCCTTGACCGATCCGAACTCAAACTCATGTCCAATTTCCAACCCGCTCCCCGTAACCCCTGATTCCCTTTACTTCTAGGAAACGGTCTATGTCTGTTTTAAATTTATTTAATTAAGTAGCTTCCACAGCTTCCTGGGGTAGCAAATTCCACAGACCCACTACCCTCTGAGTGAAAAAGTTTCTCCTCATCTCAGTTTTGAAAGAGGAGCCCCTTATTCTAAGATTATGTCCCCTAGTTCTAGTTTCACCCATCATTGGGAACATCCTCACTGCGTCCACCCGATCAAGCCCCTTCACAATCTTATATGTTTCAATAAGATCGCCTCTCATTCTTCTGAACTCCAATGAGTAGAGTCCCAATCTACTCAACCTCTCCTCGTATGTCCACCCCCTCATCCCCGGAATTAACCGAGTGAACCTTCTTTGTACTGCCTCGAGAGCAAGTATGTCTTTTCTTAAGTATGGACACCAAAACTGTATGCAGTACTCCAGGTGCGGTCTCACCAATACCCTATACAACTGCAGCAATACCTCCCTGTTTTTATATTCTATCCCCCTAGCAATAAAAGCCAACATTCCATTGGCTTTCTTGATCACCTGCTGCACCTGCATACTAACTTTTTGATTTTCTTGCACCAAGACCCCAGATCCCTTTGTACTGCAGTACTTTCCAGTTTCTCGCCATTAAGATAATAACTTGCTCTCTGATTTTTCCTGCCAAAGTGCATAACCTCACATTTTCCAATATTGTATTGCATCTGCCAAATCTCTGCCCACTCACCCAGCCTGTCTATATCCCCTTGTAGGTTTTTTATGTCCTCCTCACTCTCTACTTTCCCTCCCATCTTTGTATCATCTGCAAACTTTGATATGTTACACTCGGTCCCCTCCTCCAAATCGTTAATATAGATTGTAAAGAGTTGGGGACCCAGCACCGACCCCTGCGGAACACCACTGGCTACTGGTTGCCAGTCCGAGAATGAACCATTTATCCCAACTCTCTGCTTCCTGTTAGATAACCAATCCTCCACCCATGCCAGAATATTACCCCCAATCCAGTGATTTTTTATCTTGAGTAATAATCTTTTATGTGGCACCTTGTCGAATGCCTTCTGGAAGTCTAAATACACTACATCCACTGGTTCCCCTTTATCCACCCTGTACGTTATGTCCTCAAAGAACTCGAGCAAATTTGTCAGACATGACTTCCCCTTCATAAAGCCATGCTGACTTTGTCCTATTAAATTATGTTTATCTAAATGTTCTGTTACTGTCTCCTTAATAATAGATTCCCAAATTTTACCCACCACAGATGTTAGGCTAACTGGTCTATAATTTCCAGCCTTCTGCCTACAACCCTTTTTAAATAAGGGTGTTACATTAGCAGTTTTCCAATCTGCCGGGACCTTTGCTGAGTTCAGGGAGTTTTGGAAAATTATTACCAAAGCATCCACAATTCCTACTGCCACTTCCCTCAAGACCCTAGGATGTAAGCCATCAGATCCAGGGGATTTATCCGCCTTGAGTCCCATTATTTTACTGAGTACCACTTCCTTAGTGATTTTAATTGTATTTAGCTCCTCCCCCACTAGAGCCCCCTGTTTGTCCAGTGTTGGGATATTCTTAGTGTCCTCTACCGTAAAGACTGAAACAAAATATTTGTTCAGCATTTTTGCCATCTCCATGTTTCCCACCATTAATTTCCCGGTCTCATCCTCTGAGGGACCTACGTTTGCCTTAACCACCCTTTTTCTTTTTATATAACTATAGAAACTCTTGCTATCTGTTTTTATATTTTTTGCTAATTTATTTTCATAGTCTATTTTCCCTTTCTTAATCAATTACCCTGGTTAAATACCCTGGCATATTTAATTCCCAGACGTTGTCACCCTGCAGCCATGTTTCTGTAATGGCCACAAGATCATACCCATACATAGTTATTTGTGCCGTTAACTCGTCAATTTTGTTACGAATGCTACGTGCATTCAGATAAAGAACTTTCAAATGTGTTTTGCGACACTTACTTCCTGCTTTTTCCTTATTTAACACTTTACCTTTTGCTCCATACCTTCTGTCCCTTCCTGACCTGCTTTCCTCTGTCTCCCTGCTCAGGTTCCCAACCCCCTGCCACATTAGTTTAAATCCTCCCCAACAGCACTAGCAAGCACTCCCCCTAGGACAGCGGTCCCGGCCCTGCCCTGCCCAGCCCAGGTGCAGACCGTCCCGTTTGTACTGGTCCCACCTCCCCCAGAACCGGTTCCAATGTCCAAGGAATTTGAATCCCTCCCCCTTGCACCATTCCTCTAGCCACGTATTCATTTGAAATATCCTCCTATTTCTACTCTGACTAGCACGTGGCACTGGTAGCAATCCTGAGATTACTACCTTTGAGGTCCTATTTTTTAATTTACCTCCTAACTCCCTATATTCTGCTTTTAGGACCTCATCCCATTTTTTACCTATATCGTTGATGCCTATGTGCACCACGACAACTGGCTGATCGCCCTCCCCCTCCAAAATGTTCTGTAGCCGCTCTGAGACGTCCTTGACCCTTGCACCAGGGAGGCAACACACCATCCTGGAGTCTCGGTTGCGGCCGCAGAAACGCCTATCTATTCCCCTTACAATAGAATCCCCTATCACTATAGCTCTACCACTCTTTTTCCTCCCAGCCTGTGCAGCAGAGCCACCCATGGTGCCAGGAAGTTGGCTGCTGCTGCCTTCCCCTGATAAGTCATCCCCCCCAACAGTATCCAAAGTGGTATATCTGTTTGAGAGGAGGATGGCCACAGGGGACCCTTGCACTACCTGCCTGCACCTCTTACTCTGCCTGGTGGTCACCCATTCACTTCCTGCCTGTACACCCTTTACCTGCGGTGTGACCAACTCGCTAAACGTGCTATCCACGACATTCTCAGCGTCGCGAATGCTCCAGTATGCATCCACCCGCAGCTCCAGTGCCGCAATGCAGTCTGTCAGTAACTGCAGCTGGATACACTTCCCACACACATGGTCGTCAGGGACACAGGAAGTGTCCCTGATTTCCCACATATAGCAGGAGGAGCATATCATGGGGCGGAGCTCTCCTGCCATGACTTACCCTTTAATTAATTAATTAAAATTAAATTAAATGAATCCCACCAATTTCACTTCAATTAAATGATATACTCAAGGGCCCTTTCACGACACTGGCCTCTGTAAAAAGTCCACAAAAGTGAGTTTAACTACTCACTGTGCTGCTGCTCTCTCCGCTCCCGACACTGGCCTCATCCAGATTCTCTGTCTCTGTACAGAACACAGTGTTTAATCCGGATTCACTGTACAGATCACAGTGTTTAATCCGGATTCACTGTACAGATCACAGTGTTTAATCCGGATTCACTGTACAGATCACAGTGTTTAATCTGGATTCACTGTACAGATCACAGTGTTTAATCAGGATTCACTGTCACTGTACAGATCGCAGTGTTTAATCCGGATTCACTGTACAGATCACAGTGTTTAATCTGGATTCACTGTACAGATCACAGTGTTTAATCAGGATTCACTGTCACTGTACAGATCGCAGTGTTTAATCTGGATTCACTGTCACTGTACAGATCACAGTGTTTAATCCGGATTCACTGTCACTGTACTGATCACAGTGTTTACTCCGGATTCACTGTACTGATCGCAGTGTTTAATCCGGATTCACTGTCACTGTCACTGTACTGATCACAGTGTTTAATCCGGATTCACTGTCTCTGTACAGATCGCAGTGTTTAATCCGGATTCACTGTCTCTGTACAGATCGCAGTGTTTAATCCGGATTCACTGTCACTGTACTGATCACAGTGTTTAATCCGGATTCACTGTCTCTGTACAGATCGCAGTGTTTAATCCGGATTCACTGTCTCTGTACAGATCGCAGTGTTTAATCCGGATTCACTGTACTGATCGCAGTGTTTAATCCGGATTCACTGTCACTGTACAGATCACAGTGTTTAATCCGGATTCACTGTCTCTGTACAGATCACAGTGTTTAATCCGGATTCACTGTCACTGTACAGATCACAGTGTTTAATCCGGATTCACTGTCTCTGTACAGATCGCAGTGTTTAATCCGGATTCACTGTCACTGTACAGATCACAGTGTTTAATCCGGATTCACTGTACTGATGGCAGTGTTTAATCTGGATTCACTGTCTCTGTACAGATCACAGTGTTTAATCCGGATTCACTGTCTTTGTTTAGATCGCAGTGTTTAATCCGGATTCACTGTACAGATCACAGTGTTTAATCCGGATTCACTGTCACTGTACAGATCGCAGTGTTTAATCCGGATTCACTGTACTGATCGCAGTGTTTAATCCGGATTCACTGTCACTGTACAGATCACAGTGTTTAATCTAGATTCACTGTCTCTGTACAGATCGCAGTGTTTAATCCGGATTCACTGTCACTGTACAGATCGCAGTGTTTAATCCGGATTCACTGTACTGATCGCAGTGTTTAATCCGGATTCACTGTCACTGTACAGATCGCAGTGTTTAATCCGGATTCACTGTACAGATCACAGTGTTTAATCTAGATTCACTGTCTCTGTACAGATCACAGTGTTTAATCTAGATTCACTGTCTCTGTACAGATCGCAGTGTTTAATCCGGATTCACTGTCACTGTACAGATCACAGTGTTTAATCCGGATTCACTGTCACTGTACAGATCACAGTGTTTAATCTGGATTCACTGTCTGTACAGATTGCAGACAGTGTGTGTGTTATAGAGTCATAATGGCACAGAAAGAGGCCATTCGGCCCATCGAGTCCGTGCCAGCTCTCTGTAGAGGAATCCAGTCAGTCCCATTCCCCCGCTCTATCCCTGTAGCCCTGCCAGTTTATTTCCCTCAAGTGCCTATCCAGTCTCCCCTTGAAAACATTGAGTGTCTCCGCCTCCACCACTTCCGTCGGCAGCGAGTTCCAGGGCCTCACCACTCGCTGCGTAAAGTTTTTCTTCACATCCCCCCTGTATCTCTTGCCCAAAACCTTAACTCTGTGTCCCCTAGTCTTTGTACCATCAACTAGTGGGAACAGCCTTTCCCCATCTAGCCTATCCAAACCCGTCATAATCTTGTACACCTCTATCAAATCACCCCTCAACCTCCTTTGCTCTAATGAAAACAAATCCAGCTTCTCCAACCTGTCCTTGTAACTAAGCTCCCCCATCCCCGGAACCATTCTGGTAAATCTCCTCTGCACCCTCTCAAGGGCCTTCACATCCTTCCGAAAGTGTGGTGACCAGAACTGGATGCAATACTCCAGTTGTGGCCTAACCAACGCTTTATAAAGGTTCAGCATAACGTAGTACCATTATTCAAGAAGGGTAGTAGGGATAAACCAGGGAATTACAGGCCAGTGAGCCTAACATCAGTGGTCGGGAAATTATTGGAAAAAATTCTGAGTGACAAAATTAGTCTCCACTTGGAGAGGCAAGGATTAATCAAGAATAGTCAGCATGGCTTTGTCAGGGGGAGATCATGTCTAACCAATTTGCTTGAATTTTTCGAGGGGGTGACTAGGTGTGTGGATGAGGGTAGTGCAATTGATGTAGTCTACATGGACTTCAGTCAGGCTTTTGACAAAGTCCCGCATGGGAGACTGGTCAAGAAGGTAAGAACCCATGGGATCCAGGGCAATTTGGCACATTGGATCCAAAATTGGCTTAGTGGCAGGAGGCAGAGGGTGATGGTCGAAAGTTGTTTTTGTGACTGGAAGCCTGTGTCCAGTGGTGTACCGCAGGGATCAGTGCTGGGTCCTTTGCTGTTTGTAGTGTACATTAATGATTTAGATATGAATGTAGGAGGTATGATCAGTAAATTTGCAGATGACACGAAAATTGGTGGAGTGGTAAATAGCGAGGAGGGAAGCCTCAGGCTACAGGACGATATAGATGGGTTGGTTAGATGGGCAGAACAGTGGCAAATGGAATTTAACCCTGAAAAGTGTGAGGTGATGCATTTTGGGAGGACTAACAAGGCAAGGGAATACACAATGAATGGTAGGACCCTAGGAAGGACAGAGGATCAGAGGGACCTTGGTGTGCATGTACATAGATCTCTGAAGGCAGCAGGACAGGTAGATAAGGTGGTTAAAAAGGCATATGGGATACTTGCCTTCATTAGCCGAGGCATAGAATATAAGAGCAAGGAGGTTATGATGGAGCTGTACAAAACGCGAGTTAGGCCACAGCTGGAATACTGTGTGCAGTTCTGGTCGCCACACTATAGGAAGGATGTGATTGCATTGGAGAGGGTGCAGAGGAGATTCACCAGGATGTTACCTGGGCTGGAGCGCTTCAGCTATGAAGAGAGACTGGACAGGCTGGGGTTGTTTTCCTTAGAGCAGAGAAGGCTGAGGGGGGACCTGATTGAGGTGAACAAAATTATGAGGGGCACAGATAGGGTAGATAGAAAGGAACTTTTCCCCTTAGTAGAGGGGTCAATAACCAGGGGGCATAGTTTCAAGGTAAGGGGCAGGAGGTTTAGAGGGGATTTGAGGGAAAACTTTTTCACCCAGAGGGTGGTTAGAATCTGGAACTCACTACTTGAAAGGGTGGTAGAGGCAGGAACCCTCACAACATTCAAGAAGCATTTAGATGAGCACTTGAAACGCCATAGCATACAAGGCTACGGACCAAGTGCTGGAAAATGGGAATAGAATAGACAGGGCTTGATGGCCGGCGCGGACACGATGGGCCGAAGGGCCTCTTTCTGTGCTGTATAACTCTATGACTCTAACTTCTCTACTTTTGTACTCAATACCTCTATTTATGAAGCCCAAGATCCCATATGCTTTGCTAACCACTCTCTCAATATGTCCTGCCACCTTCAGGGACCTATGCACATTAACTCCCAGGTCCCTCTGTCCCTGCACACTCTTTAAAACTGTGCCATTAAGTGTATATTGCCTCTCCCTGTTCCTCCTGCCAAAATGCATCACCTCACACTTCTCTGTATTAAATTCCATCTGCCACTTGTCTGCCCATTCTGCTAGCCTTTCTATGTCCTGTTGCAGTCGATTGGTATCATCCTCACTGTTTGCCACACCCCCAAGTTTGGTGGCATCGGCAAATTTAGAAATTCTACTCTGTATTCCAATATCCAGGTCATTTATATATATATCAAAAAAAGCAGTGGCCCCAGCACTGACCCTTGGGGAACACCACTGTCTACCATCCTCCAGTCTGAAAAACAGCCATTTACCACAACCCGCTGTTTTCTGTCCTTAAGCCAATTCCTTATCCAAGCTGCCACTGACCCACCTATTTCATGAGCCTCAATTTTGTTAACCAGCCTTCTATGTGGTACTTTGTCAAACGCCTTCCTAAAATCCATGTAGACAAGATCCATTGCATTCCCTTCATCAATCTGTTCTGTTACTTCATCAAAAAATTCAATTAGATTAGTCAAACACGATCTGCCTTTTACAAATCCGTGTTGGCTCTCCTTAATTAGCTTAAACCTCTCCAGGTGCCCGTTAATTTTTTCCTTGATTATTGTTTCTAAAACTTTACCCACCACTGATGTTAAACTGACCGGCCTGTAGTTACTAGGATTGTCCTTACACCCTTTCTTGAACAATGGTGTCACATTTGCCACTTTCCAATCCTCAGGCACCTCCCCCGCATCTAGGGAAGATTGGAAAATTATGGCAAGCCCTTCCGCTATCTCCTCCCCCAATTCCCTTAGCAACCTGGAATGCAAGCCATCTGGACCAGGCGACTTATCCACTCTAAGCATACCCAGCCTTTCTAGTACATCCTGTCTATCAATTTTCACCCCTTCCATTGCTTCTACCTTTTCCACTTCTACCGATATTTTGTCAGCATCCACCTCCTTAGTAAACACCGATACAAAGTACTCATTGAGTATTCTAGCCTTGCCCTGCGCCTCTAAGCATATATCACCTTCTTTGTCCCGAATAGGCTCCACCTCGCCTCTTACTACCCGCTTACTGTTTACATGCTGGTAGAAGATTTTTGGGTTCCCTTTTATGTTAACTGCCATTCTACTCTCATATTCTCTCTTTGCCAATCTTATTTTCATCTTCACTTCCCCTCTCAACTTACTGTATTTGGTCTGGTTCTCCCTTGAAAAATTCATCTGACATTCATCATACACCCTCTTTTTTTTGTTTCATCATCTTCTCTATCTCCCTCGTCATCCAAGGAGCCCTTGCTTTGGTTCCCTTACACTTCCCTCTTGTTGGAATGTACCTAGCCTGTACTTGGAACATCTCCTCCTTAAAGATCACCCATTGTTCTGTTACAGTTTTTCCTGTCAGTATTTGGTTCCATTTTACCCTGGCTAGATCCTTTCGCATCCCATTGAAGTTAGCCCTATTCCAGTTTAGAAGTTCCACTCTAGATTGTTCCTTGCTCCTCTCCATTGCTAATCTAAATCTTATGATTCAATGATCACTTGTACCCAAGTGTTCGCCCACAGACACTTGGTCGACTTGACCCACCTCATTCCCCAACGCCAGATCCAGCAATGCCTCCTTCCTAGTTGGGCCAAGAACATACTGGTCAAGGAAATTCTCCTGAACACATTTCAGAAATTCCTCCCACTCCTTTCCCTTTACCCTAGCATTATCCCAATCGATATTTGGGTAATTAAGGTCCCCCAATATCACCACTCTATAGCTCTTGCACATCTCTGCGATTTCCCTGCAGATTTGCTCCTCTACCTCCCTCTCACTATTTGGAGGCCTATAGAATACCCCCAATAGCGTGATCATACCCTTTTTGCTCCTCAACTGTAACCAAATGGATTCTGTCCTTGTCCGCTCAAGAACATCTTCCATTTCCAACACTACAATGTCTTCCTTAATCAGCACTGCCACCCCACCTCCCTTTTTTCCTTCCCTATCTTTTCTGAACAACTTGTACCCTTGAATATTAAGTGCTCAGTCCTCACCGTTTTTAAGCCACGTTTCCGTTATTGCCACAACATCATATTGCCACACGGTTAATTGTGCTTGTAGCTCACCAACCTTATTCACCACACTTTGTGCATTTACGTACATGCATTCTAAACCCATTTTTGAATTTTTCGTAGTCTTTCTTAGTCTGCTCCTATCTAATATGGTACTATTACTGCCTCTGGAACTATCTTCTCTGTATCCATCCAACACACTCACTCTTTTATGCAACTTATTCCTCTTTTCTACTCCTATATGCTGGTGCCCATCCCCCTGTCAAGCTAGTTTATCAAGATAGTGTGATCCGGATTCACTGTCTGTGTACAGATTCGACAGCTCGATACCATCCGGGACAAAGCAGCCCGCTTGATTGGCACCCCCTCTTCTTAGGCAGTCCCTCGGGACCGAGGATGACTTGCTTCCACATTAAAAATGAGTTCTCAGGTGACTGATGAGTCCAATGCGGGACCGACAGTCTCTGTCACAGGTGGGGCAGATGGTGGTTGAAGGGGCGGGTGGGTGGGGTGCTTGGGTTGATGTGCGCTGCTTGCGCTGCCTGCACTTGGCTTCCGCTTGCTCCTGGCGAAGAGACTCGAGGTGTTCGGCGCCTTCCCGGATGCTTCTCCTCCACTTTGTGCGGTCTTGGGCCAGGGATTCCCAGGTGTCGGTGGGGATGTTACACTTTTTCAAGGAGGCTTTGAGGGTGTCCTTGAAGCGTTTCCTCTGCCCACCTGGGGCTCTCTTGCCATGTCGGAGCTCCGAGTAGAGCGCTTGTTTTGGGAGTCTCGTATTGGGCATGCGGACAATGTGACCCGTCCATCGGAGCTGATCGAGCGTGGTCAAAGCTTCGATGCTGGGGATGTTAGCCTGAGCGAGAACACTGACGTTGGTGCGCCTATCCTGCCAATGGATTTGCAGGATCTTGCGGAGGCAGCGTTGGTGGTACCTCTCCAGTGCTTTGAGGTGCCTGCTGTACATGGTCCATGTCTCTGAGGCATACAGCAGGGCGGGTATCACTGCTGCTCTGTAGACCATGAGCTTGGTGCTGGGTTTGAGGTCCTGGTCATCAAACACTCTCTTCCTCAGGTGACCGAAGGCTGCACTGGCACACTTGATTGGCTACCCCTCTACCACCTTAAACATTCACTCCCTCCACCACTGGCGTACCGTGGCTGCAGTGTGTACCATCTACAAGATGCACTGCAGCAACTCACCAAGGCTTCTTCGGCAGCACCTCCCAAACCCGCGACCTCTTCCACCTAGAAGGACAAGGGCAGCAGGAGCATGGGAACACCACCACCTCCAAGTCACACATCATCCTGACTTGGAAGTATATCGCCGATCCTTCATCGTCGCTGGGTCAAAATCCTGGAACTCCCTAACAGCACTGTGGGAGCACCTTCACCACACGGACTACAGCGGTTCAAGAAGGCGGCTCACCACCACCTTCTCAAGGGGCAACTAGGGATGGGCAATAAATGCCGGCCTTGCCAGCGACGCCCACATCCCATAAAAAAACAAATATAAAAAAAAGATTGCAGACAGTGTGTGATCCGGATTGAGTGTCTGTGGATTGCAGACAGTGTGTGATCCGGATTGAGTGTCTGTGGATTGCAGACAGTGTGTGATCTGGATTGAGTGTCTGTGGATTGCAGACAGTGTGTGAGCCGGACTGTCTGTGGATTGCAGACAGTGTGTGAGCCGGATTGCAGACAGTGTGTGAGCCGGACTGCAGACAGTGTGTGAGCCGGACTGCAGACAGTGTGTGAGCCGGACTGTCTGTGGATTGCAGACAGTGTGTGAGCCGGATTGCAGACAGTGTGTGAGCCGGATTGCAGACAGTGTGTGAGCCGGATTGCAGACAGTGTGTGAGCCGGATTGCAGACAGTGTGTGAGCCGGATTGCGGACAGTGTGTGAGCCGGATTGCGGACAGTGTGTGAGCCGGATTGTCTGTGGATTGCAGACAGTGTGAGCCGGACTGTCTGTGGACTGCAGACAGTGTGTGAGCCGGATTGCAGACAGTGCGTGAGCCGGATTGCAGACAGTGTGTCTGTGGATTGCAGACAGTGTGTGAGCCGGATTGCAGACAGTGTGTCTGTGGATTGCAGACAGTGTGTGAGCCGGACTCTCTGTGGATTGCAGACAGTGTGTCTGTGGATTGCAGACAGTGTGTGAGCCGGATTGCAGACAGTGTGTCTGTGGATTGCAGACAGTGTGTGAGCCGGACTGTCTCTGTGGACTGCAGACAGTGTGTGAGCCAGACTCTCTGTGGATTGCAGACAGTGTGTCTGTGGACTGCAGACAGTGTGTGAGCCGGATTGCAGACAGTGTGTCTGTGGATTGCAGACAGTGTGTGAGCCGGACTCTCTGTGGATTGCAGACAGTGTGTGAGCCGGACTGTCTCTGTGGACTGCAGACAGTGTGTGAGCCAGACTCTCTGTGGATTGCAGACAGTGTGTCTGTGGATTGCAGACAGTGTGTCTGTGGACTGCAGACAGTGTGTGAGCCGGACTCTCTGTGGATTGCAGACAGTGTGTGAGCCGGACTCTCTGTGGACTGCAGACAGTGTGTGGGCCGGACTCTCTGTGGATTACAGACAGTGTGTGAGCCGGATTGCAGACAGTGTGTGAGCTGGACTCTCTGTGGATTGCAGACAGTGTGTCTGTGGACTGCAGACAGTGTGTGAGCCGGATTGCAGACAGTGTGTGAGCCGGACTCTCTGTGGATTACAGACAGTGTGTCTGTGGACTGCAGACAGTGTGTGAGCCGGACTCTCTGTGGATTGCAGACAGTGTGTCTGTGGATTGCAGACAGTGTGTGAGCCGGATTGCAGACAGTGTGTCTGTGGATTGCAGACAGTGTGTGAGCCGGACTGTCTCTGTGGACTGCAGACAGTGTGTGAGCCAGACTCTCTGTGGATTGCAGACAGTGTGTCTGTGGATTGCAGACAGTGTGTGAGCCGGATTGCAGACAGTGTGTCTGTGGATTGCAGACAGTGTGTGAGCCGGACTGTCTCTGTGGACTGCAGACAGTGTGTGAGCCAGACTCTCTGTGGATTGCAGACAGTGTGTCTGTGGACTGCAGACAGTGTGTGAGCCGGACTCTCTGTGGATTGCAGACAGTGTGTCTGTGGATTGCAGACAGTGTGTGAGCCGGATTGCAGACAGTGTGTCTGTGGATTGCAGACAGTGTGTGAGCCGGACTGTCTCTGTGGACTGCAGACAGTGTGTGAGCCAGACTCTCTGTGGATTGCAGACAGTGTGTCTGTGGACTGCAGACAGTGTGTGAGCCGGATTGCAGACAGTGTGTCTGTGGATTGCAGACAGTGTGTGAGCCGGACTGTCTCTGTGGACTGCAGACAGTGTGTGAGCCAGACTCTCTGTGGATTGCAGACAGTGTGTCTGTGGACTGCAGACAGTGTGTGAGCCGGATTGCAGACAGTGTGTCTGTGGACTGCAGACAGTGTGTGAGCCGGACTGTCTCTGTGGACTGCAGACAGTGTGTGAGCCAGACTCTCTGTGGATTGCAGACAGTGTGTCTGTGGACTGCAGACAGTGTGTGAGCCGGATTGCAGACAGTGTGTCTGTGGACTGCAGACAGTGTGTGAGCCGGATTGCAGACAGTGTGTCTGTGGACTGCAGACAGTGTGTGAGCCGGATTGCAGACAGTGTGTCTGTGGACTGCAGACAGTGTGTGAGCCGGATTGCAGACAGTGTGTCTGTGGATTGCAGACAGTGTGTGAGCCGGACTCTCTGTGGATTGCAGACAGTGTGTGAGCCGGACTCTCTGTGGATTGCAGACAGTGTGTGAGCCGGACTCTCTGTGGACTGCAGACAGTGTGTCTGTGGACTGCAGACAGTGTGTGAGCCGGATTGCAGACAGTGTGTGAGCCGGACTCTCTGTGGATTACAGACAGTGTGTCTGTGGACTGCAGACAGTGTGTGAGCCGGATTGCAGACAGTGTGTGAGCCGGACTCTCTGTGGACTGCAGACAGTGTGTCTGTGGACTGCAGACAGTGTGTGAGCCGGACTCTCTGTGGATTGCAGACAGTGTGTCTGTGGACTGCAGACAGTGTGTCTGTGGACTGCAGACAGTGTGTGAGCCGGACTCTCTGTGGATTGCAGACAGTGTGTCTGTGGACTGCAGACAGTGTGTGAGCCGGACTCTCTGTGGATTGCAGACAGTGTGTCTGTGGACTGCAGACAGTGTGTCTGTGGATTGCAGACAGTGTGTGAGCCGGACTCTCTGTGGACTGCAGACAGTGTGTCTGTGGACTGCAGACAGTGTGTGAGCCGGACTCTCTGTGGATTGCAGACAGTGTGTCTGTGGACTGCAGACAGTGTGTGAGCCGGACTCTCTGTGCATTGTGGCAGGGATGCCCGGGCGGCGCTAGGACCCCGCGGCCGCCCTGACGCAGCACCCCGCCTCCATCAGCTGGTGCGGGAGAGCCGGGGAGAGAGCGAGCGGCCGGAGCCGGAGCCGGAGCCGGGACAGCGGCCTGGAGTGGGGCCGGAGCCTGGGGACCGCGGCCTGGGGACCAGGGGAGCGGCGCCTGACCAGCCCGAGCACCGGCAGCGGCGCCATGAGGCAGACACAGGGCCAGGCGGCCGGACCCAACCCCAGGGCCGGAGCGATGGGTCCCAGCAGCAAACGGCAGCACCAGAGGGTGAGAGAGAG
>JASTWF010002805.1:0-16746 GCA_030390025.1 Squalus acanthias
AGAGCTCACTATCTGCATTCTGCTTCTTCTGTCACAAAGAAAACTATTGAATCCTTCAAAATGAAAGAGAGTAAAATCAGAACGAAAGGCTCATGGACAAAGAACTCTATGTGAGATGAACTTGGAGCAGTTTCAACCCAGCTCAAGAGGGTGCAGGGCCACAACAATCATTAACTGGGAGTGTTTGATGGGACAGTGTAGAGGGAGCTTTACTCTGTATCTAACCCGTGCTATACCTGCCCTGGGAGTGTTTGATGGGACAGTGTAGGGGGAGCTTTACTCTGTATCTAACCCGTGCTGTACCTGCCCTGGGAGTGTTTGATGGGACAGTGTAGAGGGAGCTTTACTCTGTATCTAACCCGTGCTGTACCTGCCCTGAGAGTGTTTGATGGGACAGTGTAGAGGGAGCTTTATTCTGTATCTAACCCGTGCTGTACCTGCCCTGGGAGTGTTTGATTGGACAGTGTAGAGGGAGCTTTACTCTGTAACTAACCCGTACTGTACCTGCCCTGGGAGTGTTTGATGGGACAGTGTAGAGGGAGCTTTACTCTGTATCTAACCCGTGCTGTACCTGCCCTGGGAGTGTTTGATGGGACAGTGTGGAGGGAGCTTTACTCTGTATCTAACCCGTGCTGTACCTGCCCTGGGAGTGTTTGATGGGACAGTGTAGAGGGAGCTTTACTCTGTATCTAATCCATGCTGTACCTGCCCTGGGAGTGTTTGATGGGACAGTGTAGAGGGAGCTTTACTCTGTATCTAACCCGTGCTGTACCTGCCCTGGGAGTGTTTGATGGGACAGTGTAGAGGGAGCTTTACTCTGTATCTATCCCGTGCTGTACCTACCCTGGGAGTGTTTGATGGGACAGTGGAGAGGGAGCTTTACTCTGTATCTAACCCGTGCTGTACCTGCCCTGGGAGTGTTTGATGGGACAGTGTAGAGTGAGCTTTACTCTGTATCTAATCCATGCTGTACCTGCCCTGGGAGTGTTTGATGGGACAGTGTAGAGGGAGCTTTACTCTGTATCTAACCCGTGCTGTACCTGCCCTGGGAGTGTTTGATGGGACAGTGTAGAGGGAGCTTTACTCTGTATCTATCCCGTGCTGTACCTACCCTGGGAGTGTTTGATGGGACAGTGGAGAGGGAGCTTTACTCTGTATCTAACCCGTGCTGTACCTGCCCTGGGAGTGTTTGATAGGACAGT
Organism: Squalus acanthias; assembly: GCA_030390025.1. Lineage (NCBI taxonomy): Eukaryota > Metazoa > Chordata > Chondrichthyes > Squaliformes > Squalidae > Squalus > Squalus acanthias. Next base: position 1,203 of record JASTWF010002805.1, read on the forward strand.
GTAGAGTGAGCTTTACTCTGTATCTAACCCTTACTGTACCTGCCCTGGGAGTGTTTGATGGGACAGTGTAGAGGGAGCTTTACTCTGTATCTAACCAGTGCTGTACCTGCCCTGGGAGTGTTTGATGGGACAGTGTAGAGTGAGCTTTACTCTGTATCTAAGCCTTACTGTACCTGCCCTGGGAGTGTTCACAGGGACAATATTGAGGGACATAAGAACATAAAAATTTGGAGCAGAAGTAGGCCATACGGCCCTTCGAGCTGCTCCGCCATTCAATAAGATCATGGCTGATCTTCAACCTCAACTCCACTTTCCTGCCCGATCCCCATATCCCTTGATTCTCCTGGAGTCCAAAAATCTATCGATCTCAGCCTTGAATATCGGAACAGGAGGGGGCCATTTAGCTCCTCGAGCCTGTTCCGCCATTCAATGAGATCATGGCTGATCTGTGACCTAACTCCATGGCTGCAGGGTGACCAAGGCTGGGAGCTGAATCTCCAAGGATATTCGATATTTAGGAAGGACAGGCAAAAAGGAAAAGGAGGTGGGGTGGCATTGTTAGTAAAAGATGAAATCAGAGCAATAGTGAGAAAGGATATTGGCTCAGAAAATCAAGATGTAGAATCAGTCTGGGTGGAGCTAAGAAGCACTAAGGGGTAGAAAACATTGGTGGGAGTTGTCTATAGGCCTCCAAACAGTAGTGGTAATGTAGGGAACGGCATCAAACAGGAAATTAGAGATGCATGTAACAAGGGTACTGCAGTAATCATGGGTGACTTTAATCTACATATAGACTGGCCAAACCAAATTAGCAATAATACTGTGGAGGATGAATTCCTAGAGTGTGTACGAGATGGTTTTTTAGACCAGTACGTTGAGGAGCCAACTAGGGAACAGGCTATCCTAGATTGGGTATTGTGCAATGAGAAGGGGTTAATTAATAATCTTGTTGTGCGGGGTCCTTTAGGGAAGAGTGACCATAACATGATAGAATTCTTCATTAAGATGGAAAGTGAAGTAGTCCAATCAGACACTAGGGTCCTAAATCTAAACAAAGGAAACTATTAAGGTATGAGGAGGGAGTTGGCTATGATAGATTGGGGAGCTTCATTAAAAGGCATGACAGTGAATAGGCAATGGCTAACATTTAAGGAATGAATGCATGAATTGCAACAGTTATATATTCCTTTCTGGTGCAAAAACACAAAAGGAAAAGAGGCCCAACTATGGCTAACAAAAGAAATTAAGGATAGTATTCGATCCAAAGAGGAGTCATATAAAGTTGCCAAAAAAAGTAGAAAGCTTGAGGATTGGGAGCAGTTTAGAGTTCAGCAAAAAAGGACCAAGAGATTGATTAAGAGGGGAAAATAGAGTATGAGAGTAAACTTGCAAGGAACATAAAAGCGGACTGTAAAAGCTTCTACAAGTATGTAAAAAGAAAAAGATTAGTGAAGACAAATGTAGGTCCCTTACAGTCAGAAACGGGAGAATTTATAATGGGGAACAAGGAAATAGCAGAGCAATTAAACAAATACTTTGGTTCTGTCTTCACAGAAGAGGACACAAATCACTTCCCAGAAATGCTAAGGAACCAAGGGTCTAGTGAGAAGGAGGAATTAAAGGAAATTAGTATTAGTAAAAAAAGTGCTGGAGAAATTAATGGGACTGAAAGCCGATAAATCCCCAGGGCCTGATAATCTGCATCCCAGAGTACTAAAAGAGGTAGCCATGGAAATAGTGGATGCATTGGTTGTCATCTTCCAAAATTCTATAGATTATGGAACAGTTCCTGCAGATTGGAGGGTGGCAAATATAACCCCACTATTTAAAAAAGGAGGGAGAGAGAAAACAGGGAACTACAGACCGGTTAGCCTAACATCAGTAGTAGGGAAAATGCTAGAGTCTATTATAAAGGATGTGATAACAGGACACTTAGAAAATATCAACGGGATTAGACAAAGTCAACATGGATTTATGAAAGGGAAATCGTGTTTGACAAACCTACTGGAGTTTTTTGAGGATGTAACTGGTAGAATAGATAAGGGAGAACCAGTGGATGTGGTGCATTTGGATTTTCAGAAAGCCTTTGATAAAGTCCCACATAAGAGGTTAGTGTGCAAAATTAAAGCACATGGGATTGGAGGTAATATACTGGCATGGATTGAAAATTGGTTAACAGACAGGAAACAGAGAGTAGGAATAAATGGGTCTTTTTCGGGGTGGCAGGTGGTGACTAGTGGGGTACCGCAGGGATCAGTGCTTGGACCCCAGCTATTCACAATATATATCAATGATTTGGATGAGGGAACCAAATGTAATATTTCCAAGTTTGCTGACGACACGAAACTAGGTGGGACTGTGAGTTGTGAGAAGGATGCAAAGAGGCTTCAAGGCGATTTAGACAAGTTGAATGAGTGGGCAAATACATGGTAGATGCAGTATAACGTGGATAAATGTGAAGTTATCCACTTTGGTAGGAAAAACAAAAAGGCAGAGTATTATTTAAATTGTGATAGATTGGGAAATGTTGATGTACAAAGGGACCTGGGTGTCCTTGTTCACCAGTCACTGAAAGCAAACATGCAGATGCAGCAAGCAGTTAGGAAGGCAAATGGTATGTTGGCCTTCATTGCAAGAGGATTTGAGTACAGGAGCAAGGATATCTTACTACAGTTGTACAGGGCCTTGGTGAGACCACACTTGTGTGCAGTTTTGGTCTCCTTACCTAAGAAAGGATATACTTGCCATAGAGGGAGTGCAGCGAAGGTTCACCAGACTGATTCCTGGGATGGCAGGATTGTTGTATGAGGAGAGATTGGGTCAACTAGGCCTGTATTCACTAGAGTTTAGAAGAATGAGAATTGATCTCATTGAAACGTATAAAATTCTGACAGGGCTATACAGACTGGATGCAGGGAGGATGTTTCCCCTGGCTGGGGGCTCTAGAACGAGGGGTCACAGTCTCAGGATACGGGGTAGGACATTTAGGACTGAGATGAGGAGAAATTTCTTCACTCAGAGGGTGGTGAATCTATGGAATTCTCTACCACAGAAGGCTGTGGAGGCCAAGTCACTGAATATATTTAAGGAGATAGATAGATTTCTAGACACAAAAGGCATCAAGGGGTATGGGGAGAGAGCTTGAATATGCTATTGAGATAGAGGATCAGCCATGATCATATTGAATGGCGGAGCAGGCTCGAAGGGCCGAATGGCCTACTCCTGCTCCTATTTTTCTATGTTCAATGTTTCTATATACAGTACCTGCCTTTGCCCCATATCCCTTAATACCTTTGGTTAACAAAAAGCGATCAATCTCAGGTTTAAAATTAACAATCGATCTCACATCAATTGCCATTTGTGGAAGAGAGTTCCAATCTTCTACCACCCTTTGTGTGTAGAAGTGTTTCCTAATTTCACTCCTGAAAGGTCTGGCTCTAATTTTTAAACTATGCCCCTAGTCCTAGAATCCCCAACCAGCGGAAATAGTTTCTCTCTATCTACCCCATCTGTTCCCCTTAATATCTTGAAACTTCAGTCAGATCACCCCTTAACCTTCTTAATTCTAGGGCATACAACCCTAGTTTGTGTAACCTCTCCTTGTAACTTAACCCTTGAAGTCCGGGTATCATTCTGGTAAACCTACGCTGCACTCCCTCCAAGGTCAATATATCCTTCCTAAGGTGTGGTGCCCAGAACTGCTCACAGTACTCCCGGTGTGGTCTAACCAGGGTTTTGTACAGCTGCAGCATAACTTCCACCTCCTTGTACTCTAGTCCTCTAGATATAAAGGCCAGCATCCCATTAGCCTTTCTGATTATTTTCTGTACCTGTTCATCACATTTTAATGATCGATGTACCTGGACCCCCAAGTCTCTTTGGACCTCCACTGTTTTTAGCTTTTCACCATTTAGAAAGTACCCTGTTCTATCCTTTTGTAGGTCCAAAGTGGATGACCTCACACTTGCTTACCTTGAAATCCATTTGCCACAGTTTTGCCCATTCACTTAATCTATCAATATCCCTTTGTAATTTTAAGCTAATATACTCAATGATTCTGCATCCACAGCCCTTTGGGATAAAGATTTGCAAAGATTCACAACCCTCTGAGTGAAGAAATTTCTCCTCATCTCAGTCTTCATTGGCTGACCCCTGATCTTGAGACTATGACCCCTAGTTCTAGACTCTCCAGCCAGGGGGAAACAACCTCTCAGCATCTACCCTGTCAATCCCCTTCAGAATCTTATATGTTTCAATGAGATCACCTCTCATTCTTCTAAACTCCAGAGAGTATCGGCCCATTCTACACAATCTCTCATCATAGGACAACCCTCTCATCCCAGGAATCAATCTAGTGAACCTTCGTTGCACCGCCTCTAAACCAAGTATATCCTTCCTTAGATAAGGAGACCAAAACTGTGCACAGTACTCCAGGTGTGGTCTCACCAAGGCCCTGTACAATTGTAGCAGGACTTCATTACTCTTATACTCCAACCTCCTTGCAATAAAGGCCAATATGCCATTTGCCTTCCTAATTGCTTGCTGTACATGCATGCTAACTCTCTGTGTTTCCTGTATGAGGACACCTAAATCACTCTAAACACCAACATTTAATAGTTTCTCACCATTTAAAAAATATTCTGTTTTTCTATTTTTCCTGCCAAAGTTTTAATCCTATCCTTAACTTCTTTAGGCATGGGTGGATCACATTTCCTGTGGAGTGTTTATTTCTCAATGGAATGTATATTTGTTGAGAATTTTGAAATATTTCTTTAAATGTTTGCCACAGCTTATCTATCATCATACTTTTTAATCTAATTTCCCAATCTAACTTTGCCAACTCGCCCCACAGACCTATGTAATTGGCGTTATTTAAGTTTTGTACTTAAGTATGTCACTCTCAAACTCAATATGAAATTCTATCATATTATGATCACTCTTCCCCAGAGGATCCTTTACTATGAGATTACTAATGAACCCTGTCTCATTAAACAATACAAGATCTAAAATAGCCTGTTCCCTGGTTGGTTCCATGGCGTATTGTTCTAGGAAACTGTCTTGTATACATTCCATGAACTCGTCCTCCAGTCTACATCTGCCAATTTGATTTGCCTAGTCTATATGAAGATTAAAGTCAGTTATGAGGGAGGTTTACTCTGTATCAAACCCGTGCTGTACCCGCCCTGGGAGTGTTTGATGGGACAGTGTAGAGGGAGCTTTACTCTGTATCTAACCCGTGCTATACCTGCCCTGGGAGTGTTTGATGGGACAGCGTAGAGGGAGCTTTATTCTATGCAACCTCGGTTTACTTTATATTGTTATTCAGTGCTTGAACTAATATTAGCAGAATATAAAGCTCCTTGTTAGAGATTTTGGGATCAGTTCAGCATCTCCGGTCCCTCGAATAAATGGAGCCCATGTCCGCTATGAACTGGAGCGCACCTTTACTGCCCAGTATCTAGTTAAACAGTAGGTGTGTCTCAGAGATCATAACATAGTATCCTTAATGTGTATAAAAGCTACTGTAGTCTCACCATCCTGCCATGTTTGTTCTCGTGTCCCTACGGAAGGCTCAATTGAAAAGCTCGCCAGTAAGTCAAGGCACAATTGTAGCGCAATAAACTCTGGAAATACGTGAATGGACAGATTATAGTTTTAACTGTGACATCCGTCAATTCCCTACCAGTCCTCGTTCAATGAAAGTAACAAAGCTGGAACTGTACTGGTGGTTCAGCTGACAATGAGATTCATCTTTCCTGCTACAACTGCACGGGTCAGTGCAGTGAGGAAAGAGTTAAACTAACATCGCTGGCAGTTTCACTGAATGGTGTAATAAAGACAAGAATCTAATTGGCCTTTGCAGGAGTAAGCTTTTTCTAAATTGCTGAACTGGCAGTTGAGATAACCTAAGCAGTAGTGTTAGAATGATTAACGACTGCATACTGTGTCACTTAGAGACAATTGCAAATAGCCGGATGTTGAACCATAAGAGGCCGAGAGGATGTAAGTCCTGTTCTGGCAGGAAAATAAAACAATGAGTTGGAAGTAAAGAGGCCTAGAGAGGCAGGAAAGGAGGACAATGACTCAGAAGTACAATGTTGGTGAGACCCCATTTGGCATAAACAAAGGTCATAGGTGCAACAACAGCTTGGGGGATAACGGACATATACTTTTCCGATAATAAAGGCGGTACTTTAATGTAGTGTGGCATAGGCAACCAATCAGTGAAGATGCATGCGGGCCAAGGTCCAATCAGGTGGCAGGAATGAATTTTGCATGGGCTGGACATGTGTATTGTAATGTATAAAAATGTAGTGTTTGCTGTAACAATTTGGAGAAGTCTGGCTAAGAGAGAGTAGGCTGTCTCCCCACCGGTGTAATAAAGATGACTTGATTATCGATCTGAAAACCTTGTGTCGAGTGTTGGTTTAAAATACTCCACAACAGTCAGCATATCAATTCTAGTGTTAGAGAGTGGGGGAAGGATCGAGGGGAAAGAGTCAGGGGAGGAGAGGGTCGACAGGGAAATGGGCCGAGGGGGGACTGGGTCGAGGGGAGGAAGGGTTGAGAGGGAGATAGGGGAAACAAGAGAAGAGAAAAGACAGGATAAAAGAAAGAGTGAAGGGTAGACGGAAAGATTGAATGGACAAATGAGCCCCTTAAGACTATGGGGTTAGGTGGGGCAGGGTGGGCACAACGATGCATCAAAGTCACTTTGTTGTATTATCCGAGGAAGCTTAACGCCTGTTTCAGCTAAGCCCCCTGCTGGGTGCATTGAATGAGATAACACCTGGCTATTTAGTATTCACAGATAAAGCATTTGAACACAATGGCATGAGACACTTGTATTATACATGATGAACCCCTCTTTGTTAACTAATAAACATTCCAAACATTATGGCAATCAGTCTCATTTCATAACTGCTGGTTGGCTTCAAGTCAAAAATGCTGCATTTAACTTTACAGAAATATAAACAAAAATGATTCCATTCAGGCAATACAAGTGAACGCAGAACGCTACATTCCTTCTGTCACATGCTGCTGCTTACTGTCTGTCTCTCCAAAACCCAATGCAGATAAAAACACTTTTACTGACGATTCTGAGTTTGAGACCAAATACCCCACACTAAAATGCATCAGATAAATATTATGAATGGCTTTGACAGTTGCCCCTCCCCCAAACATCTCAGCCATTTTTCTTGTTTAAAGGGAAGAGTTCGATTAAAATTTGAAACAATCAAAAACAACGATTGTGAACAGAGACCAGATTTATTTGCGTAGCATCTTATCCCTTCCCCTCGGAAACATTTTGAAGCTCTTCACATATAATGGGTTAGTTTAATGTGCGGCATCTGTAGTGTAGGCAAACGCGACAGCCATTTTGCGCAGAGCAGGATCCCATAGTCAGCAGTGAGACGAACAGCCAGGTAAGCTGTCTTTTTTTGGTGGTGTTGATTGAGGGAGGAATGTTGGCTGGGACACTGGGAGAAACCCTGCTGGTCTTTGAATAGTGTCATGAGATCGGTAACGTCTACCCGAACAACAACTTGTATTTATATAGCACCTTTAACGTAGTTAAACGTCCCAAGGCGCTTCACAGGAGCGATTATCAAACAAAATCTGATACCGTGCCACATAAGGAGAAATTAGGGCAGGTGACCAAAAGCGCGGTCCAAGATGTCGGTTTTAAGGAGCGTCTTAAAGGAAGAGAGAGAGGTAGAGAGGCGGAAAGGTTTAGGGAGGGAATTCCAGAGCTTAGGGCCCAGGCAACAGAAGGCACGGCCGCCAATGGTGGAGCGATTAAAATCGGGGATGTGCAAGAGGCCAGAATTAGAGGAACGCAGAGATCTCGGAGGGATGTGCGGCTGGAGGTGCGGCAATCCCTCAGTACTGCGCTGGAGTGCCAGTCAAGATCATGTGCGCAAGTCCTGGAGTGGGGCTGAACCAAAGTGAGCCAATTTAGGACTCTGAATGTGGATTCTATTTACTGGTTATCAGTTGCTATACAGGACAACAAAAAGTTGCATAATGCACGACTCTTAACTATTTTTATGTATGCAAAGCGTTATTACACCCAGTCACGGAGAACTTTAAAGTGAAGGCAAAATGAGCTGACACAAATTTGTCCAAAACTTGAGGGTGTTTTTTAAAAAGCTTTTTTTTAAATTTAAAGTGTAATTTGAACAAACTAAAAGTGATTGATTTTTCCAGAGAGACTTCTTACCCCGATGATCTTTCCATTGCTGGAGTCGGAGAGATAAGCCTCCTCCACCATAATCACAGCCAGAGACACTCAGCAAAGTTCAGCAGTGGAACACAAGCCCGAGGACCATTTAAACCCCACTCCTCTCGCCTCAAGCGAGCTTGAACTGGGGGACGCGGAAAGCAAGGTGATTGACGGTCCTTTCGGCCAATGGAAGGCGAGAGCTGGCTGTCAATCAGGAAATGGCACCAATGGGCTCGCGTGGGTGGAGGGAAGGGCGGGAGTAGAAGGCCGGACCCAGCAGCTGGGAAGTTTGGTTGTGACTGAGTCAGTCTGCAGAGGCACATTGGATCACATGAGGAGAGTCCGCGTAACAGGGCAAGAAGGAAACTTCCTTTTTTTTGCAAGAGTGGTGAATGAATTCAACCGAGCGGATCAGATCTCCCCACAGCTACCTGCAGCGTTTCCTTCACTGTTGTGCAAAACTTCACAGTCTCCAAACTCAACTGGAATGCTGTCTCTTCTGACCCGGCATAGCTCAATTATTATAAAAGAAGTTGGAATCAATCTGGCCGGGACCCAGTCAGACAGCAGCCACAATACTGCGCTTGTCCTGGGATTATTTCTGCGAAGTGGCCCATTTAATGTTTCTTGCCTCAATTTAGAGGGAAATTGGTCACAATTTATCTTCAGTTATTTAAAAAACATCTTGTTGGTGGTTTTCAGGGCTTTACCACCAACCTTAACCTCCTGTAATGATTCTGTATTATAAGATGTAATGTAAACGTTTCTAATCTCTAGACTTGACTATTCCAACGCACTCCAGGCCGGCCTCCCACATTCCACCCTACGTAAACTTGAGGTGATCCAAGACTCGGCTGCCCGTGTCCTAACTCGCACCAAGTCCCGTTCACCCATCACCCCCGTGTCCTAACTCGCACCAAGTCCCGTTCACCCATCACCCCCGTGTCCTAACTCGCACCAAGTCCGTTCACCCATCTCCCCTGTGTCCTAACTCGCACCGAGTCCCGTTCACCCATCACCCCCGTGTCCTAACTCGCACCAAGTCCCGTTCACCCATCACCCCTGTGCTCGCCGACCTACTTTGAGTCCCGGTTAAACAGTACCTCGATTTCAAAATTCTCATCCTTGTTTTCAAATCCCTCCATGGCCTCGCCCCTTCCTATCTCTGTAATCTCCACCAGCCCCACAACCCTCCGAGATATCTGTGCTCCTCTAATTCTGCCCTCCTGAGCATCCTTGATTATAATCGCTCCACCATTGGTGGCCGTGCCTTCCGTTACCTGGGCCCTAAGCTCTGGAATTCCCTCCCTAAACCTCTCTGTCTCTCTCTCCTCCTTTAAGACGTTCCTTAAAAACTACCTCTTTGATCAAGCTTTTGGTCATCTACCCTAATAGCTCCTTATGTGGCTCGGTGTCAAATTTGTTGTCTTATAATACTCCTGTGAAGCGCCTTGGGACGTTTTACTACGTTAAAGGCGCTATATAAATGCATGTTGTTGTTGTTCTTCTAATGGGATTTCTGCAACGGGCCTGTGATTCCCTGTAACACCACTAGGTGCCGCTCTAATGGAAATTGCAATGTTAAATGGCAGCTCTAACCTGTAACAAATACCTGTCACGCCAATAGGCGGCGCTCTATTATGTTTCTGCCGTGAGGCAATTAACATGCTTTCTGATTAAAAGTTAATTGTTTTCTCAGTAATTGAAATTTCTAAAATGTGGCATTAAACGAAATAATTACATATTTCACAAAACTTTCATTTCTATAGCACCTTACACGTCCACCGGACGTCCCAAAGCTCTTTACAGCCAATGAAGTGCTGTTTCTGAAGTGTCGTCACTGTTGTAAGGTTTTGTTTGAAGGCATCAGCCTCTATCCAAAAGCCTGGACTTGGAGTTAAAAGACAGAAAAGACAATTCAGCGGATAAATATAATCACATTATTAGTGTCAGCTGTGGCTCCGTGGGTCGCGCTCTCACCTCCGAGTTAGACGGTTGTTGGTTCGAGAGACTTGAGCCCATAATCCAGGCTGAAACTCCCAGTGCAGTGCTGAGGGAGTGCTGCACTGTCGGAGGTGCCGTCTTTCGGATGAGACGTTAAACTGAGGCCCTGTCTGCCCTCTCAGGTGCATGTAAAAGATCCCATAGCACTATTACGAAGAAGAGCAGGGGAGTTATCCCCGGTGTCCTGGCCAATATTTATCACTAAAGCTGATTATCTGGTCATTATCACATTGCTGTTTGTGGAATCTTGCTGTGTGCAATTTGGTTGCCCCGTTTCCTACATTACAACAGTGACTACACTTCAAAAATACACCTCTACACTGTCCCGTCAAACACTCCCAGCTCCCAAACCCACGACCTCTTCCAACCAGAAGGACAAGGGCAGCAGGTGCATGGGAACACCACCACCTCCAAGATCTCCTCCAAGTCACACACCATCCTGACTTGGAAATATATCGCCGTTCCTTCATGGTCGCTGGGTCAAAATCCTGGAACTCCCTCCCTAACAGGACTGCAGCGGTTCAAGAAGGCGGCTCACCATCACCTTCTCAAGGGCAATTAGGGATGGGCAATAAATGCTGGCCTTGCCAGCGACGCCCACATCCCATAAACGAATAAAAAAACCACTTCAAAAGTACTTCATTGGCTGTAAAGCGCTTTGGGACGTCCTGAGGTCGTGAAAGGTGCTATAGAAATGCAAGTCTTTTTATAAAATGTGGCAAAACTTGCCTTTAACAAATCCATGCTCTCTGTCCTTGGTTAACCTGTGCCTTTCTAAATGCTCTCTAATTTTAGCTTGAATTATGGATTCAAAGAGTTTGCCCACAACTAACGTTGCTGTTACCCGGTTTATCCGTATCTTCCTTCTTGAACAAAGGTGTTTGATTGGCTGCTCTCCAGTCCCCTGGCACAACTTGCATATTTAAGGAGGATTGAAAAATTGCGGCCAGTGCCTCTGCTGTCTCCTCTCTGACTTCCTCCAACAGGTACACACTGCCAGTGACTGATCCACCTCGCGGTTTGCTCATTGTCTCAGAACCAATTCTTTTTCTCCAGTTCTCTCTGACAATTGTTCCCGATCAAACAACAACAGAGGAACAGGAGGAGGCCATTCAGCCCCTCGAGCCTGCTCCGCCATTCAATGAGATCATGGCTGATCTGTGACCTAACTCCATATACCCGCCTTTGCCCCATATCCCTTAATACCCTTGGTTAACAAAAATCTATTAATTTCCGATTTAAAATTAACAATTGATCCAGCATCAATTGCCGTTTGTGGAAGAGAGTTCCAAACTTCTACCACCCTTTGTGTGTAGAAGTCTTTCCTAATTTCACTCCTGAAAGGTCTGGCTCTAATTTTTAGACTATGCCCCCTAGTCCTGGACTCCCCAACTAGCGGAAATAGTTTCTCTCTATCTCCCCTATCAGTTCCCCTTAATATCTTGAAAACTTCGATCAGATCACCCCTTAACCTTCTAAATTCCAGGGAATACAACCCTAGTTTGTGTAATCTCTCCTCGTAATTTAACCCTTGGAGTCCAGGGGTTACAACAACAACTTGAATTTATATAGTGCCTTTAACACAGTGAAATGTCCCCATATCCTCCTCTAGTGCACCTACACTCTGTCTTCACCATCATTTGTAAAATCCGATGCAAATTATTTCTTTGATATCTCCGCCATACCTTCACCCTCCGCAGTTAGACTCCCCCCTTCATCCATGAGTGTCCTACCCTCTCCAACTATTCATTTTCCTTTTATATGCTTAAAAAACCTTTACTATTTCCTCTTATATGATCTGTCAGACTTTTTTCCCCCTTTATCCCTTTTCACCTCCCCGTTACACTTTCTGTAGTGATGTTCGGCCAAGTTTTATCCTCTGCCCCCTTTTTAAGTATCAGTTTAGCTTTAATCTATTTATTTACAGAACTCCGTTCTTTAAGGTATCCTCGCTTTGCTTTCTAGGATTGTATTTATTTTGTGCTCTGTCCGTCTCCTATTTGAAGATTTCTCACTGCTGTTCTGACAAACTCTTCTATCATTCAAGTTGCGACAGACTCTTCTTATCACACTGAGCTCTGTCTTTTTCCAGTTCTGCACCCTTATCGCTCACTCTTCATTCTCCTTTCTCGATTCTTACCTGACTATGATGCGGTCGCTATTTCCCAATTGTTCTCCTACTTTCACATCAGTTATTTAATTCCCCAGAACTAAATCAACCAACGCTCCTTTCCTTGTTGTCGAGAAACGTACTGACCGAGGAAGCACTCGAGGAAACATTCCCCACTCTGACCGCACACATTAACTTTATTCCAGTCTATCTTGGGAATAGGTATAATATTATTGATCTGTGTAAATGGCCAATGAATTTCACTATTGATCAGTATGAGCTAGTGCATTTTGGTAGGAGGAATAAAGAGGCCACGTACCCCTTGGAAAATGAGAGTCTGGATGGGGTCGAGGAGCAGAGGGATCTGGGAGTACAGATACACAAATCACTAAAAGTAGCGACGCAGGTTAATAAGGCCATAAAAAAAATTCAAACCAAGCCCTGGGGCTCATTTCTAGAGGGATAGAATTGAAAAGCAGAGAAGTTATATTAAACTTGTATCGAACCTTGGTTAGACCACACTTGGAGCACTGCGCACAGTTCTGGTCTCCATATTATAAAAATGATATAGAGGCACTGGAGAAGGTGCAAAAAAGATTTACAAGAATGATGCCAGATCTGAGAGGTTATACCTATCAGGAAAGGATGAACAGGCTGGGGACCGTTTCTCCAGAAAAGGGAAGACTGAGGGGTGGCCTGATAGAGGTCTTCAAGATTATAAAAGGGTTTGATAAATGCAATGTTAGACGAGAAACATACTGACCGAGGAAGCAATTCTAGATACATTCCCCACTCTGACCACACATTAACTTTATTCCGGTTTATCTTGGGAATAGTTAAAATATTACTGATCTGTGTAAATGGCGAATGAATTTCAATCTAGATAACTGACTCACCATGAGCAAGACCACAGGAGTTCTATGAGTATCTATGATTAGATTCAATCTGTCTTTCACGCCTTCTCCAATGTAAATATTTCCCACGGGGTTTGCATTATTAAAATTGTCCAAAAACTCTGAATTCAGTAAAATTGATTCGCCGATTAACTGTGTGCCGGACACTTGCCCAACACTGCCCAACCAATCAGACCAGGGCAGGACAGGACACTACTTGACCCATGGCCTGATGAACAAGCAGTCCAAGTATTCAATCGCCATGGGCAGGCTGTAAGTCGGCACAGACTGGGACCTGGGTTACCCCAATAATGAGTACCAAACCCAGAGCCGCTCCACGGGCCACTGCTTTAAACAAAATAAAACCCAGAGGCGACAACGGGGATTTCCATTGAACACCATGGACTGCATTCCCCAAATCTACCAGATACACTGGGTGTAAGTCTCTCTCTCTCTCTCTGTCACACTGGGTGTAAGTCTCTCTCTCTCTGTCACACTGGGTGTAACTCTCTCTCTCTCTGTCACACTGGGTGTAACTCTCTGTCACACTGGGTGTAACTCTCTCTCTCTCTGTCACACTGGGTGTAACTCTCTCTCTCTCTCTCAGTGTCACACTGGGTGTAACTCTCTCTCTCTCTCTGTCAGACTGGGTGTAACTCTCTCTCTCTCTGTCACACTGGGTGTAACTCTCTCTCTCTCTCTCTGTCACACTGGGTGTAACTCTCTCTCTCTCTGTCACACTGGTTGTAACTCTCTCTCTCTCTCTGTCACACTGGGTGTAACTCTCTCTCTCTCTGTCACACTGGGTGTAACTCTCTCTCTCTCTCTCTGTCACACTGGGTGTAACTCTCTCTCTCTCTTGGTTACACTGGGTGTAACTCTCTCTCTCTCTCGGTTACACTGGGTGTAACTCTCTCTCTCTCTCTCTCTGTCACACTGGGTGTAACTCTCTCTCTCTCTCTCTGTCTGTCACAATGTGTGTACTCTCTCTCTCTCTCTGTCACACTGGGTGTAACTCTCTCTCTCTCTGTCACACTGGGTGTAACTCTCTCTCTCTCTGTCACACTGGGTGTAACTCTCTCTCTCTCTCTGTCACACTGGGTGTAACTCTCTCTCTCTCTCTCTCTGTCACACTGGGTGTAACTCTCTCTCTCTCTGTCACACTGGGTGTAACTCTCTCTCTCTCTCTCTCTCTGTCACACTGGGTGTAACTCTCTCTCTCTCTCTGTCACACTGGGTGTAACTCTCTCTCTCTGTCACACTGGGTGTAACTCTCTCTCTCTCTCTGTCAGACTGGGTGTAACTCTCTCTCTCTCTCTGTCACAATGGGTGTAACTCTCTCTCTCTCTCTGTCACACTGGGTGTATCTCTCTCTCTCTCTCTGTCACACTGGGTGTAAACTCTCTCTCTCTGTCAGACTGGGTGTAACTCTCTCTCTCTCTGTCACACTGGGTGTAACTCTCTCTCTCTCTGTCACACTGGGTGTAACTCTCTCTCTCTCTCTGTCACACTGGGTGTAACTCACTCTCTCTCTCTCTGTCAAACTGGGTGTAACTCTCTCTCTCTCTGTCATACTGGGTGTAACTCTCTCTCTCTCTCTGTCACACTGGGTGTAACTCTCTCATCTCTCTGTCACACTGGTGTAACTCCCTCTCCTCTCTCTCTGTCACACTGGGAGTAACTCTCACTCTCTCTCTCTCTGTCACACTGGGTGTAACTCTCTCTCTCTTCTCTGTCACACTGGGTGTAAACTCTTCTCTCTCTCTCTCTCTCTCTGTCACTAGGGTGTAACTCTCTCTCTCTCTCTCGGTTACACTGGTGTAACTCTCTCTCTCTCTCTCTACTCTCTCCTGTCACACTGGGTGTAACTCTCCTCTCTCTCTCGTTCACCACTGGGTGTAACTCTCGCTCTCCTCTGTTACACGGGTGTAACACTCGCTCTCTCTGTCACACTGGGTGTAACTCCTCTCTCTCTGTCACACTGGTGTAACTCTCTCTCTCTCTCTGTCACACTGGGTGTAACTCTGTCTCTCTCTCTGTCACACTGGGTGTAACTCTCTCCTCTCTGTCACATTGGGTGTAACCTCTCTCTCTCTCTGTCACACTGGGGTGTAACTCTCTCTCTGTGTCACATTGGGTGTAACTCTCTCTCTCACCTCTCTGTCACACTTGGTGTAACTCTCTCTCTCTCTCTGTCACACTGGGTGTAACTCTCTCTCTGTCACACTGGGTGTAACTCTCTCTCTCTCTCTGTCACACTGGGTGTAACTCTCTCTCTCTCTCTGTCACACTGGGTGAAACTCTCTCTCT
>JASTWF010002806.1:0-16745 GCA_030390025.1 Squalus acanthias
CACACACTGCACCCCATCCAACTCCCCACCCTCACACACACTGTACCCCATCCAACTCCCCACCCTCTCTCACACACTGTACCCCATCCAACTCCCCACACTCTCACACACACTGTACCCCATCCAACTCTCCACCCTCTCACACAGACACTGTACCCCATCCAACTCCCCACCCTCACACACTGTACCCCATCCAACTCCCCACTCTCACACACACACTGTACCCCATCCAACTCCCCACCCTCACACACACTGTACCCCATCCAACACCCCACCCTCTCTCACACACTGTACCCCATCCAACTCCCCACCCTCTTACACACACACTGTACCCCATCCAACTCCCCACCCTCACACACTGTACCCCATCCAACTCCCCACCCTCACACACGGTACCCCATCCAACTCCCCACCCTCACACACTGTACCCCAATCCAACTCCCCACCCTCACACACACTGTACCCCATCCAACTCCCCACCCTCTCACACACACACTGCACCCCATCCAACTCCCCACCCTCACACACACTGTTACCCATCCAACTCGCCACCCTTTCACACACACTGTACCCCATCCAACTCCCACCCTCTCACACACACTGTACCCCATCCAACTCCCCACCCTTTCACACACACTGTACCCCATCCAACTCCCCACCTACACACACACACTGTACCCCATCCAACTCCACACCATTTCACACACACTGGACCCCATCCAACTCCCCACCCTTTCACACACACTGTACCCCATCCAACTCACCACCCTCACACACACTGTACCCCATCCAACTCCCCACCCTTTCACACACACTGTACCCCATCCAACTCCCCACCCTCTCTCACACACGGTACCCCCATCCAACTCCCCACCCTCACACGCACACACTGTACCCCATCCAACTCCCCACCCTTTCACACACACTGTACCCCATCCAACTCCCCACCCTCTCTTAAACACGGTACCCCACCCAACTCCCCACCCTCTCACACACACTGTACCCCATCCAACTCCCCACCCTCTCACACACACACTGTACCCCATCCAACTCCCCACCCCTCACACACTGTACCCCATCCAACTCCCCACCCTCTCACACACACTGTACCCCATCCAACTCCCTACCCCTCACACACTGTACCCCATCCAACTCCCACCCTCTCACACACACACTGTACCCCATCCAACTCCCCACCCTCACACACACTGTACCCCATCCAACTCCCCGCCCTCACACACTGTACCCCATCCAACTCCCCACCCTCACACACACTGTACCCCATCCAACTCCCCACCCTCACACACACACTGTACCCCATCCAACTCCCCACCCTCACACACTGCACCCCATCCAGCTCCCCACCCTCACACACACTGTACCCCATCCAACTCCCCACCCTCTCTCACACACTGTACCCCATCCAACTCCCCACCCTCTTACACACACACTGTACCCCATCCAACTCCCCACCCTTTCACACACACTGTACCCCATCCAACTCCCCACCCTCTCTCACACACTGTACCCCATCCAACTCCCCAACCTCTCACACACACTGTACCCCATCCAACTCCCCACCCTCTCACACAGACACTGTACCCCATCCAACTCCCCACCCCTCTCACACACATTGTACCCCATCCAACTCCCCACCCTCACACGCACAATGTACCCCATCCACCTCCCCACCCTCTCACACAGTGTACCCCATCCAACTCCCCACCCTCTCACACACTGTACCCCTTCCAGCTCCCCACCCTCTCACACACTCTGTACCGCATCCAACTCCCCACCCTCTTACACACACACTGTACCCCTTCCAACTCCCCACCCTCTCACACACTTTGTACCCCTTCCAACTCCCCACCCTCTCACACACTCTGTACCCCATCCAACTCCCCACCCTCACACACACTGTACCCCATCCAACTCCCCACCCTCTCACACACTTTGTACCCCTTCCAACTCCCCACCCTCTCACACACTCTGTACCCCATCCAACTCCCCACCCTCACACACACTGTACCCCATCCAACTCCCCACCCCTCACACACTGTACCCCATCCAACTCCCCACCCTCTCACACACTGTACCCCATCCAACTCCCCACCCTCACACACACTGTACCCCATCCAACTCCCCACCCTCTCACACACACTGTACCCCATCCAACTCCCCAACCTCTCTCACACACAATGTACCCCATCCAGCTCCCCACCCTCACACACACACTGTACCCCATCCAACTCCCCACCCTCACACACTGTACCCCATCCAGCTCCCCACCCTCACACACACACTGTACCCCATCCAACTCCCCACCCTCACACACTGTACCCCATTCAACACACCACCCTTTCACACACACACTGTACCCCATCCAGCTCCCCACCCCCTCACACACTGTACCCCATCCAACTCCCCACCCTCACACACACTGTACCCCATCCAACTCCCCACCCTCACACACACACTGTACCCCATCTAACTCCCCAACCTTTCATACACACTGCACCCCATCCAACTCCCCACCCTCACACACTGTTCCCCATCCAACTCCCCACCCTCACACACACTGTACCCCATCCAACTCCCCACCCTCATACACACACTGTACCCCATTCAACTCCCCACCCTCTCACACACACACTGTAACCCATCCAACTCTCCACCCTCTCACACACACACTGTACCCCATCCAACTCCCCACCCTCACACACTGTACCCCATCCAACTCCCCACCCTCACACACACACTGTACCCCATTCAACACCCCACCTTCTCGCACACACACTGTACCCCATCCAACTCCCCACCCCTCACACACACACTTTACCCCATCCAACTCCCCACACTCACACACTGTACCCCATCCAACTCCCCACCCTCTCACACAAACACTGTACCCCATCCAACTCCCCACCCCTCACACACACACTTTACCCCATCCAACTCCCGACCCTCACACACTGTACCCCATCCAACTCCCCACCCTCACAAACTGTACCCCATCCAACTCCCCACCCTTTCACACACACTGTACCCCATCCAACTCCCCACCCTTTCACACACACTGTACCCCATCCAACTCCCCACCCTCACACACTGTACCCCATCCAACTCCCCACCCTCACACACACTCTACTCCATTCAGCTCCCCACCCTCACACACACACTGTACCCCATCCAACTCCCCACCCTCACACACACTGTACCCCATCCAACTCACCACCCCTCACACACTGTACCCCATCCAACTCACCACCCCTCACACACTGTACCCCATCCAACTCCCCACCCTCACACACACACTGTACCCCATCCAACTCCCCACCCTCACACACTGCACCCCATCCAACTCCCCACCCTCACACACACTGTACCCCATCCAACTCCCCACCCTCTCTCACACACTGTACCCCATCCAACTCCCCACCCTCTCACATACACTGTACCCCATCCAACTCTCCACCCTCTCACACAGACACTGTACCCCATCCAACTCCCCACCCTCACACACTGTACCCCATCCAACTCCCCACTCTCACACATGGTACCCCATCCAACTCCCCACCCTCACACACACTGTACCCCATCCAACTCCCCACCCTCACACACACACTGTACCCCATCCAACTCCCCACCCTCACACACTGCACCCCATCCAACTCCCCACCCTCACACACACTGTACCCCATCCAACACCCCACCCTCTCTCACACACTGTACCCCATCCAACTCCCCACCCTCTTACACACACACTGTACCCCATCCAACTCCCCACCCTTTCACACACACTGTACCCCATCCAACTCCCCACCCTCTCACACACACTGTACCCCATCCAACACCCCACCCTCTCACACAGTCACTGTACCCCATCCAACTCCCCACCCTCACACACTGTACCCCATCCAACTCCCCACCCTCACACACGGTACCCCATCCAACTCCCCACCCTCACACACTGTACCCCAATCCAACTCCCCACCCTCACACACACTGTACCCCATCCAACTCCCCACCCTCTCACACACACACTGTACCCCATCCAACTCCCCACCCTTTCACACACACTGTACCCCATCCAACTCCCACCCTCTCACACACACTGTACCCCATCCAACTCCCCACCCTTTCACACACACTGTTCCCCATCCAACTCCCCACCTACACACACACACTGTACCCCATCCAACTCCACACCATTTCACACACACTGGACCCCATCCAACTCCCCACCCTTTCACACACACTGTCCCCCATCCAACTCACCACCCTCACACACACTGTACCCCATCCAACTCCCCACCCTTTCACACACACTGTACCCCATCCAACTCCCCACCCTCTCTCACACACGGTACCCCATCCAACTCCCCACCCTCACACACACACACTGTACCCCATCCAACTCCCCACCCTCACACACACACTGTACCCCATCCAACTCCCCACCCTTTCACACACACTGTACCCCATCCAACTCCCTACCCCTCACACACTGTACCCCATCCAACTCCCACCCTCTCACACACACACTGTACCCCATCCAACTCCCCACCCTCACACACACTGTACCCCATCCAACTCCCCGCCCTCACACACTGTACCCCATCCAACTCCCCACCCTCACACACACTGTACCCCATCCAACTCCCCACCCTCACACACACACTGTACCCCATCCAACTCCCCACCCTCACACACTGCACCCCATCCAACTCCCCACCCTCACACACACTGTACCCCATCCAACTCCCCACCCTCTCTCACACACTGTACCCATCCAACTCCCCACCCTCTTACACACACACTGTACCCCATCCAACTCCCCACCCTTTCACACACACTGTACCCCATCCAACTCCCCACCCTCTCTCACACACTGTACCCCATCCAACTCCCCAACCTCTCACACACACTGTACCCCATCCAACTCCCCACCCTCTCACACAGACACTGTACCCCATCCAACTCCCCACCCTCACACACTGTACCCCATCCAACTCCCCACCCTCACACACGGTACCCCATCCAACTCCCCACCCTCACACACTGTACCCCAATCCAACTCCCTACCCTCACACACACTGTACCCCATCCAACTCCCCACCCTCACACACACTGTTACCCATCCAACTCCCCACCCTTTCACACACACTGTACCCCATCCAACTCCCACCCTCTCACACACACTGTACCCCAAACAACTCTCCACCTTTTCACATGCACTGTACCCCATCCAACTCCCCACCCTCACACACACACTGTACCCCATCCAACTCCACACCATTTCACACACACTGTACCCCATCCAACTCCCCACCCTCACACACACACTGTACCCCATCCAACTCCACACCATTTCACACACACTGTTACCCATCCAACTCCCCACCCTCTCTCACACACGGTACCCCATCCAACTCCCCACCCTTTCACACACACTGTACCCCATCCAACTCACCACCCTCACACACACACTGTACCCCATCCAACTCCCCACCCTTTCACACACACTGTACCCCATCCAACTCCCCACCCTCTCTCACACACGGTACCCCATCCAACTCCCCACCCTCACACACAGACTGTACCCCATCCAACTCCCCACCCTCACACACACACTGTACCCCATCCAACTCCCCACCCTTTCACACACACAGTACCCCATCCAACTCCCCACCCTCTCTCACACACGGTACCCCATCCAACTCCCCACCCTCTCACACACACTGTACCCCATCCAACTCCCCACCCTCTCACACACACACTGTACCCCATCCAACTCCCCACCCCTCACACACTGTACCCCATCCAACTCCCCACCCTCTCACACACACTGTACCCCATCCAACTCCCTACCCCTCACACACTGTACCCCATCCAACTCCCCACCCTCTCACACACACACTGTACCCCATCCAACTCCCCACCCTCACACACTGTACCCCATCCAACTCCCCACCCTCACACACACACACTATACCCCATCCAACTCCCCACCCTCACACACTGTACCCCATCCAACTCCCCACCCTTTCACACACACTGTACCCCATCCAACTCCCCACACTTACACACAGACACAGTATCTGCAATATATTCTTACCACGAGCAGGGCTTCCAGCTGATTTAAGTAGATCTCCTCACTTGCCAGGACACCAGACAGCACGAAATTCCTCATCTCCAGCCCCTTCTCCGTGTCCACCTCACTCTGCAAAACAGACCAGTCGCAGGTTAGCGCTGATCCCACTTTCAGGAAATTCCTAAAGTCCGGGGATTGGGTCCCTCCGGGACATCCTCCCCTCCCAGGAAGGGATGGTGTAAGATCAAACGCACTGATGATAATCTCGTCTCTCGCCCTTTACTCAAACTCACCTTCTCTGAAGCCCCGGTGTCTGCTCAGCTCCTTGCCTGAAGGGACTGACTTCCCCCATCACTGTCCCAGCATCACCCACCTGTAAAAAGCCCAATCTCCCTCCTCCTCTGCAAACCACCGGACCGCCCCCGCCTGTAACCTGCCATCCAGCGATGGTCTCCCCTCCCCACCGCCTCATCCCTCCAATCCACATTCCAAGAAGCCCACAGTCCCAACACCCCCTGGTGTGAGTCACCAATGAATTCTTCAGTGACTGGAACCGTGTCTAATCTCTGCCAGGGCCGAGAACCCCATTCTCAAAGACGGTCCGTCCCAAACACCAATAACACGAGCCCCACACAAGCGCAAACCCAGCCCCTGTTCCATTAACACAAAGCTCCCTCACCTTTAGTAACTCTAGACTGGGCGGCCCAGACTCTGGAGTCTCAGCCCCATCCCACTCGAAATCACTCAAGGAAAAGGCATCTTCATCCAGCAGCACTTTATCCAGGAGTCTGAGGACTTCCTCCTCATCCTCCATCATCCAGATAACGCCCAGTGACCAACGGAACCAACACCGGTCCCAGAGGGCAGCCTCTCAGTGTCAGCACCGGCCTGTCACCACCAGACTGTGAGGCAACAGCCCATCCCTCAGGAACCCAGACATGTCCAGCACTTCACCATCTCATGACCCCCCAGCCCCCCCCAAGACCCCGGCCACCCCGTCGCCCCCGGAGACCTTGACCCCCCTGCTCCCACCAGTCACCTGTCGGTAACAGCGCGCTGAAGGAATCCCAGCCACTACCACTCCCCAACCGCCCACCTTATCTCTCAAACTGGTTAATCATTCTTTGAGAGAGAACGCAACAGCAGCAGCCTGGGTCTGGCAAGGGACGACACTTCCTTATTTTAACCGTTCCTTATTTTTAGCAAGTTTTCATGCTGAACACTGCGAGGAGTTGCCTCACTGACCAGTGACAAACCCAGCACCAGAAATCCCCCCAACACCCTGCAGCACTTCCTGTGCACTCAGTCTCCGATCACAGGGGCAGCGCAAGGGAGACCCCGAAACACACCACACCCGGCTGGGGGGGCACGACACCCGCCCACAATCAGCGGGCAACAGACAGCAGCCAGTGTCTGCCCGCCTCACACACGACAACCCCCGTCAGATCACCCGTCTCCGATCAGTCTCCAACACGCCCCCTCTGGGAGCTGACACCTCGTCACTGTACTAAATATAACTGCAGCTCGAAAGCTGCACCCAGTCCCGGTCTGCGACTGACCCACAGCACAGCACACAATCCCGCTCCCACTCCCTGCCTCAGCTGCTGCCAGTAGATAAGGTGCAAAATGTAAACAAAAAGGTGGCGTCGCTCTGAAACACAACTTCAACCCACTGGGGGAAGGTTACAGCTTCTCAATCAAAGAAAATGTCCACCTTAACCCTTTAAGCACAAGAGTGACATGGAGCTTCCACCTTACACGGTCCGTGCTGACCCACAGAGCAGCAAGATCCCACGTTCAAACCCTGGTCTGTGCTGCCTCAGTCAGAGCTGCAATAGGAAGCTCAATCCGTCTCAGTGCCCCGGGCGAGCGAGGGGAGAAGCAGGAATCCAGATCCAGAAAATTAACCAGTCATTCGTGGAAAGGGAGAACAAGGCAAGGGTGAAGACCCCTGAGGTTGAATAGGCCAAAAAACATTCACTTTCGAACTACACACTCGAGAACTGCGTCTTGAGGACACTGTAGAGGGAGCATTACTCTGTATCTAACCCGTGCTGTACCTGCCCTGGGAGTGTTTGATGGGGCAGTGTAGAGGGATCTTTACTCTGTATCTAACCCGTGCTGTACCTGCCCTGGGAGTGTTTGATGGGACAGTGTAGAGGGAGCTTTACTCTGTATCTAACCCGTGCTGTACCTGCCCTGGGAGTGTTTGATGGGACAGTGTAGAGGGAGCTTTACTCTGCATCTAACCCGTGCTGTACCTGCCCTGGGAGTGTTTGATGGGACAGTGTAGAGGGAGCTTTACTCTGTATCTAACCCGTGCTGTACCTGCCCTGGGAGTGTTTGATGGGACAGTGTAGAGGGAGCTTTACTCTGTATCTAACCCGTGCTGTACCTGCCCTGGGAGTGTTTGATGGGACAGTGTAGAGGGAGCTTTACTCTGTATCTAACCCGTGCTGTACCTGCCCTGGGAGTGTTTGTTGATACAGTGTAGAGGGAGCTTTACTCTGTATCTAACCCGTGCTATACCTGCCCTGGGAGTGTTTGATGGGACAGTGTAGAGGGAGCTTTACTCTGTATCTAACCCGTGCTGTAACTGCCCTGGGAGTGTTTGACGGGACAGTGTAGAGGGAGCTTTACTCTGTATCTAACCCGTGCTGTACCTGCCCTGGGAGTGTTTGATGGGACAGTGTAGAGGGAGCTTTACTCTGTATCTAACCCGTGCTGTACCTGCCCTGGGAGTGTTTGATGGGACAGTGTAGAGGGAGCTTTACTCTGTATCTAACCCGTGCTGTACCTGCCCTGGGAGTGTTTGATGGGACAGTGTAGAGGGAGCTTTACTCTGTATCTAACCCGTGCTGTACCTGCCCTGGCAGTGTTTGATTTAAAATTACATCATTTTGCTAACCTCATCCTCCACTAAATTTTAAAACTCGCATCCGTGTTTTCAAATCCCTCCATGGCCTCGCCCATCCCATTCTCTGTAATCTCCTCCGGCCCTTCAACCTTCTCAGATCCCTGCGCTCAGCCAATTCTGGCCTCTTGCAGGCTCGATCCTCCGTTCATTGAGGCTGCAACTCCATGACCCAACACCAGGGGTCAGTGCTCCCTGTGACTTCGGACGACAGACAGTGCGAGCATGAAATGAACCTCGCCACTTCTGACATTCCACATGCTTTCACATCGAAAAATGCAGACCTGTAAACAAGTTTAATGGACCCAGGGGCGGCAGCGGGGGTTGGGGGCAAGTGGTGCGGACAGGGAGGGCCGAATGTCTGCATATCCCAGCTCCACTAGTGATTGACGGATTCAGGAAACACACAACATCCCTCGGAGAGAGAGAACCAAACACTCCCCAGGCAGCTACAGCACAGCGAGAAACCCACCAGTACTGTACCCGTGTTAGTGACAGACCTGTACCCCCAATACTGTACCCGTGTTAGTGACAGACCTGTACCCCCAATACTGTACCCGTGTTAGTGACAGACCCGTACCATCAGTACTGTACCCGTGTTAGTGACAGACCCGTACCCACCAGTACTGTACCCGTGTTAGTGACAGACCCGTACCCACCAGTACTGTACCCCAGTGTTATACAGTGACAGACCTGTACCCCCAATACTGTACCCGTGTTAGTGACAGACCTGTACCCCCAATACTGTACCCGTGTTAGTGACAGACCTGTACCCCCAATACTGTACCCGTGTTAGTGACAGACCCGTACCATCAGTACTGTACCCGTGTTAGTGACAGACCCGTACCCACCAGTACTGTACCCCAGTGTTGTACAGTGACAGACCTGTACCCACCAGTACTGTACCCCAGTGTTATACAGTGACAGACCTGTACCCACCAGTACTGTACCCCAGTGTTATACAATGACAGACCTGCACCCACCAGTACTGTACCCCAGTGTTATACAGTGACAGACCTGTACCCACCAGTACTGTACCCCAGTGTTATACAGTGACAGACCTGCACCCACCAGTACTGTACCCCAGTGTTATACAGTGACAGACCTGCACCCACCACTACTGTACCCCAGTGTTATACAGTGACAGACCTGTACCCACCAGTACTGTACCCCAGTGTTATACAGTGACAGACCTGCACCCACCAGTACTGTACCCCAGTGTTATACAGTGACAGACCTGCACCCACCAGTACTGTACCCCAGTGTTATACAGTGACAGACCTGTACCCACCAATACGAGGCCCCTTGGGTCAGAGTGATCATAATATGATAGAATTCTTCATTAGGATGGAGAGTGAAGTAGTTGAATCAGAGACTAGGGTCCTGAATTTAAATAAAGGAAACTACGATGGTATGAGGCGCGAATTGGGTAGGATAGATTGGGGAATGTCACTCAAGGGGTTGACGGTGGATAGGCAATGGCAAACATTCAAAGACTGCATGGATGAACTACAGAATTTGTACATCCCAGTGTGGCATAAGAATAAAACAAAAAGGGTGACTCAACCGTGGCTAACAAGGGAAATTAGGGATAGCATAAGATCCAAGGAGAGGGCATATAAATTGGCCAGAAAAAGCAGTAGCCCTGAGGATTGGGAGCAGTTTAGGATTCAACAAAGGAGGACAAAGGGATTAATTAAGAAGGGGAAAATAGAATATGAAAGTAAGCTTGCTGGGAACATAAAAACTGACTGTAAGAGCTTTTATAGATATGTGAAGAGAAAAAGATTAGTGAAATCAAGTGTAGGTCCCTTGCAGTCAGAAGCGGGGGAAGTTATAATGGGGAACAAAGAAATGGCAGCCCAATTAAATGCATATTTTGGTTCTGTCTTCACAAAGGAGGACACAAATAAGCTCCCAGAGATGTTGGAGAACATACGGTCTGATGAAAGGGAGGAACTGAAAGAAATCAATATTTGCAGGGAAATGGTGTTAGGGAAATTGACGGTATTGAAGGCCGATAAATCCCCAGGGCCTGATAATCTACGTCCTAGGGTACTTAAGGAAGTGGCCCTAGAAATAGTAGATGCATTGCTGATCATCTTCCAACATTCGATGGAATCTGGAACTGTACCCATGGATTGGAGAGTAGCTAATGTTACCCCACTATTCAAAAAGGGTGGTAGAGAGAAAGCAGGGAATTACAGACCGGTAAGCCTGACATCGGTAGTGGGGAAAATGCTAGAGTCCATTATAAAGGATGTAATAGCTGAGCATTTGAAAAACAGTGACAGGATCGGACAAAGTCAACATGGATTTACAAAAGGTAAATCGTGCTTGACTAATCCACTGGAATTTTTTGAGGATGTAACTGGGAAAATAGATAAGGGAGAACCAGTAGATGTGGTGTATTTGGACTTTCAAAAGGCTTTCGATAAGGTCCCGCATAAGAGATTAACGGGTAAAGTTAAGGCACATGGGATTGGGGGCAAGGTATTGACTTGGATAGAGAACTGGTTGGCAGACAGAAAGCAGAGAGTAGGAATTAATGGGTCTTTTTCAGAGTGGCAAGCAGTGACTAGTGGGGTACCGCAGGGATCGGTCCTTGGACCCCAGCTATTCACAATATACATTAATGATCTAGATAAGGGAATTAAATGTAATATCTCCAAGTTTGCAGATGACACAAAGCTGGGTGGGAGTGTGTGCTGCGAGGAGGATACCGAGAAACTCCAGGATGATCTGGACAGGTTGGGTGAGTGGGCAGAAGCGTGGCAGATGCAATATAACGTGGATAAGTGCGAGGTTATCCACTTTGGTGTCAAAAACAGAAAGGCAGACTATTATCTGAATGGCAATAGATTGGGAGAAGGGGAAGTGCAAAGAGACCTGGGTGTCCTTGTGCACCAGTCGCTGAAAGTAAGCATGCAGGTGCAGCAGGCGGTGAAGAAGGCAAATGGTATGTTGGCCTTCATAGCGAAAGGGTTTGAGTATAGGAACAGGGATGTCCTGCTGCAGTTGTACAGGGCCTTGGTGAGACCACAGCTTGAGTACTGTGTGCAGTTTTGGTCGCCTTATCTGAGGAAGGATGTTCTTGCCATGGAAGGAGTTCAGCGAAGATTCACAAGGCTGATACCTGGGATGGCAGGAATGACATATGAGGAGAGATTGGGTCGATTGGGCTTATACTCACTGGAGTATAGAAGAATGAGAGGGGATCTCATTGAAACATATAAAATTCTGACCGGTCTGGACAAACTAGATGCAGGAAGAATGTTCCCGATGGTCGGAGAGTCCAGAACCAGGGGTCATAATCTACGGATAACGGGTAAACCATTTAGGACAGAACTGAGGAGGAATTTCTTCACCCAGAGAGTGGTGAACCTGTGGAATTCTCTACCACAGAAGGTAGTTGAGGCGAAGTCATTAAATATATTCAAGGTTGAGTTAGATATATTTCTTAAAGCTAAAGGTATCAAGGGATATGGGGAGAAGGCAGGTACAGGGTACTGAGTTTAGATGATCAGCCATGATCTCATCGAATGGCAGAGCAGGCTCGAGGGGCCGAATGGCCTACTCCTGCTCCTATCTTCTATGTTTCTATGTTACTGTACCCCAGTGTTATACAGTGACAGACCCGTACCCACCAGTACTGTACCCCAGTGTTATACAGTGATAGACCTGTACCCACCAGTACTGTACCCCAGTGTTGTACAGTGACAGACCTGTACCCACCAGTACTGTACCCCAGTGTTATACAGTGACAGACCTGTACCCACCAGTACTGTACCCCAGTGTTGTACAGTGACAGACCTGTACCCACCAGTTCTGTACCCCAGTGTTGTACAGTGACAGACCTGTACCCACCAGTACTGTACCCCAGTGTTATCCAGTGACAGACCTGCACCCACCAGTACTGTACCCCAGTGTTATACAGTGACAGACCTGTACCCACCAGTACTGTACCCGTGTTAGTGACAGACCTGTACCCACCAGTACTGTACCCCAGTGTTATACAGTGACAGACCTGTACCCACCAGTACTGTACCCGTGTTAGTGACAGACCTGTACCCACCAGTACTGTACCCCAGTGTTAGTGACAGACCTGTACCCACCAGTACTGTACCCCAGTGTTATACAGTGACAGACCTGTACCCACCAGTACTGTACCCCAGTGTTAGTGACAGACCTGTACCCACCAGTACTGTACCCCAGTGTTAGTGACAGACCTGTACCCACCAGTACTATACCCCGGTGTTACACAGCGACAGACCTGTACCCACCAGTGCTGTACCCCAGTGTTATACAGTGACACACCTCTACCCATCAGTACTGTACCCGTGTTATACAGTGACAGACCTGTACCCACTAATACTGTACCCCAGTGTTATACAGTGATACACCTGTACCCATCAGTACTGTACCCCAGTGTTACACAGTGACTGACCTGTACCCACCAGTACTGTACCCCAGTGTTATACAGTGATACACCTGTACCCATCAGTACTGTACCCCAGTGTTACACAGTGACAGACCTGTACCCACCAGTACTGTACCCCAGTGTTATACAGCGACAGACCTGTACCCACCAGTACTGTACCCCAGTGTTATGCAGTGACAGACCTGCACCCACCAGTACTGTACCCCAGTGTTATACAGCGACAGACCTGTACCCACCAGTACTGTACCCCAGTGTTATGCAGTGACAGACCTGTACCCACCAGTACTGTACCCCAGTGTTATACAGTGACAGACCTGTACCCACCAGTACTGTACCCATGTTAGACAGTGACAACCTGTACCCACCATTGCTGTACCCCAGTGTTATAGTGACAGACCTGTACCCACCAGTACTGTACCCCAGTTTTTATACAGTGACAGACCTGTACCCACCAGTACTGTACCCCAGTGTTATACAGTGACAGACCTGTACCCACCAGTACTGTACCTATGTTATACAGTGACAGACCTGTACCCACCAGAACTGTACCCGTTATACAGTGACAGACCTGTACCCACCAGTACTGTACCCCAGTTTTTATACAGTGACAGACCTGTACCCCCAGTACTGTACCCGTGTTATACAGTGACAGACCTGTTCCCACCAGTACTGTACCCCAGTGTTATACAGAGACAGACCTGTCCCCACCAGAACTGTACCCCAGTGTTATACAGTGACAGACCTGTCCCCACCAGTACTGTACCCCAGTCATAGAAAGTTACAGCACGGAAGGAGGCCATTTCGGCCCATCGTGTCCGCGCCGGCCAACAAAGAGCTATCCAGCCTAATCCCACTTCCCAGCTCTTGATCAGTAGCCCTGCAGGTTAGAGCATCCCAAGTGCAAATCTAAGTACTTTTTAAATGTGGTTAGGGTTCCTGCCTCTACCACCCTTTCAGGCAGTGAGTCCCAGACCCCCACAACCCTCTGGGTGAAGAAATTTCCCCTCAAATCAAATCCCCTCTAAACCTTCCACCAATTACTTTAAATCTGTGCCCCCTGGTTTTTGACCCTTCTGCTAAGGGAAATAGGTCCTTTCTATCCACTTTATCTATGCCCCTCATAATTTTATACACCTCAATAAGGTCTCCCCTCAGCCTCCTCTGTTCCAAGGAAAACAGACCCAGCCTATCCAGTCTTTCCTCATAGCTAAGATTCTCTACTCCTGGCAACATCCTTGTAAATCTTCTCTGTACCCTCTCTAGCGCAATCACATCTTTCCTGTAATGTGATGACCAGAACTGCACGCAGTACTCTAGCTGAGGCCTAACTAGTGTTTTATACAGTTGAAGCATAACCCCCCTGCCCTTGTATTCTATGCCACGGCTAATAAAGGCAAGCATTCCGTATGCCTTCTTAACCACCTTATCTACCTGGCCTGCTACCTTCAGGGATCTGTGGACATGTACTCCAAGGTCCCTTTGTTCCTCTACACTACTCAGTGTCCTACCATTTAATGTGTATTCCCTTTCCTTGTTAGCCCTCTCCAAATGCATTACCTCACACTTCTCCGGATTGATTCCATTTGCCACTGTTCTGCCCACCTGACCAATTTATTGATATCTTCCTGCAGTCTACAGCTTCCTTCTTCAGTATCAACCACACAGTCGATTTTAGTATCATCTGCAAACTTCTTAATCATACACCCTATATTCAAGTCTAGATCATTGATATATACCACAAAAAGCAAGGGACCTAGTACTGAGCCCTGCGGAACCCCACTGGAAACAGCCTTCCAGTCACAAAAACACCCATCAACCATTACCCTCTGCTTCCTGTCTCCGAGCCAGTTTTGAATCCAACTTGACACTTTGCCCTGGATCTCATGGGCTTTTAACTTCGTGACCAGTCTGCCATGTGGAACCTTATCAAAAGCCTTGCTAAAGTCCATATACACTACATCAAATGCACTATCCTCATCTGCCCTCCTTGTTACCTCCTCAAAAAATTCAATCAAGTTTGTCAGACACGACCTTCCCTTAACAAATCCGTGCTGACTATCCTTGATTAATCCGTGTCTTTCTAAATGAAGATTTATCCTGTCCTTCAGAATTCTTTCCAATAATTTTCCCACCACCGAGGTTAGGCTGACTGGCCTGTAATTACACGGTCTATCCTTTTCTCCCTTTTTAAACAAGGGTACAACATTAGCAGTCCTCCAGTCCTCCAGCACCACACCTGAAGCCAGAGAGGATTGAAAAATGATGGTCAGGGCCTCGGCTATTTCCTCTTTTGCTTCGCTTAACAGCCTAGGATACATTTCATCCGGGCCTGGGGATTTATCCACTTTTAAAGCTGCTAAACCCCTTAATACTTCCTCTCTCACTATGTTTATTTCATCTAATATTTCACAGTCTTTCCCCCTGATAGCAATGTCTGCTTCGCCCCTCTCCTTTGTGAAAACAGACGCAAAGTATTCATTAAGAACCCAGTGTTATACAGTGACAGACCTGTACCCACCAGTACTGTACCCCAGTGTTATAGTGACAGACCTGTACCCACCAGTACTGTACCCCAGTGTTATAGTGACAGACCTGTACCCACCAGTACTGTACCCCAGTGTTATACAGCGACAGACCTGTCCCCACTAGTACTGTACCCCAGTGTTATACAGTGACAGACCTGTACCCACCAGTACTGTACCCCAGTGTTATACAGTGACAGACCTGTACCCACCAGTACTGTACCCCAGTGTTATACAGTGACAGACCTGTACCCACCAGTACTGTACCCCAGTGTTATACAGTGACAGACCTGTACCCACCAGTACTGTACCCCAGTGTTATACAGTGACAGACCTGTACCCACCAGTACTGTACCCATGTTATACAGTGACAGACCTGTACCCACCAGTACTGTACCCCAGTGTTATACAGTGACAGACTTGTACCCAGCAGTACTGTACCCCAGTGTTATACAGTGACAGACCTGTACCCACCAGTACTGTACCCCAGGGTTATACAGTGACAGACCTGTACCCACCAGTACTGTATCCGAGTGTTACACAATGACAGACCTGTACCCACCAGTACTGTACCCCAGTGTTATAGTGACAGACCTGTCCCCACCAGTACTGTACCCCAGTGTTATACAGTGACAGACCTGTCCCCACCAGTACTGTACCCCAGTGTTGTGTTATATCACCATGACCAGGCAGAATAGCCGCAGAATCAGGGACTGCGCCCTGGACGAGTGGCGAGCCATCACGCTCCCTCAGGCCGGTCTGCCGCAGGAGTCG
>JASTWF010002807.1:0-16733 GCA_030390025.1 Squalus acanthias
CCCCCCCCCCTCCTCCTCCTCCTTTCCCCCCCCCCTCCTCCTCCTCCTTTCCCCCCCCCCTCCTCCTCCTCCTTTCCCCCCCCCCTCCTCCTCCTCCTTTCCCCCCCCCCCTCCTCCTCCTCCTTTCCCCCCCCCCTCCTCCTCCTCCTCCCCCCCGGAACAGTCTCTCATCTCCTGCTTTCTCTCCACAGGCCTTATATCCGCTCAAAGGGCCATAAGTTCGAGAGAGCCCGAGGTCGGAGGGCGAGCCGTGGATACAAGAATTGAGCATCATCTCTACGATCTATTTCTGTAACAAAATAAAGTCGAGTTTAAACCCGGAGCCCCTCACGCTCTCGTCTTCTTTGCGAGTTCTCCCCACGGGCGCTGACCCCCTCGCTGGGTCAGACAGACGCGCGGACTCTGTAACCCAGGGGGTCACAGGACTCCCTCTGATCTCCGGAGCGATCGAACACTTGTGGAACCCACACAGTCAGGCGGCCGGGAATAAAGAGTCTGGAGACGATTAAAACTGGAAATCACATTGCTTTAATGAAAACAGGCAGCGGGAATCGAGTCACAACCTGGAGCCCAGAGCTGGGCTCCATCCACCACAGCAGGAACACGAGATATAGACACGCACATCCAGCACCCCCCCTCCCCAGATACCACCCGCTCTCCCTCCCTCCCCAGGATACCACCCGCTCTCCCTCCCTCCCCAGGATACCACCCGCTCTCCCTCCCTCCCCAGGATACCACCCGCTCTCCCTCCCTCCCCAGGATACCACCCGCTCTCCCTCCCTCCCCAGGATACCACCCGCTCTCCCTCCCTCCCCAGGATACCACCCGCTCTCCCTCCCTCCCCAGGATACCACCCGCTCTCCCTCCCTCCCCAGGATACCACCCGCTCTCCCTCCCTCCCCAGGATACCACCCGCTCTCCCTCCCTCCCCAGGATACCACCCGCTCTCCCTCCCTCCCTCCCTCCCTCCCCCCCCAGGATACCACACACTCTGGTCACCCCTCCCCCCAGGATACCACACACTCTGCCCATCTCTCTCGCCCTTCACACACACTCTGCTTCTCTCCTTCCCCAGACATCTCGGTCTCTCCCTCATCCATCTCTCCCACCCACCCCATGGTACTTCACTCTCTGTCTCTCTCCCTCAGACATCACTCTGTCCATCGTCTTGCCTTCCCCCAGGGCATCTCTTCCTGTGCCCGTCACACACACTCTTGTCTCTCCTTCATTCATCCATCCCCACGATACTTCACCCAAGCTAATTCAGAAATAAATCACATTTTCTCTCACGCAGGAGTAGAGCCCCCAAACCAAAACCTCTCCCCCCACGGGCTCTGACCCCTCACTGGGGAGGGGGGCGCGCGGTGGTGGTAAACAGGTCTTACCCCACAGGCGCTGACCCCTTGGTTTGGGTGGAGAGGGGGAACAGCGTTAGTGAGTTGCCCAATGGAGAGGTTGGGCAAAGGTGAAGGGTGAACACATTCTCTTTTTAGAAGGGAGGTGGCGGAGAACCTCGGATCAGACTGGGCGGGTCCAACAAACGACGCCCGTCCGCCAATGGAAAGATGAAACCCACCATCCTGCCTGGCCAGGACAGCAACTACCTTGGCACACAGCAAGATCCCGCTGGGATGGAGTTGGGAGGAGAGAGAGAGCGATATATCCCCCCTGGGGGAGTGCGGGAATCTTGCCCTCCCTTTCCCTTTCCCCCCCATCCCAGGGCACGGTTCATTTTTTTTTACCGCAATCCCATCGGTTCGTGGAGCAGGCAGGCCAGGTAGGAGCAGATGGTCCAGGCTCGGTCTACCTGCGCCTCCATGGTGCGGGGGTAGATGTACTTCAGGAAACGGAAATTCAGCACCTTGTCCACGTGGCTCCGGACGCTCAACATCTGCCGCGTCAGCCCGCGCTGCTCCTCCGTCAGCGCCCCGTCGTGGAAGAACTCCGGCAGCTTCAGGTTGTCGCGGCTCTCCTCCTCCTCGGCTGCCCTCTCCTCCCCGCCCTCCTCATCCTCGTCGTCCTCCTCCATCATCTCCTCCTCCTCCAGCAGCCCTTCCTCGCTGCCCCTGGCCGTGATGCCGAAGGCCAGGCTGGAGGCGAAGGTCATGTAGCCGTTGGGGGAGGCCAGGGCGTAGCCCCGCCTGACGTAGTGGTTGCGGTAGGGCTGGGTGGAGTCGGGCCGGGATCGCTCCTTGGCCTGCACCTCGAAGAAGAGGTCGGTGCAGTCGAGCATGGTCAGGGGACGCCCCCGGTGCTGGATTGTCCTCTTGGGCTGAAAGACCTCTACGTACTTGGGGCTGCACATCACCGGGATCTGCAATGGGAAGTGAAAAATGAGTTTAAAAAAAAAATCTGGCTCGGTGGCTGTCGCTGCACCGTGACTGTTTACATTAAAAAAATTGAATGGAGGAAGTGCTTGACGTTGGGACACAATGGAATCATCGGAAGGTTAGAGGAGACCAGAACTAGGGGCCGTTCTAGTCTTTACATCCCTTGGTTAGACCGCACTTGGAGCACTGTGCACAGTCCTGGTCTCCATATACCTTGGTTAGACCACACTTGGAGCACTGTGCACAGTTCTGGTCTCCGTATTAAAAAGAATATGGCAGCTCAACATTCCTGGTTACAGGGTTTTCAGACGAGATAGAGAGGGGGTTAAAAAAGGAGGGGGGGGGGTCGCAAAATTGATTAAAGAGACAATTACAGCTGTGAGGAGGGAGGATATCTTAGAAGGATCATCAAACGAGGCCATATGGGTGGAACTGAAAAACACAAAAGGGGCAATTACACTGCTGGGAGTGTACTATAGACCTCCGAACAGTCCGAGGGAGATAGAAGAGCAAATCTGTAGGCAAATTTCTGAGACGTGCAAAAATAGGGCAGTAATAGTGGGGGATTTCAACTTCCCTAATATTAACTGGGATAAAATGAGTGTGAGAGGTATAGAGGGAGCAGAATTCTTCAAATGCATTCAGGAGAACTTTTTTTAGCCAGTACGTAGCAAGCCCAACAAGAGAGGGGGCGGTTCTGGACCTAGTTTTAGGGAATGAAGCTGGGCAGGTGGAAAGGGTATCAGTGGGAGAGCCGAATCCCCCACCATCAACATCCGGGGGGTCACCATTGACCAGAAACTTAACTGGACCAGCCACATAAATACTGTGGCAACAAGAGCAGGTCAGAGGCTGGGTATTCTGCGGCGAGTGTCTCACCTCCTGACTCCCCAAAGCCTTTCCACCATCTACAAGGCACAAGTAAGGAGTGTGATGTAATACTCTCCACTTTGCCTGGATGAGTGCAGCTCCAACAACACTCGAGAAGCTCGACACCATCCAGGACAAAGCAGCCCGCTTGATTGGCACCCCATCCACCACCTTAAACATTCACTCCCTCCACCACCGGCGTACCGTGGCTGCAGTGTGTACCATCTACAAGATGCACTGCAGCAACTCGCCAAGGCTTCTTCGGCAGCACCTCCCAAACCCGCGACCTCTTCCACCTAGAAGGACAAGGGCAGCAGGCGCATGGGAACACCACCACCTCCAAGTTCCACCTCCAAGTCACACACCATCCCGACTGGGAAATATATCGCCGATCCTTCATCGTCACTGGGTCAAAATCCTGGAACTCCCTCCCTAACAGCACTGTGGGAGCACCTTCACCACATGGACTGCAGCGGTTCAAGAAGGCGGCTCACCACCACCTTCTCAAGGGCAATTAGGGATGGGCAATAAATGCCGGCCTTGCCAGCGACGTCCACATCCCATAAGCAAATTAAAAAAAATATTGGTGGCAGTGATCATAATTCGGTTAGATTTAGGGTAGTTATGGAAAAGGACAAGGATGGACCAGGAATAAAAGTTCTCAATTGGGGAAAAGCCCTAGGCTGAGATGTGATTTCGCCAAAGTGGACTGGAGATAGAAACTTGAAGGTAAATCAGTGTCAGAGCAGAGGGAGGGATTCAAGGAGGAGATAGTGAGGGTTCAGAGTAAGGGTTCTGATGAAAGGTCATCGACCTGAAACGTTAACTCTCTTTCTCTCTCCACGGATGCTGCCTGGCCTGCTGAGTTTTTCCAGCGTTTTCTGTTGTTATTTCAGAGTAAGTATGTTGCCTTAAAGACAAAGAGTGGGACTAACAAATCTAGAGCTCCCTGGATGTCAAGGGGCATACAGGGTAGGATAAAGAAAAAAAGGGAAGCTTATGACAGATACCGAGGACTCAATACTGCAGAAACCCTAGAGGAGTATAGAAAGTGCAGGGGTGAAATTAAAAAGGAAGTTAGGAAAGCAAAGAGAGGGCATGAAAAAATAGTGGCAAGTAAAATCAAGGAAAGCCCAAAGATGTTTTATAAATACATTAAGAGCAAGAGGATAACTAAAGTGAGAGTAGGGCCTATTAGGGACCATAAAGGTGACCTGTGTGTGGAGGCGGGAGACGTTGGTAGGGTTCTTAATGAATACTTTGCGTCTGTTTTCACAAGAGAGGGACGATGCAGACATTGCAATCAGGGAGGAGGAGTGTGAAATATTAGATGAAATAAACAGAGTGAAAGAGGAAGTATTAAGGGGTTTAGCATCTTTGAAAGTGGATAAATCCCCAGGCCCGGATGAAATGTATCCCAGACTGTTAAGAGAAGGAAGAGAGGAAATAGCAGAGGCTCTGACCATCATTTTCCAATCCTCTCTGGCTACAGGTGTGGTGCCAGAGGACTGCTAACGTGGTACCGTTGTTTAAAAAGGGAGAAAGGGATAGACCGAGTAATTACAGGCCAGTCAGCCTAACCTCGGTGGTGGGAAAATTAGTGGAAAAAATTCTGAGGGACAGGATAAATCTTCATTTAGAAAGACACGGATTAATCAGGGACAGTCAGCACGGATTTGTTAAGGGAAGGTCGTGTCTGACTAACTTGATTGAATTTTTTGAGGAGGTAACAAGGAGGGTCGATGAGGGCAGTGCGTTTGATGTAATCTACATGGATTTTAGCAAGACTTTTGATAAGGTCCCGCATGGCAGACTGGTCACGAAGTTAAAAGCCCATGGGATCCAAGGGAAAGTTTCAAGTTGGATTCAAAACTGGCTCGGAGACAGGAAGCAGAGGGTAATGGTTGATGGGTGTTTTTGCGACTGGAAGGCTGTTTCCAGAGGGGTTCCACAGGGCTCAGTACTGGGTCCCTTGCTTTTTGTGGTGTATATCAATGATCTAGACTTGAATATAGGGGGTATGATTAAGAAGTTTGCAGATGATACTAAAATCGGCTGTGTGGTTGATAATGAAGAAGAAGCTGTAGACTGCAGGAAGATATCAATGGACTGGTCAGGTGGGCAGAACAGTGGCAAATGGAATTCAATCCGGAGAAGTGTGAGGTAATGCATTTGGGGAGGGCTAACAAGGCAAGGGAATACACGTTAAATAGAACATAGAACAGTACAGCACAGTACAGGCCCTTTGGCCCTCGATGTTGTGCCGAGCATTGTCCGAGACCAAGATCAAGCTATCCCACTCCCTATCATTCTGGTGTGCTCCATGTGCTTATCCAATAACCGCTTGAAAGTTCCTAAAGTGTCCGACTCCACTATCACAGCAGGCAGTCCATTCCACACCCCAACCACTCTCTGAGTAAAGAATCTACCTCGGACATCCCTTCTATATCTCCCCCCATGCACCTTATAGTTATGCCCCCTTGTAACAGCTGCCTCTACCCGAGGAAATAGTCTCTGAACATCCACTCTATCTATCCCCCTCATCATCTTATAAACCTCTATTAAGTCGCCTCTCATCCTCCTCCGCTCTAAAGAGAAAAGCCCCAACTCCCTCAATCTTTCCTCATAAGACCTCCCCCCCAAACCAGGCAGCATCCTGGTAAATCTCCTTTGCACTCTTTCCAATGCTTCTACGTCCTTCCTATAGTGAGGTGACCAGAACTGCACACAATATTCCAAATGTGGTCTCACCAAGGTCCTGTACAGTTGCAGCATAACCTCACGGTTCTTAAACTCAAACCCTCTGTTAATAAACGCCAACACACCATAGGCCTTCTTTACTGCTCTATCCACTTGAGTGGCAACCTTCAGAGATCTGTGGATATGAACCCCCAGATCCCTCTGCTCCTCCACGTTCCTCAGAACCCTGCCGTTGACCCTGTAATCCTTATTCAAATTTGCCCTACCAAAATGAATCACCTCGCACTTATCAGGGTTAAATTCCATCTGCCATTTTTCAGGCCCAGCTCTGCATCCTATCAATGTCTCTTTGCAGCCTACAACTGCCCTCCACCTCATCCACTACTCCACCAATCTTGGTGTCATCAGCAAATTTACTGATCCACCCTTCAGTCCCCTCCTCCAAGTCATTGATAAAAATCACAAACAGCAGAGGACCCAGCACCGACCCCTGTGGCACACCGCTGGTAACTGGTCTCCAGTCCGAAAATGTTCCATCCACCACCACCCTCTGCCTTCTATGAGATAAAATTGAGAGGTCGCACAACACCAGGTTATAGTCCAACAGTTTTATTTGAAATCACAAGCTTTCGGAGCTATCGATTGCTCCTTCCTCAGGTGAAGTAAATTAGATACAGAATCGCCAAAGCATATATAGATAGAAAACAAAGCATGTGTACTTTACAATTGCAGACCAATAAATTAAATCATCCTGACTATCTGCCGAGGTGTGATAAAGTTAATTAAGTCAGCCAGGAAGGTACCACATCAAAGACATAGCAAGATACAACTGAGACAATGAGGTGTAGTCGCAGGGGTTCTAACGTGTCAAAAGCTGCCGTCTGTATGTAAAACGAAAAGCTTTAAAATTTTTTTACTTTTTTACTGGGAAAATTTTTACTTTTTTACTGGGAATCACATCTGTGAACAAGCTAACGACGACTCGAGTCCGGATCACGTCATGTATCGTGACATAAACCCAAGTTCCCGATTGAGACCGTCTTCATGAGTGCGGAACTTGGCTATCAGTTTCTGCTCGATGATTTTGCGTTGTCGTGTGTTTCTAAGGTTGCCCTCCAAAGGCCATCGTCATACAGAACAGAACGGACTATTGTAAAGAAGCATACCGACAACTGGACAACCAGGAACACTACAGACAGCTACCCGCAGATCCGACCAAAGAACACACCCGCCAACTCAATAGACTGATCAAGACCTTCGATCCAGACCTTCAAAACATCCTACGCGCTCTCATCCCACGTACTCCCCGCGTGGGAGACTTCTACTGCCTCCCAAAGATACACACCCGGACGTCCTATCGTATCAGGCAATGGAACCCTGTGTGAGAACCTCTCTGGATACGTCGAGGGCATTCTGAAACCCATCGTACAGGGAACCCCCAGCTTCTGTCGCGACACTACAGACTTCTTACAGAAACTCAGCACCCACGGACCAGTTGAACCAGGAACACTCCTTGCCACGATGGACGTATCGGCACTCTACACCAGTATCCCCCACGATGACGGCATCGCTGCAACAGCCTCAGTACTCAACATCAACAACAGCCAATCTCCAGACGCCATCCTACAACTCATCCGCTTCATCCTTGACCACAATGTCTTCACCTTCGACAACCATTTTTTTACCCAAACACACGGAACAGCCATGGGGACCAAATTCGCACCCCAATACGCCAACATCTTCATGCACAAGTTCGAGCAAGACTTCTTCGCTGCACAGGACCTCCAGCCAACGCTGTACACCAGATACATCGACGACATTTTCTTCCTTTGGACCCATGGCGAAGGATCACTGAAAAGACTACACGATAACATAAACAAGTTCCATCCCACCATCAAACTCACCATGGACTACTCCTCAGAATCGGTCTCATTCCTGGACACACGAATCTCCATCAAAGACGGACACCTCAGCACTTCACTCTACCGCAAGCCCACGGACAACCTCACGATGCTCCACTTCTCCAGCTTCCAACCTAACCATGTTAAAGAAGCCATCCCCTATGGACAAGCCCTGCGAATACACAGGATCTGCTCAGACGAGGAGGAACGCGATGGACACCTACGGACGCTGAAAAACGCCCTCGTAAGAACGGGATATGACGCTCGACTCATCAATCGACAGTTCCGACGGGCCACAGCGAAAAATCGCATAGACCTCCTCAGAAGGCAAACACGGGACACAACCAACAGGGTACCCTACGTCGTCCAGTACTTCCCCGGAGCGGAGAAACTACGCCATGTTCTTCGCAGCCTTCAACATGTCATCGATGACGACAAACACCTCGCTAAGGCCATCCCCACGCCTCCACTACTTGCCTTCAAACAGCCGCCTAACCTCAGAAGTACCATCGTTCGCAGCAAATTACCCAGCTTTCAGGATAACAGCGACCACGACACCACACAACCCTGCCATGGCAAACTCTGCAAGACATGCCAGATCATCAACACAGATACCACCATCACACGTGAGGACACTACCCACCAGGTACATGGTACATACTCATGTGACTCGGCCATGTGTCTACCTCATACGTTGCAGGAAAGAATGCACCGCGGCATGGTACATCGGCGAGACCACGCAGACACTGAGACAACGTATGAACGAGCACCGCGCAACAATCGCCAGGCAGGATTGTTACCTCCCAGTCGGGGAACACTTCAGCAGTCAAGGACATTCAGCCTCGGATCTGCGGGTAAGCGTTCTCCAAGGCAACCTTAGAAACACACGACAACGCAAAATCATCGAGCAGAAACTGATAGCCAAGTTCCGCACTCATGAAGACGGTCTCAATCGGGAACTTGGGTTTATGTCACGATACATGACGTGATCCGGACTCGAGTCGTCGTTAGCTTGTTCACAGATGTGATTCCCAGTAAAAAAGTAAAAATTTTCCCAGTAAAAAAGTAAAATTTTTTAAAGCTTTTCGTTTTACATACAGACGGCAGCTTTTGACACGTTAGAACCCCTGCGACTACACCTCATTGTCTCAGTTGTATCTTGCTATGTCTTTGATGTGGTACCTTCCTGGCTGACTTAATTAACTTTATCACACCTCGGCAGATAGTCAGGATGATTTAATTTATTGGTCTGCAATTGTAAAGTACACATGCTTTGTTTTCTATCTATATATGCTTTGGCGATTCTGTATCTAATTTACTTCACCTGAGGAAGGAGCAATCGATAGCTCCGAAAGCTTGTGATTTCAAATAAAACTGTTGGACTATAACCTGGTGTTGTGCGACCTCTCAATTTTGTCCACCCCAGTCCAACACCGGCATCTCCGCATCATGACTTCTATGAGATAGCCAGTTACTTATCCAATCGGCCAAATTTCCCTCTATCCCACAACTCCTTACTTTCTTCATGAGCCGACCATGGGGAACCTTATCAAACGCCTTACTAAAATCCATGTATACGACATCAACTGCTCTACCTTCATCTACACACTTAGTTACCTCCTCAAAGAATTCAATCAAATTTGTTAGGCAAGACTTACCCTTCACGAATCCGTGTTGACTATCCCTGATTAAGTTGCCCCTTTCCAAATGGTCATAAATCCTATCCCTCAGGACCTTTTCCATTATCTTACCAACCACCGAAGTAAGACTAACCGGCCTATAATTACCAGGGTCATTCCTATTTCCTTTCTTGAAGAGAGGAACAACATTCGCCACTCTCCAGTCCTCTGGCACCATTCCCGTGGACAGTGAGGACCCAAAGATCAAAGCCAGAGGCTCTGCAATCTCCTCCCTTGCCTCCCAAAGAATCCTAGGATATATCCCATCTGGCCCAGGGGACTTATCGACCCTCAGGTTCTTCAAAATTGCTAAAACATCTTCCCTCAGAACATCTACCACCTCCAGCCTATCCACCTTTATCACACTCTCATCTTCAAGAACATGGCCCCTCTCCTCGGTGAACACTGACGAAAAGTATTTATTCATCACCTCTCCTATCTCTTCTGACTCCATGCACAAGTTCCCACTACTGTCCTTGACCGGCCCTACCCTCACCCTGGTCATTCTTTTATTTCTCACATAAGAGTAAAATGCCTTGGGGTTTTTCTTGATCCGACCCGCCAAGGACTTCTCATGCCCCCTCCTAGCTCTCCTAAGCTCTTTTTTTAGCTCATTCCTTGCTACCTTGTACCCCTCAAATGGTAGGATACTGAGTAGTGTAGAGGAACAAAGGGACCATGGAGTGCATGTCCACAGATCTCTGAAGGTAGCAGGACAGGTGAGGCGGTTAAGAAGGCGTATGGG
This sequence comes from Squalus acanthias, assembly GCA_030390025.1. NCBI lineage: Eukaryota > Metazoa > Chordata > Chondrichthyes > Squaliformes > Squalidae > Squalus > Squalus acanthias. Next base: position 10,226 of record JASTWF010002807.1, read on the forward strand.
ACACTTGCCTTTATTAGCCGAGGCATAGAATACAAGAGCGGGGGGGGGTTATACTTGAACTGCATAAAACACCAAAATAACAACAGAAAGTGGTGGAAACACTCAGCAGGTCAGGCAGCATGGAAGAGAGGAGAAACAGTGTCAACGTTTCAGGTGGAACCCTTCGTCAGAATTGGAAGAGGTTCGAGAGGAGAGATGTTTAAGCAGAGGCAGGGAGGAGGGGAGGAAAGAACAAGGGGAGGGTCTGTGATAGGATGGAAGGCCGGAGAGATTGACTGACAAAAGGGATAAAATGTGAGAAGTCGCACAACACCAGGTTATAGTCCAACAGCTTTATTTGAAATCACAAGCTTTCGGAGCGCTGCTCCTTCCTCAGGTGAAGTGAAGAGATGCATATAGGCACAGCATATATAGTTTGGACACCATCCACACCTTTGATTGCCGTGATTATCTCTCTGCCGAGGTGTGATAAAGGGCAGTTGGAAAGATTAACTGTAGTCATCTGGCAGCGTTGTCTGACTATATATGCTGTGCCTATATGTATCTCTTCACTTCACCTGACGAAGGAGCAGCGCTCCGAAAGCTTGAGATTTCAAATAAAGCTGTTGGACTATAACCTGGTGTTACATACATAGAAACATAGAAGATAGGAGCAGGAGTAGGCCATTCGGCCCCTCGAGCCTGCTCCGCCATTCAATGAGATCATGGCTGATCATCCAAACTCAGTACCCTGTCCCTGCTTTCTCCCCATATCCCTTGATGCCTTTAGCTTTAAGAAATATATCTAACTCATTCTTGAATATATTTAATGACTTGGCCTCAACTGCCTTCTGTGGTAGAGAATTCCACAGGTTCACCACTCTCTGGGTGAAGAAATTCTTCCTCATTTCTGTCCTAAATGGCTTACCCCTTATCCTTAGGTTATGACCCCTGGTTCTGGACTCTCTGACCATCGGGAACATTCTTCCTGCATCTAGTTTGTCCAGACCTGTCAGAATTTTATATGTTTCGATGAGATCCCCTCTCATTCTTCTAAACTCCAGCGAGTATAAGCCCAATCGACCCAATCTCTTCTCATACGTCATTCCTGCCATCCCAGGTATCAGCCTTGTGAATCTTCGCTGAACTCCTTCCATGGCAAGAACATCCTTCCTCAGATAAGGCCACCAAAACTGCACAGAGTACTCAAGGTGTGGTCTCACCAAGGCCCTGTACAACTGCGACTTGTCACATTTGTCCACCCCAGTCCAACACCGGCATCTCCACATCATGACAAAAGAGGATGATAGTGCAAGTGCAAGGCAAAAGGTAAGGGGACAAGTTAAGAAACAAAAGATGGCTCTAGTTGAGGTGTGAATGATGGTGGCAGCAACATTAACAGTTACCGGGTGAGGAAACAAGAGAAAAAAAGAACTCCAGGGGCCAATTTATAGTCTGAAAATTGTTGAACTCGATGTTGAGTCCAGAGGGCTGTAAAGTGCCCAATCGAAAGATGAGGTGCTATTCCTCGAGCTTATGCTGAGCTTCAGTGGAACAGTGTCGGGGGCCGAGGATGGAGAGATCAGAGTGGGAGTGTCATAGAGTCATAGAGTTATACAGCACAGAAAGAGGCCCTTCGGCCCATCGTGTCCGCGCCGGCCATCAAGCCCTGTCTACTCTAATCCCATTTTCCAGCACTTGGTCCGTAGCCTTGTATGCTATGGCGTTTCAAGTGCTCATCTAAATGCTTCTTGAATGTTGTGAGGGTTCCTGCCTCTACCACCCTTTCAGGCAGTGAGTTCCAGATTCCAACCACCCTCTGGGTGAAAAAGGTTTTCCTCAAATCCCCTCAAAACCTCCTGCCCCTTACCTTGAAACTATGCCCCCTGGTTATTGACCCCTCTACTAAGGGGAAAAGTTCCTTTCTATCTACCCTATCTATGCCCCTCATAATTTTGTACACCTCAATCAGGTCCCCCTCAGCCTTCTGTGCTCGAAGGAAAACAACCCCAGCCTGTCCAGTCTCTCTTCATAGCTGAAGCGCTGCAGCCCAGGTAACATCTGGTGAATCTCCTCTGCACCCTCTCCAATGCAATCACATCCTTCCTATAGTGTGACGACCAGAACTGTAGTGGAGTGGAGAATTAAAGTAACAGGCGACCGGAAGCTCGGGGTCCCCCTTACGGACTGAACGGAGGTGTTCCGCAAAGCGGTCACCCAATCTGCGTTTGGTCTCCCCAATGTAGAGGAGACCACATCGTGAGCAGCGAATACAGTATACTAAATCGCAAGAAGTACAAGTAAATCGCTGTTTCACCTGGATGGAGTGTTTGGGGCCCTGGACAGTGGGAATGGGGGAGGTATAAGGGCAGGTGTTGCATCACCTGCGCTTGCACGGGAAGGTGCCGGGCGAAGGGGAAGGGGTGCTGGGGGTGGTAGAGGAGTGGACCAGGGTGTCGGGGAGGGAGCGGTCCCTTCGGAATGCTGAAAGGGGAGGTGAGGGGAAGATGCGTTTGGTGGTGGGATCACGCGGGAGGTGGCGGAAATGGCGGAGGATGATCCGTTGAATGTGGAGGCTGGTGGGGTGAAAGGTGAGGACAAGGGGACTCTATCGTGGTTCCGGGAGGGAGGGGCAGGGGTGAGGGCAGAAGTGCGGGAGATGGAACGGACACGGTCGAGGGCCGTGTCGACCACGGTAGAGGGGAATCCTCGGTTGAGGAAAAAGGAAGACATGTCGGAAGCACTGGTATGGAAGGTGGCATCGTCAGAGCAGATGCGGCGGAGATGGAGAAACTGGGAGATTGGAATAGAGTCCTTACAGGAAGCGTGGTGGATGGAAGTGTAGTCCAGGTAGCTGTGGGAGACCGTGGGCTTGTAGGGGATGTTGGTTGATAGCCTATCCCCAGAGATGGAGACAGAGAAGTCGAGGAAGGGAAGGGAAGAGTCGGAGATGGACCATGTGAAGGTGAGGGAAGGTGAATGAACTTTTCTAGTTCAGGGCGAGAGCAGGAAACGGCACCGATACAGTCATCAATGTACCAGAAAAAGAGGTGAGGGAGGGGACCTGAGTAGGACTGGAACAAAGAGTGTTCCACATATCCCACGAAAAGGCAGGCATAGCTGGGACCCATGCGGGTTCCCATAGCAACACCTTTGATTTGGAGGAAGTGAGTGGAGTCAAAGGAGAAGTTGTTCAATGTGAGAACAAGTTCAGCCAGGCGGAGGAGGGTGGTGGTGGATGGGGACTGGTTGGGCCTCTGTTCAAGGAAGAAGCGGAGCGCCCTCGTGTCATCCTGGTGGGGAATGGAGGTGTAGAGGGATTGGACGTCCATAGTGAAAAGGAGGCGGTTGGGGCCGGGAAACTGTTAAAGTGGCGGAGGGCGTCGGAAGAGTTGCGGATGTAGGTGGGAAGGGACTGGACAAGGGGAGAAAAAATAGAGATGAGATAGGAAGGAATCAGATTCTGTTGAGTGTTTCCAGCATTTTCTGTTGTTATTTCAGATTTCCAGCATCCGCAGTACTTTGATATTGTGTAAAACACTAGTTAGGCCGCAGCTAGAGTTCTGCGTGCAGTTCTGGTCACCACATTACAGGAAGGATGTGATTGCACTAGAGAGGGTGCAGAGGAGATTTACCAGGATGTTGCCAGGACTGGAGAATTTTAGCGATGAGGAAAGACTGGAGAGACTGGGGTTGTTTGCTTTGGAACAGAGGAGGCTGAGGGGAGATTTAGTTGAGGTGTATAGAGGGGCTGAGATAGAGTGGATAGGAAGAAACATAGAATCATAGAAGATAGGAGCAGGAGTAGGCCATTCGGCCCCTCGAGCCTGCTCCGCCATTCGATGAGATCATGGCTGATCATCCAAACTCAGTACCCTGTCCCTGCTTTCTCCCCATATCCCTTGATGCCTTTAGCTTTAAGAAATATATCTAACTCATTCTTGAATATATTTAATGAATTGGCCTCAACTACCTTCTGTGGTAGAGAATTCCACAGGTTCACCACTCTCTGGGTGAAGAAATTCTTCCTCATTTCTGTCCTAAATGGCTTACCCCTTATCCTTAGATTATGACCCCTGGTTCTGGACTCTCCGACCATCGGGAACATTCTTCCTGTATCTAGTCTGTCCAGACCTGTCAGAATTTTATATGTTTCGATGAGATCCCCTCTCATTTTTCTATACTCCAGCGAGTATAAGCCCAATCGACCCAATCTCTCTTCATACGTCATTCCTGCCATCCCAGGTATCAGTCTGGTGAATCTTCGCTGAACTCCCTCCATGGCAAGAACCTCCTTCCTCAGATAAGGTGACCAAAACTGCACACAGTACTCAAGGTGTGGTCTCACCAAGGCCCTGTACAACTGCAGCAGGACCTATTTTCCTTAGCAGAGAGGTCAATAACCAGGGGGCCGAGATTGAAAGTAATTGGTTGGAGGTTCAGAGGGGATTTGAGGAGAAATTTCTTCACCCAGAGGGTGGTGGGGGTCTGGAACTCACTGCCTGAAAGGGTGGTAGAGGCAGGAACCCTCATCACATTTAAAAAGTACTTGGATGTGCGCTTGGGATGCTGTAACCTGCAGGGCGACGGACCAAGAGCTGGACAGTGGGATTAGGCTGGATAGCTCTTTGTTGGCCGGCGCGGACACGATGGGCCAAAATGGAATCCTTCTGTGCTGCAACTTTCTATGATTCTATGATATAGAGTCGCTGGAGAAGGTGCTAAAAAGATGGTACCAGAACTGAGAGGTTATACCTGTCAGGAATGACTGAACAGGCCTGGGCTCTTTGCTCTACAAGACCGAGGGGTGACCTGATAGAGGTCCTTAAGATTATGAAAGGGTTTCGATAGGGTAGACGTAGAGAAGATGTTTCCACTTGCGGGGGAGACCAGAACTAGGGGCCATCAATATAAGATAGTCACTAATAAATCCAATCGGGAATTCAGGAGAAACTTCTTTACCCAGAGAGTGGGGAGAATGTGGAACTCGCTCCCACAGGGAGTGGTTGAGGCCAATAGTATTGATGCATTTAAGGGGAAGCTGGATAAACACATGAGGGAGAAAGGAATGGAAGGATATGGTGATGGGGTGAGATGAAGAGGGATGGGAGGAGGCTGGTGTGGAGCAGACACACCGGCACGGACCAGTTAGGCCGAACGGCCTGTTTCTGTGCTGCACATACTACGCAAGTGAGGAAATAAAGGCACACCTGGTTCTGTGGCGCCACCTGGTGGCTTGAGTCTGTCACTGCAGTGTGACTGTTTACACAGAAAAATTGAATGGGGAGGGGGGGGGGGGGGAGGGAAATCTTGACAGTGTGACACAACGCAATCAGTGGAAACGGGAATCCAAACAGTGTCAGCTGTGGCTCAGTGGGCAGCACTCTCGCCTCTGAGTCAGAAGGTTGTGGGTTCAAGTCCCACTCCAGGGACTCTGAGCATGTAAATCTAGGCTGACACTCCAGTGCAGAGCTGAGGGAGCGCTGCACTGTCGGAGGTAGATGTATATACTCTAGGACTTGAGCCCCATAATCCAGGCCCACACTCCCCGGTGCCAGTACTGAGGGAGTGCTGCTCTGTCGGAGGTGCCGTCTTTCGGATGAGACCTTAAACCGAGGCCCCGTCTGCTCTGTCAGGTGGACGTAAAAGATCCCATGGCCACTATTTCGAAGAGGAGCAGGTGAGTTCTCCCCGGTGTCCTGGCCAATATTTATCCCTCAATCCACATAACAAAAACATTATCTGGTCATTATCACATTGCAGTTTGTGGGAGCTTGCTGTGCGCAAATGGGTTGCCGCGTTTCCCACATTACAACAGTAACTACACTCCAAAAGTACTTCATTGGCTGTAAAGCACTTTGGGGCGTTCGGTGGTCGTGAAAGTCGCTATAGAAATGCAAGTCTTTCTTTCTTTAGGATAAGGGGGAAAAAAAAGGACAGCGGCTCCATGGCGCCACCGGCGGCCCGAGCCTGTCACTGCAGCGTGACTGTTTACATAGAAAAATTGAATGGGGGGGAATGTTGACACTGTGACACAACGCAATCAGTGGAAACGGGAATCCAGAGTGAGGAGAAGGGGGAAAAAAAGACAGCGGCTCCATGGCGCCCCGAGCCTGTCACTGCAGTGTGACTGTTTACATAGAAAAATTGAATGGGGGGGGGGAATGTTGACAGTGTGACACAACGCAATCAGCGGAAACGGGACCCCAGAGGAGAAGGAGAAAAAAAGGACAGCGGCTCCATGGCGCCACCGGTGGCCCGAGCCTGTCAGTGCAGCGTGACTGTTTACATTAAAAAATTGAATGGGGGAGGGAATGTTGACAGTGTGACACAACGCAATCAGCGGAAACGGGAATCCAGAGTGAGGAGAAGGGGAAAAAAGTGAGCGGATCCATGGTGCCACCGGTGGCCCGAGCCTGTCACTGCAGCGTTACTGTTTACACAGAAAAATTGAATGGGGGGGGGGAAATGTTGACAGCATGATACAACGCAATCAGCGGAAATGGGAATCCAGAGTGAGGAGAAGGGG
>JASTWF010002808.1:0-16727 GCA_030390025.1 Squalus acanthias
TATAGTGATTCCTGTAGTCTGTGTCTGTGTATATAGTGAGTCCTGTAGGTCTGTGACTGTGTATATAGTGATTCCCTGTAGTCTGTGACTGTGTGTAAGTATAAGTGATCCTGTAGTCTGTGACTGTGTATATAGGATTCCCTGTAGTCCTGTGACTGTGTGTATACAGTGAGTCCTGTAGTCTGTGTCTGTTGTATATAGTGATTACCTGCTAGTCTGTGACTGTGTTAGTTAGCGAGTTCCTGTAGTCTGTGTCTGTGTATATAGTGAGTCCCGGTAGTCTGTGACTGTGTGTATATAGTGGAGTCCCTGTAGTCTGTGACTGTTTATAGTGCTGAGTACTGTAGTCAGTGGACTGCTGTTAAAGTGAGTCCCCTGTAGTCGTGACTGTGTTAGTATAGTGAGTCCTGTAGTCTGTGACTGTGTGTATAGTGAGTCCTGTAGTCTGTGACTGTGTATATAGTGAGTCCCTGTAGTCTGTGACTGTGTATATAGTGAGTCCCTGTAGTCTGTGACTGTGTATATAGCGATTACCTGTAGTCTGTGACTGTGTGTATACAGTGAGTCCCTGTAGTCTGTGACTGTGTGTATATAGTGAGTTCCTGTAGTCTGTGTCTGTGTGTATATAGTGAGTTCCTGCAGTGTGTGACTGTGTGTATATAGTGAGTTCCTGTAGTCTGTGTCTGTGTGTATATAGTGAGTCCCTGTAGTCTGTGACTGTGTGTATATAGTGAGTCCCTGTAGTCTGTGACTGTGTGTATATAGCGATTACCTGTAGTCTGTGACTGTGTGTTTATAGTGAGTCCCTGTAGTCTGTGACTGTGTGTATATAGTGAGTTCCTGTAGTCTGTGACTGTGTGTATAGTGAGTCCCTGTAGTCTGTGACTGTGTGTATATAGTGAGTTCCTGTAGTCTGTGACTGTGTGTATATAGTGAGTCCCTGTAGTCTGTGACTGTGTATATAGCGATTACCTGTAGTCTGTGACTGTGTGTATATAGTGAGTCCCTGTAGTCTGTGACCGTATGTATAGTGAGTCCCTGTAGTCTGTGACCGTGTGTATAGTGAGTTCCTGTAGTCTGTGACTGTGTGTATATAGTGAGTTCCTGTAGTCTGTGACTGTGTGTATAGTGAGTTCCTGTAGTCTGTGACTGTGTGTATAGTGAGTTCCTGTAGTCTGTGACTGTGTGTATATAGTGAGTTCCTGTGGTCTGTGTCTGTGTGTATATAGTGAGTCCCTGTAGTCTGTGACTGTGTGTATAGTGAGTTCCTGTAGTCTGTGACTGTGTATATAGTGAGTCCCTGTAGTCTGTGACTGTGTGTATATAGTGAGTTCCTGCAGTCTGTGACTGTGTGTATAGTGAGTTCCTGTAGTCTGTGACTGTGTGTATAGTGAGTTCCTGTAGTCTGTGACTGTGTGTATATAGTGAGTTTCTGTGGTCTGTGTCTGTGTGTATATAGTGAGTCCCTGTAGTCTGTGACTGTGTGTATAGTGAGTTCCTGTAGTCTGTGACTGTGTATATAGTGAGTTCCTGTAGTCTGTGTCTGTGTGTATATAGTGAGTCCCTGTAGTCTGTGACTGTGTGTATAGTGAGTCCCTGTAGTCTGTGACTGTGTATATAGTGAGTTCCTGTAGTCTGTGTCTGTGTGTATATAGTGAGTTCCTGTAGTCTGTGACTGTGTGTATAGTGAGTCCCTGTAGTCTGTGACTGTGTATATATAGTGAGTCCCTGTAGTCTGTGACTGTATATATAGTGAGTTCCTGTAGTCTGTGTCTGTGTGTATATAGTGAGTCCCTGCAGTCTGTGACTGTGTGTATATAGTGAGTTCCTGTAGTCTGTGACTGTATATATAGTGAGTTCCTGTAGTCTGTGTCTGTGTGTATATAGTGAGTTCCTGTAGTCTGTGTCTGTGTGTATATGGTGAGTCCCTGTAGTCTGTGACTGTATATATAGTGAGTTCCTGTAGTCTGTGTCTGTGTGTATATAGTGAGTCCCTGTAGACTGTGTCTGTGTATATAGTGAGTTCCTGTAGTCTGTGTCTGTGTGTATATAGTGAGTCCCTGTAGTCTGTGACTGTGTGTATATAGTGAGTCCCTGTAGTCTGTGACTGTGTGTATAGTGAGTTCCTGTAGTCTGTGACTGTGTGTATATAGTGAGTTCCTGTAGTCTGTGACTGTGTGTATAGTGAGTTCCTGTAGTCTGTGACTGTGTGTATAGTGAGTTCCTGTAGTCTGTGACTGTGTGTATATAGTGAGTTCCTGTAGTCTGTGTCTGTGTGTATATAGTGAGTCCCTGTAGTCTGTGACTGTGTGTATAGTGAGTTCCTGTAGTCTGTGACTGTGTATATAGTGAGTTCCTGTAGTCTGTGTCTGTGTGTATATAGTGAGTCCCTGTAGTCTGTGACTGTGTGTATAGTGAGTCCCTGTAGTCTGTGACTGTGTATATAGTGAGTTCCTGTAGTCTGTGTCTGTGTGTATATAGTGAGTTCCTGTAGTCTGTGACTGTGTATATATAGTGAGTTCCTGTAGTCTGTGACTGTGTGTATATAGTGAGTCCCTGTAGTCTGTGACTGTGTGTATATAGTGAGTCCCTGTAGTCTGTGACTGTGTGTATATAGTGAGTCCTTTTAGTCTGTGACTGAAATCTGCCCAAGTGTAACCATTAGTTGCTGCTGTTGCTGATCCCCTGAATAAGCACATGAGGCTTGGAGGCTTCACTAATGTATCTGAACTTTACTTTCCTCTGACGCACAGCTGAGGTGACACATTTTGATTCCTATATTTTTTTCTCTAAGCTCAAACCTGGGTCGCTGCTAACAATGAACTGACCACAAAAACTGTCCTGGTGATTAAAAATCTAACTGAAGGAGACAAGGTTCTGGCTCGGGTTAAAGCAGTTCACGGTAACGGTGGCACCGGCACTACTGTCCTCCCAGAGGCATGGCTAATCAAGCAGCCCATCGGTAAGTGAAGAGTTAACTAGCAATTGAATTAGAGCATTTGGCTAAAAACATTCCTGAAGCAGAGGGACTGGGAGGTGTCACATTTCCCCATTCCCAGCAGACTGATAGTGACAAGTGTTGGTATGAAGGAACATTCCTCGGCAGATTCCTGAGTCAGGGAGAACATGTAATCTCAGCTGTCCAAAAAGACATCTGGACAATCAAAGATTAAATATTCAGTGTAGAACTTCATGATGTTTTGCAAAGGACCCCTTCTGAATTACGTACAGTACCCATTACCATCAAGTGCCATACATTACCATTCAGTGACACACATTACCATTCAGTGACATAAATAGCATTCAGTGACATAGCCACAGTATTTATGTGGCTGGTCCAGTTGAGTTTCTGGTCAATGGTGATCCCCAGGATGTTGATGGTGGGGGATTCGGCGATGGTAATGTCATTGAATGTCAAGGGGCGGTGGTTCAACTCTCTCTTGTTGGAGATGGTCATTGCCTGGCACTTGTGCAGCGCGAATGTTACTTGCCACTTATCAGCCCAAGCCTGAATGTTATCCAGGTCTTGCTGCATGCGGGCACGGACAAGGTTCCCTTTAAGCTGCACGGCATTGTGACCGCGCAACGCTCTGAAGGTCCCACGCAGCCGGTGAGCCTTTCTTTTAAATAGAAAAACTGCCCATGCTCGGAATTTTGAATGGCCTGCGCAGCCCGTTAAAGGGGCGCACGGGCCAAAAAAAATTAGAGGGAATATTGGACACGGACTGCTTCATTATCTGAGGAGTTGCGAATGGAACTGAACACTGTGCAATCATCAGCGAACATCCCCACTTCTGAACTTATGTTGGAGGGAAGGTCAGTGATGAAGCAGCTGAAGATGGTTGGGCCGAGGACACTGCCCTGAGGAACTCCTGCAGCGATGTCCTGGGGCTGAGATGATTGGCCTCCAACAACCACAATCATCTTCCTTTCTTTTAGGTATGACTCCAGCCAGTGGAGAGTTTTCACCCCCCGATTCCCATTGACTTCAGTTTTAATGGGGCTCCTTGATGCCACACTCAGTCAAATGCTGCCTTGATGTCAAGGGCAGTCACTCTCACCTCACCTCTGGAATTCAGCTCTTTTGTCCATGTTTAGACCAAGGCTGTAATGAGGTCGGGAGCCGAAGGTCGTGAAAAGCGTTGTATAAATGCAAGTCTTTCTTTTAGATTCTGAGTTTCAGTCTTTATTGAGTGTTTTGCTCTTTTTCTCGCAGATGCTCCCAAAATCCGTTTGCCTCGCAACCTGAGGGGGACCATTATTAGGAAAGGTGGGCAGACTTTAAACCTGTCCGTACCTTTCCAGGTGAGTAACTAGGGCTATGAGGTGATGAATCCTTGTGTTGACTCCATAGCACAACCTGCATGGATTGATTGACATCAGTTGAATAATAGTCAGCACCAGCTCAGATTGGCAAGGTGTCTTAATAGACTCTTGGGTCAAAGATGTAGTAGCATTAATAATCTTTGTAAAAAAGAGTTTTCATTGGCAAGCCTGCATTACCTATGAACAAGAACTGGGCCGTATGTCCAAAACATCTGGAATAGTGGACCCAAGGTGAACACTGAACCCTTTTACCACTGGAGTTTGCATCGGAAATACGGGCAGACAATATAATTCAGGCTAAATCTGCTAATTCACTTTATAAAGAAGTAAGCTTACACAGAAGCAAGAATGAATCGACAGATTAAAAATTATAAGCACTGAAGGCACCATCTGTTCCATAACAATAAGAATTTCGAAATCCTAACAGTTCAGTAACTTACATAATGTACCACATAACATGTGGGCAACACGGTGGCATAGTGGTTAGCACTGGTGTCTCACAGCGCCAGGGACCCGGGTTCGAATCTGACCTCGGGTGACTGTCTGTGTGGAGTTTGCACATTCTCCCCGTGTCTGCGTGGGTTTCCTCCGGGTGCTCCGGTTTCCTCCCACAGTCCAAAAATGTGTGGGTTAGGTTGATTTGGCTATGATAAATTGACCCTTAGTGTTAGGGGGGGATTAAATATGTGGGGTGATGGGATATGTTAGGGGGAATTAAATACGTGGGGTTACGGGGGTAGGGTGGGATATGTGTACTGTGGGGATTACAGCAGGGACAGGGTACTGGATTTGGATGATCAGCCATGATCGTATTGAATGGTGGAGCAGGCTCGACGGGCTGAATGGCCTACTCCTGCTCCTAGATTCTATGTTTCTATGTATAACAACTTTACTTTTGCTTCGATGTCCAAGCTGGCATAAAAGATTTTTTTTAAAGTATTCTTCCCAATTAATGACCAACTGTGCTAAATACAAAGATGCAATATTGAATTCCTTATAAATTGAAAGTGAATGTGACCTGGGAACTGGCACAGGCACCTCTCATTAAAAAAATGTTCAACCAATTTGTACCAACAAATTCTTGGATTTTGAATTTTTTCTAATCAGCTTTTACTATTTTTCGCCAGTATGTTGGCGCAGTTCTCTCTGCTGACCTGCTGTAGTAAATATGAAGTTGTAACAGTGACTCGCATTCATTAGAGTTAGAATCCCCAGTGTGCAGGCTGGCAAGAAGGTCAGATGGACTGGTCAGTAATGGGGAGAGAGAATAGGCAGGATATTACAGATGGGCAGGTGAACGATTATTGTCACATCTCCATATTACAGGAGGACATTAATAGACTTGCAGAATGGGCATATAATTGGCAAATGAAGTTCAATACAGATAAATGTGAGGTATTACATTTTGGTAGGAAGAATAGGGAGGTCACTTATTACTTGGAGGGTGCGAGTCTAGGTGGGGTAGAGGAACAAAGGGTTCTCGGAGTACAAATACACAAATCACTAAAAGTTGCGACACAGGATAGCAAGGCCGTTAAAAAAGCATGATGCGGAGATGCCGGTGTTGGACTGGGGTGGACAAAAATGAGAAGTCGCACAACACCAGGTTATAGTCCAACAGTTTTATTTAAAATTACGAGCTTTCGGAGCTCCGCTCCTTCTTCAGGTACAGGTACAGTGAGGGAATCTATTACACAGTATATATACACAGAGAACAATGTGTCTGCAGAGATACAATCTGTTAGGGAGGCATTACATCAAAGACACATCAGAGTACAGCTAAGACAATGAGGTGGGTCACAGGGGGTCCAACGTGTCAAATGCTGCCGTCTGCAGTTAAGCTTTAAACTTTTTTTTTTGTGTTATTTTTTTAAAAACTGGAAAGACAGACAACGATGTCGAGTCACGTTCTGTAGCGTGACATGAACCCGAGATCCCTATTGAGGCCGTCCTCATGGGTGCGGAACTTGGCTATCAGTTTCTGCTCAATGATTTTGCGTTGTCGTGTGTCTCGAAGGCCGCCTTGGAGAACGCTAACCCGCAGATCCAAGGCTGAATGTCCTTGACTGCTGAAGTGTTCCCCGACTGGGAGGTAACAATCCTGTCTGGCGATTGTTGCGCGGTGTCCGTTCATACGTTGTCTCAGTGTCGGCAATCATGGAGTGGGTCAGTGTGGTGGGGGGTCAGGGAGTGGTCACTGTGGTGGGGGTGGGGTCATGGAGTGGGTAAGGGTGGTGGGGGTGGGGTCAGGGAGTGGGTCAGTGTGGTGGGGGTGGGGTCAGGGAGTGGGTCAGTGTGGTGGGCTGGTGTCAGGGAGTGGGTCAGCGTGGTGGGGGTGGGGTCAGGGAGTGGGTCAGCGTGGTGGGGGTGGGGTCAGGGAGTGGGTCAGTGTGGTGGGGGTGGGGTCAGGGAGTGGGTCAGTGTGGTGGGGTGGGGGCAGGGAGTGGGTCAGTGTGGTGGGGGTGGGGTCAGGGAGTGGGTCAGTGTGGTGGGGGTGGGGTCAGGGAGTGGGTCAGTGTGGGGGTGGGGTCAGGGAGTGGGTCAGTGTGGTGGGGGTGGGGGGTCAGGGAGTGGATCAGTGTGGGGTGGGGTCAGGGAGTGGGTAAGTGTGGGGGTGGGGTCAGGGAGTGGGTCAGTGTGGTGGGGGTGGGGTCAGGGAGTGGGTAAGTGTGGTGGGGGTGGGGTCAGGGAGTGGTCAGTGTGGTGGGGGTGGGGTCAGGGAGTGGGTCAGTGTGGTGGGGTGGGGTCAGGGAGTGGGTCAGTGTGGTGGGGGTGGGGTCAGGGAGTGGGTCAGTGTGGTGGGGGTGGGGTCAGGGAGTGGGTCAGTGTGGTGGGGTCAGGGAGTGGGTCAGTGTGGTGGGGGTGGGGTCAGGGAGTGGGTCAGTGTGGTGGGGTGGGGTCAGGGAGTGGGTCAGTGTGGCGGGGGGTCAGGGAGTGGGTCAGTGTGGCGGGGGGTCAGGGAGTGGGTCAGTGTGGGGGTGGGGTCAGGGAGTGGGTCAGTGTGGTGGGGGTCAGGGAGTGGGTCAGTGTGGTGGGGGTGGGGTCAGGGAGTGGGTCAGTGTGGTGGGGGGTGGTGTCAGGGAGTGGGTCAGTGTGGTGGGGGTGGGGGTCAGGGAGTGGGTCAGTGTGGTGGGGGTGGGGTCAGGGAGTGGGTCAGTGTGTTGGGGGTGGGGTCAGGGACCGGGTCAGTGTGGTGGGGGTGGGGTCAGGGAGTGGGTCAGTGTGGTGGGGGTGGTGTCAGGGAGTGGGTCAGTGTGGTGGGGGTGGGGGTCAGGGAGTGGGTCAGTGTGGTGGGGGTGGGGTCAGGGAGTGGGTCAGTGTGTTGGGGGTGGGGTCAGGGACCGGGTCAGTGTGGTGGGGTGGGGTCAGGGAGTGGGTCAGTGTGGTGGGGGGTCAGGGAGTGGGTCAGTGTGGTGGGGGTGGGGTCAGGGACGGGTCAGTGTGGGGGTGGGGTCAGGTAGCAGGTCAGTGTGGTGGGGGTGGGGTCGGGGAGTGGGTCAGTGTGGTGGGGGTGGGGGTCAGGGAGTGGGTCAGTGTGGTGGGGGTGGGGTCAGGGAGTGGGTCAGTGTGGTGGGGGTGGGGTCAGGGAGTGGGTCAGTGTGGGGGTGGGGTCAGGGAGTGGGTCAGTGTGGGGTGGGTCAGGGAGTGGGTCAGTGTGGTGGGGGTGGGGTCAGGGAGTGGGTCAGTGTGGTGGGGGTGGGGTCAGGGAGTGGGTCAGTGTGGTGGGGGTGGGGTCAGGGAGTGGGTCAGTGTGGTGGGGTGGGGTCAGGAGTGGGTCAGTGTGGGGGTGGGGTCAGGGAGTGGGTCAGTGTGGTGGGGTGGGGTCAGGGAGTGGGTCAGTGTGGGGGGGGGGGGGGGGTCAGGGAGTGGGTCAGTGTGGTGGGGGTGGGGTCAGGGAGTGGGTCAGTGTGGGGGTGGGGTCAGGGAGTGGGTCAGTGTGGTGGGGTGGGGTCAGGGAGTGGGTCAGTGTGGTGGGGGTGGGGTCAGTGTGTGGGTGGGGTCAGGGAGTGGGTCAGTGTGGGGGTGGGGTCAGGAGTGGTCAGTGTGGGGGGTGGGGTCAGGGAGTGGGTCAGTGTGGTGGGGGTGGGGTCAGGGAGTGGGTCAGTGTGGGGGTGGGGTCAGGGAGTGGGTCAGTGTGGTGGGGGTGGGGTCAGGGAGTGGGTCAGTGTGGTGGGGGTGGGGTCAGGGAGTGGGTCAGTGTGGTGGGGGTGGGGTCAGGGAGTGGGTCAGTGTGGTGGGGGTGGGGTCAGTGTGGGGGTGGGGTCAGGGAGTGGGTCAGTGTGGTGGGGGTGGGGTCAGTGTGGGGGTGGGGTCAGGGAGTGGGTCAGTGTGGTGGGGGTGGGGTCAGGGACCGGGTCAGTGTGGTGGGGGTGGGGTCAGGGAGAGGGTCAGTGTGGTGGGGGGTCAGGGAGTGGGTCAGTGTGGTGGGGGGTCAGGGAGTGGGTCAGTGTGGTGGGGGGTCAGGGAGTGGGTCAGTGTGGTGGGGGGTCAGGGAGTGGGTCAGTGTGGGGGTGGGGTCAGGGAGTGGGTCAGTGTGGTGGGGGGTCAGGGAGTGGGTCAGTGTGGGGGTGGGGTCAGGGAGTGGTCAGTGTGGGGGTGGGGTCAGGGAGTGGATCAGTGTGGTGGGGGTCAGGGGGTGGGTCAGTGTGGGGGTGGGGTCAGGGAGTGGGTCAGTGTGGTGGGGGGTGGGGTCAGTGTGGGGGTGGGGTCAGGGAGTGGGTCAGTGTGGTGGGGGTGGGGTCAGGGAGTGGGTAAGTGTGGGGGTGGGGTCAGGGAGTGGGTCAGTGTGGTGGGGGTGGGGTCAGGGAGTGGGTCAGTGTGGTGGGGGTGGGGTCAGGGAGTGGGTCAGTGTGGTGGGGGTGGGGTCAGGGAGTGGGTAAGTGTGGGGGTGGGGTCAGGAGTGGGTCAGTGTGGTGGGGGTGGGGTCAGTGTGGGGGTGGGGTCAGGGAGTGGGTCAGTGTGGGGGTGGGGTCAGGGAGTGGATCAGTGTGGGGGTGGGGTCAGGGAGTGGGTCAGTGTGGTGGGAGGGGGTCAGGGAGTGGGTCAGTGTGGTGGGGGTCAGGGAGTGGGTCAGTGTGGTGGGGGTGGGGTCAGGGAGTGGGTAAGTGTGGGGGTGGGGTCAGGGAGTGGGTCAGTGTGGTGGGGGTGGGGTCAGGGAGTGGGTCAGTGTGGTGGGGGTGGGGTCAGGGAGTGGGTCAGTGTGGTGGGAGGGGGTCAGGGAGTGGGTCAGTGTGGTGGGGGTCAGGGAGTGGGTCAGTGTGGTGGGGGTGGGGTCAGGGAGTGGGTCAGTGTGGTGGGGGTGGGGTCAGGGAGTGGGTCAGTGTGGGGGTGGGGTCAGGGAGTGGGTCAGTGTGGTGGGGGTGGGGTCAGCGAGTGGGTCAGTGTGGTGGGGGTGGGGTCAGGGAGCGGGTCAGTGTGGTGGGGGTGGGGTCAGGGAGTGGGTCAGTGTGGGGGTGGGGTCAGGGAGTGGGTCAGTGTGATGGGGTGGGGTCAGGGAGTGTGGTCAGGGAGTGGGTCAGTGTGGTGGGGGTGGGGTTAGTGGTCAGTGTGGTGGGGTCAGGGAGCGGGTCAGTGTGGTGGGGGTGGGGTTAGTGGTCAGTGTGGTGGGGTCAGGGAGCGGGTCAGTGTGGGGGTGGGGTCAGGGAGCGGGTCAGTGTGGTGGGGGTCAGGGAGTGGGTCAGTGTGGTGGGGTCAGGGAGTGGGTCAGTGTGGTGGAGTCAGGGAGCGGGTCAGTGTGGTGGGGGTGGGGTTAGTGGTCAGTGTGGTGGGGTCAGGGAGCGGGTCAGTGTGGTGGGGGTCAGGGACTGGGTCAACCTGCTGGTCTATACAGCTTATCTTATTCATGAAAAGAGGCTGATCAGTTTTCCTGGGGCTGGTGGTGACAATTCTCTGAACACATCTCCTTTACAAAGTGATGTGACTGGACAGGTAGTAACCGTCCCATTCACTGCGGCTTGAGTTTTATTCATCTCCCTCACTAATAAAAGGCTTGTTCTCTGACGTACTTAGGGTAATCCTAAACCTGCCATAACCTGGACGAAGGATGAGAAGCCTGTGGACACGGCCCATGTCAATATCCGTAATAGCTCCATCGACACGATCTTATTCATCAGGAACGTGGAGAGGAAGGACTCTGGCAAGTACAAGCTAGCTGTCCAGATAGACACCCTGGTGGATGAAGTGGTCCTTGACGTCCAGATTGTGGGTATGCAGATGTATAATACTTATAAATATTGTCTGTGAATATGTGTTGAAATATGGTCAAAACAAATGTGTTGAAATTTGAAGTGGATGTAGGCAGTGCACAGGGTGCCGTGGTATCAGCTCAGTGGGTAACACACTCGCCTCTGAGTCAGAAGGTTGTGGGTTCAAGTCCCACTCCAGAGACTTGAGCCCATAATCCAGGCTGACACTCCAGTGCAGTACTGAGGGAGTGCTGCACTGTCAGAGGTGCAAGACGTTAAAATGAGGCCTGCTCTCTCTGGTGGACATAAAAGATCCCACGGCACTATTCGAAGAAGAGCAGGGGAGTGCTCCCCAGTGTCCTGGCCAATATTTATCCCTCAACCAACATCACTAAATCAGTTGATCTGGTCATTATCACATTGCTGTTTGTGGAACCTTGCTGTGTGCAAATTGGCTGCTGTGTTTCCTACCTTCAGCAATGACCACACTTCAAACGTACTTCATTGGCTGTAAAGCGCTTGGGGACGTCCTGAGACCATGAAAGGCGCTATAGAAATGCACTTTTTCTTTTTTTCCTTTTTCTGTTACTGGACTAGTCATCCGTTCTCGGGTATGGTTATGGAACCAAGGCGGGTGGATGGAGTTAAGATACAGATCAGCCATGGTCTAATTGAATGGCGGAACAGGCTCGAGGGGCTGAATGGCCTCCTCCTGTTCCTATGAGTTCAAATCCCACCATGGCCGTTTGAGAATTTGAATTCAGTTTTGGCCCATATTTTCCGATCCCCACGGGTGTGTACGAGGCCATCATAGGGGCCTCGCAAGTGCTGCTTTCAGGCATGTGAAGCGCATGCGCTGAAAACCAGCACTTCCGATCTGTCAAGAATGCTCTTGACAGATCCTCCGCCTGCCCTGGAGAAGGGCCTCTGCGGGGGGAGAGTTCCGCTTTCTGCAGAATCTCCGCCCGCTGAAAACCTTTAAAAAATCTTACGCCTGGTAAAAGTGTGCGTAAGGCCTGCTTTTACCAACATAAGAGTTTAAAAAATAAAAAAATTTTCACTCACTTTTAATTTAAAAATACTTTTAAAAAAGGTAAGTTTATTTTCAGCCCTGTAAAAAACTTTAATAAATGTTTTCAAAAAATTAAATTTTTGTTTAAAATATTTAATTTAATGTTATTTTAACACATTTTAAATATGTGACTTTTTTTAAAATGATGTAATGTTTTCGTGTGTTTTTTGAGTGATCACCATTCATACTTTTGACGGGTCTAAGTGGAGGGACCTGTCAAAAGTGTGAAGGGGGATTCCCTTCTTTGATTGGTTCCCTATGGCCCACGTGATCCCAGGGACACTTCTGCTCCGGGGCCTCTGCCCCCACGGACCCGGAGAGGCCCAGGATCGGAAGTCTCGGGACCTACAGAGCCAGCAGGTAAGTTCGTAGATTTTTCCAGATCGGAGGCCTCCGCCCGCAGGAAGCCTCCGATCGGAAAATCTGGCCCATTAAAATCTGATATCGGTAAAAGGTGATGGCTGTGCCAAAGGGGGCATCACGCTGAGATGGGAATGTCAGTCTAACCCCAGTGCTGGATGGTTCACAAACTGCCCAATCCCAGCATGACATGCTTTACATGGGATTGGGTGAAAGAAGACAAGCCAGGGCGATCAGCAGCCAGCGTTGTTGCCTGAGTGGCCGAACGTGCCAAGATGCCACCAGCCATTTCTGTGGGCCCTGCCACCCCCACCTAGCAATGATCGTGGTAACCTGCCTTCTCAGGGCCTGGCCAAGCAAAGGGACAGGTACCAAGCTTCTCTCAATGGCAGCGTGGCGGGGTGCGATCCATTGATCGATCTGTCCAGTGCCCACCTGTACTTCAAATGCACCAGCTCTGCGAGGCACAGCTGGCAAAAGTGTAACTGGTGGGATATCCCCCGGGACCCCCACCAGAAATCCCCTTAAAAGGCAGAGGTTGACGCGGGAGCCGGTGAGAGGGGCAAAACCGTCGGTCGGGGATTCCACCCCAATTCCTGGCTCCTTCGCTCCCAGAAGAGCCCGATTACCTCCCCAGAAACAGGACACAGGACACATCACTGACCAGGCAACTGTGGTTAACCTTGCAGAGTTGCCTGGGCCTCCACAGAACTTGAAGATGCTGGATGTGTGGGGATTTAACGTGGCTCTGGAGTGGCAACACCCCAAGGACAATGGGAATGCTGAAATCAGCGGCTACACAATTGAGAAAGCTGACAAAAAAACAGGGGTAAGTGGAGAGAACGTCAATTTGATCATCATTAGGTGCTTGTTAATTGCGTTAATAGATCAGCATGACAGGCTTGCCGCGATTGGATGATGTTTTCCATTCCAATTAACATAATCTCATTCTCAGTAGTCCCGTCAATTTCTTAGATTTTTTTTCTTTCAACCAATCTCATTGATCCTGAAAGTTGCTGGATAGCACTCTCGCCTCTGAGTCAGAAGGCTGTGGGTTCAAGTCCCACTCCAGAGACTTGAGCACAAAATCTAGGCTGACACTCCAGTGCAGTGCTGAGGGAGTGCTGCGCTGTCAGAGGTGCCGTCTTTCGGATGAGACTTTAAACTGAGGCCCCGTCTGCTCTCTCAGGTGGACGTAAAAGATCCCGTGGCACTATTTAGAAGAGGAGATGGGGAGTTATCCCTGGTGTCAACTTTTATCCCTCAATCTA
Organism: Squalus acanthias; assembly: GCA_030390025.1. Taxonomy (NCBI): domain Eukaryota; kingdom Metazoa; phylum Chordata; class Chondrichthyes; order Squaliformes; family Squalidae; genus Squalus; species Squalus acanthias. The sequence continues at coordinate 13,215 of JASTWF010002808.1, forward strand.
CATCACTAAATAGTTTAATTGGTCATTTGTCTCACTGCTGTTTATGGAATCTTGTTGTGCCAAAATAAGCTGGCCCATTTCCTACATTACAACAGTGACTACACTTCAAAAGCAATTAATTGGCTGTAAAGTGCTTTGGACGCCCTGAGGTTGGGAAAAGCACGATATAAATGCAGGTCCCTCTTTCTATTTGGAGTGGGATGGGGGAAGGGGAGGGGCTTTTGATGTTTCAGTTTCCCGGCTGCTGAACTTCTTGTAGAGCAAGCTGGTTAATTGAAGCAGTGGCTCCTGCTCTGTGTTATTGGTGGTAACTACCGAATGTAACCTGGGACCCAGTGAAATTGTGGGGCCAATACCGGTCTCCGTACCGCCCCACTTTTTCGACAGGAATGGGGGCGCTAACAAGACCCGAATCACAACGATAACCTTACCGCAGTGGACATCCAGGGCACGCACCAGGAACCGGCCTCATTAATGTAGGCATTCATCTGGGGTCCTCGGACCCCAACGCAAGGTTCAAAGGAAAGCAGGTGGGCCAAAGGTTTGACACCCTACAGAAGGCCATGACGTCAAGGAGATGTTCCCCCTCGCCCCTCCACCGCCCCCGCCCTGTCAGAACTCTCTGACGCCCACCTCCTGAGGGGCCAGCGTGGGTCTTTGGCGAGGTAAAGGTGGGGCCCACCCAGTGTCTGGGCCTTGGCCTTGGCCTTGCCCTGGGAGGGTCAATGGAATCAGCCCTCTTACAAAGGGCGACCGATTTCCAACTTTATTTTAAAACTCCCAGTTACTTTGACTAGCGCCGGGGCTTTCCACCGCCACATCTCCCCTACCCCCTCCGTGAGCCCCCAAGACATGTCCGTTCAGAGATGAGCGGCACATTGGGATCCCGAGGAATCTGCAGGGGCATCGCAGTCCCATCAGGTCCAGCTTGCAAAAGTGGGATAGCCAGTTGGAGAATATTGGATTGTAGTCGTACCTTGATGATTTAAACTTGCTTTCTGCCATTTTCCACAATGGCCACTAGGCTTTCAAGTTTTATGTCCCCAAAAAAATACCTCAGCCTTGATAAAAGCCTGTCTCCCTGCATGCCAAGCCTTTCAATGCTCATAAAAGATAACACTAATTGTAGTACCTTCTAGAGCAGGAGGATTATCACAAAGAACAGAAGATAATTTGGGACTGCGTCCATAGACTCGTTGGCAAGGTCAGATCCTCCAACCATCTAAACAGAATTCTTGGCATGAACTGCCCAGGCTCGGGCAGTTGACAATTTACACTCTGGTCGATCAGCCAACATTTTTCGCACCATGTCATCAATCACAGCATGATTCCTTTCACAAAGACCATTGCTAAAAGAGCTCTCAGCTGCTGTGTACATGACAATGATATTCATATTCTCACACACATCTCTCAACTCCCCGTGAGCGAATTCACCTCCATTATTGGTTTGTTGGTGTCCCAAGTCCAGTCCCTATTTATTTTTCCATAATTTTATCTATAACATCTTTCTTCTCCTTACTATATATTAGTGTAGAAATACTAAATCTCATAGCCAGGTCAATAAAATGTAAGATGAAAACATTTCTGTCCTTGTCCCATACCTTTAGATCCATGGCAACGACCTCATTAAAGTCACCTGCCAATGGAATACTTACAATAGGAGGTGTGGGGTGTCCTTCGGTACTTCTTGCAAATGTCATAGTTCTCACTACTCTCTCCTATTATCCTCGCATACTCCTCAACGACACCTGCAGCTTTTAGCAGGAGTTTTAAATGTTGGCGAGTAGGGTGGGACCACGATGGATCAATCCAAAGCTTTACCTTTCGAACTGGAGAACGAGACAGCAGGCCCCTGCTGTCATGGTGATCCCAAATAGTAACAAGATTCGAATGTGTCCCAGTAATTAGGGTGGATGTATTCACGGGCCAAACCCCACACCCCCAGTGTGGTGGAAGCTCACAGCCTGCACACCACGATTTCCCACCAGACAGAATGGTACAGTGCAGAAGGAGGCCATTCGGCCCATCGTGTCTGTGCCGGCTCTTTGATCGAGTTCTCCCGTTAGTCCCACTCCCCCCTGCTCTTTCCCCATAGCCCTGAAAATATTTCCTTTTCGAGTATCTAATTCCCTTTTGAAAGTTATTAATTGCTCTATCAAAACCCTTCATGATTTTGAACGCCTCGACTGAATCTTCCCTCAACCTTCTCTGCTCTAAGGAGAGCGTTCCCAGTTTCTCTAGTCTCTCCATTTAGTTCGTGCCTTATCAGCAGGCTCTCACACGTCGCGGAGTGTGTCAGACACAGAACGCCCTGGAGGCACAAGGACGCTTACTGTGCATTCATGGAGTCTCTGCTGCCCGTGCTCCCTCATTCTCTTCCCTTTTTGACAGGAATGGTTCACCGTGCTGGAGAAGTACCACGCCACCTCCTACACCATCTCCGACCTGGTGATGGGCAATCACTACAACTTCCGGGTCTTCTCCGAGAACCAGTGTGGACTCAGTGAGACAGCTGCACAGTGCAAGGACACGGCCTACATCCCCAAAACAGGTGAGCCCTCAACACTGACCCCACCCGCTACCGACAAACAGGTGAGCCCTCAACACTGACCCCACCCACTGCCGACAAACAGGTGAGCCCTCAACACTGACCCCACCCACTGCCGACAAACAGGTGAGCCCTCAACACTGACCCCACCCGCTCCGACAAACAGGTGAGCCCTCATCACTGACCCCACCCGCTCCGTCAAACAGGTGAGCCCTCATCACTGACCCCACCCGCTCCGACAAACAGGTGAGCCCTCAACACTGACCCCACCCGCTCCGACAAACAGGTGAGCCCTCATCACTGACCCCACCCGCTCCGACAAACAGGTGAGCCCTCAACACTGACCCCACCCGCTCCGACAAACAGGTGAGCCCTCATCACTGACCCCACCCACTGCCGACAAACAGGTGAGCCCTCAACACTGACCCCACCCACTGCCGACAAACAGGTGAGACCTCAACACTGACCCCACCCGTTGCCGATAAACAGGTGAGTCCTCAACACTGACCCCACCCGCTACCGACAAACAGGCGGCCTCCGCAGACCCAGCAATGGGAGCCTGACCCACTGTCAGCCAAAGGAGCGACAGTGTTAAAGGGGGTAATAGAAAATCGGGAAACCTGACCCGACCACTTCCAGTGTCAGGAGGTGGGCGACCAACTCACTCTCAGGAAGCAGGCCCGGCACTAAAATCTTTTAAGGAGGCTGTGTGCCTCTAATTTAACTCGTTTTATTTTTAACTTATGGAGGCCAGGACGCTCAGCAGGTAAAAGGAGGCGGATCCATCAGGTAAGTGCCTTTATTGCCCTGCTTATGGGCTAGGAGGAGTGTTTCCTCCCCGGCCCTACAAGCAAACTTGTAAGTACCCTGAGATGGAACCCCTGAAACGTCCGCCCCCCCCCAATCCCCAACCCCCCCACAATCCCCAACCCAACCCCCCCAATCCCCAACCCCCCCACAATCCC
>JASTWF010002809.1:0-16688 GCA_030390025.1 Squalus acanthias
GGGGGGTGGGAGAGAGAGAGAGGGCGGGGGGAGGGGGGCGGAGACACAGTCTGATGCCACTATTAATCGGGCCGGTTGCGTCGCTGCCGCACCGGCAAACGCGCCCGAGGGAAAGGATCGAGGGGGGGCGGGCTCCGGACCCGCTCCCAAAAATAACATCCCCATCGACCCGCCTCCGATCGCGCCCGGAAAATTCCAGCCTCAGGTTAGGCCGAGACCCCACCACCCAAACCCGCGGCCGCTCGCCCTCCTTCCCCGGGCCTCACCCCTGGGCCTTATCCTCGGCCTGTCCTGCCGCCCTCCCCCGGGCCCAGGCCTACCTGCCGCTCGGCGCCGACCTTTATTTTGATTTTTCCCCTCAGACGGCGGTCGGCGAACGGCGAGCCGTGGGCACCGCCTCCCTGTCCATCACCCGCACCGCTGTCCAATCATAGGCCCCCATTCCAGGCATGACGCAATCCCTGGCTGATTGACGTCGATCGCAGCCAATCAAAACTCAGCTTCGTAAAAGTGACGTAATCCTTTCGGTGATTGACCAATCAGAACGCTCGCCTGGGAGTCTGTCCGCCCATTGAGAACTGTTTTCACCAATTGCAGCGCAGGACTCGCATACTGTACCCGCCTTCCTTCTAATTGACAACATCGTTAACCAATCAACCTGCACCTTGGCTGTACTCATTGGATGGAAACCATCCCATTCCTCGCTGATTGGGTACTTGCTGCAGCCAATCAGAAGGTCACAGTGATCACGCCTGATTCCTGGTGTTGCACTGTGACAAAATTCACAGGCGTGGTGCAAAGTAAAGGGTTTGTGTAAATAACGACTGGCATTTCTATAGCGCCTTTCACAACCTGCAGACGTCCCAAAGCCCTTTACAGCCAATTAATTACTTTTGGAAGTGGAGTCACTGTTGTAATGTCGGAAAAGTGGCTGCCAATTTGCGCACAGCAAGCTCCCACAAACAGGGCTGTGATAATGACCAGATCATCTGTTTTAGTGATGTTCGTTGAAGGATAAATATTGGCCCAAGGACATCAGGGAGAACTCCCCTGCTCTTCTTAGAAATAGTGGCCATGGGATCTTTTACATCCACCTGACAGAGCAGATGAGGCCTTGGTTTAATGTCTCCTCCAACAGTGCAGCGCTCCTTCAGTACTGCCCCTCCGAAAGTGCAGCACTCCCTCAGTACTGCCCCTCCGTCAGTGCAGCGCTCCCTCAGTACTGCCCCTCTGACAGTGCAGCATTCCCTCAGTACTGCCCCTCCGACAGTACAGTGCTCCCTCAGCACTGCCCCTCCGACAGTGCAGCGCTCCCTCAGTACTGCCCCTCCGACAGTACAGTGCTCCCTCAGTACTGCCCCTCCGACAGTGCAGCGCTCCCTCAATACTGCCCCTCTGACAGTGCAGCGCTCCCTCAGTACTGCTACCTGACAGTGTGACGCTCCCTCAGTACTGCCCCTCCGACAGTACAGCATTCCCTCAGTACTGCCCCTCTGACAGTACAGTGCTCCCTCAGTACTGCCCCCCCGACAGTGCGGCGCTCCCTCAGTACTGCCCCTCCGACAGTGCAACACTCCCTCAGTATTGCCCCTCCGTCAGTGCAGCACACCCTCAGTACTGCCCCTCTGACAGTACAGTGCTCCCTCAGTACTGCCCCCCCGACAGTGCAGCACTCCCTCAGTACTGCCCCTCCGACAGTGCAGCACTCCCTCAGTACTGCCCCTCCATCAGTGCAGCACTCCCTCAGTACTGCCCCTCTGACAGTACAGTGCTCCCTCAGTACTGCACTTGGAGTGTCAGCCTGGATTATGGGCTCAAGTCTTTGGTATCGCAGTTTATGAATTTGTGGAAGTTGGAGCTCGGAGTCAAATTATGTTGGAAGAATGACCCAGTCAGCCATGGGAGCATAGCATGTTTAGAATAAATTTGACTATGATTAAGTGCAACTGAAAATTGTTCGAGAGAAGTAAGTGTTACACAAGGCTATGAGGATACACACCAAATGCAAGATGTTAAATATATTATGAATAATGGTCGGGGGTTTGGGAGATGCCGTGGCAAGTTGTTTCAGTACATCAACAACAAGAACATGAATTTATATGATGCGGAGATGCTGGTGTTGGACTGGGGTGGACAAGCTTTCGGAGCGGCTGCTCCTTCGTCAGGCTTGTGATTTCAAATAAACCTGTTGGACTATAACCTGGTGTTGTGCGACTTCTCACTTATGAATTTATATAGCACTTTTAATGCAGTGAAACTTCCCAAGGCATTTATCAGGAGCATTATGAAACATAATTTGACACCGAATCACAGGAGATAGTAGGACAGACTTGGTGAAAGAGGCAGGTTTTAAGGAGCGTCTTAAAGGAGGCTAGAGGGGTAGAGAGGCGGACAGGTTTAGGTAGGGAATTCCAGAGCTTAGGGCCCAAGCAGCTGAAGACACGGCCACCAATGGTTGAGCGATTATAATCAGGGATGCTCAAGAGGACAGAATTAGAGGAGCGCAGATATCTCGGAGGGAGTTGTGGGACTGGAGGAGATTACAGAGATAGGGAGGGGCGAGGCCATAGAGGGATTTGAAATCAAGAATGAGAATTTTAAAATCGAGGCGCTGCTTAACCGGGAGCCAATAGAGGTCAGCGGGCACAGGGGTGATGGGTGAATGGGACTTGGTGCGAGTTAGGACACGGGTAGCTGAGTTTTGGATGACCTCTAGTTTACGTAGGATGGAAGATGGGAGACCAGCCAGGAGTGTGTTGGAATAGTCAAATCTAGAGGTAACAACGACATGGATGAGGGTTTCAATAGCAGATGAGCTGAGGCAGTGGTGGAGTCGGGCGATGTTATGGAGGTGCAAATAGGCGGTCTTGGTGATGGAGTGGATATGTGGTCGGAAGCTCATCTTGGGGTCAAATATGACACCAAGGTTGCAAACAGTCTGGTTCAGCCTCAGACAGATGTTAGGGAGAGGGATGGAGTCAGTGGCTAGGGAACGGAGTTTGTGGCGGGGACCGAAGACAATGGCTTCCGTCTTCCCAATATTTAATTGAAGGAAATTTCTGCTGATCCAGTACTGGATGTCGGACAAGCAGTCTGACAATTTAGAGACCGTGGAGGGATCGAGAGAAGTGGTAATGAGGTAGAGCTGGGTGTCGTCAACATACATGTGGAAACTGACGCTGTGTTTTTGGATGATGTCGCCGAGTGGCAGCATGTAGATGAGAAATAGGAGGGGGCCAAGGATAGATCCTTGGGGAAACACTCGAGGTAACGGTGCGTGAGCGGGAAGAGAAGCCATTGCAGGTGATTCTCTGGCTACGACTGGATAGATAAGAATTGAACCAGGCGAGGGCAGTCCCACCCAGATGACGACGGAAGAGAGGCGTTGGAGATGGATGGAGTGGTCAACCGTGTCAAAGGCTGCAGAGAGGTTGAGAAGGATGAGGAGGAATAGTAGACCCTCCGGAGGGTCGCTGCCCCAAGCTTGACATGTATGCTCAAGCTGTCAGGAGATGCATCAACGCCAGATTCATCAGCCACACTCACAAGACAGTCCAGAATGTCACCCGAGCACAACGCAACGCCATCCACGCTCTCAAGACCAACCGCAACATCGTCATCAAACCAGCGGACAAAGGAGGAGCCATCGTCATACAGAACAGAATGGACTATTGTAAAGAAGCATACCGACAACTGGACAACCAGGAACACTACAGACAGCTACCAGCAGATCCGACCAAAGAACACACCCGCCAACTCAATAGACTGATCAAGACCTTCGATCCAGACCTTCAAAACATCCTACGCGCTCTCATCCCACGTACTCCCCGCGTGGGAGACTTCTACTGCCTCCCAAAGATACACAAAGCCAACACACCCGGACGTCCTATCGTATCAGCCAACGGAACCCTGTGTGAGAACCTCTCTGGATACGTCGAGGGCATTCTGAAACCCAGCGTACAGGGAACCCCCAGCTTCTGTCGCGACACTACAGACTTCTTACAGAAACTCAGCACCCACGGACCAGTTGAACCAGGAACACTCCTCGCCACGATGGACGTATCGGCACTCTACACCAGTATCCCCCACGATGACGGCATCGCTGCGACAGCCTCAGTACTCAACACCAACAACAGCCAATCTCCAGACGCCATCCTACAACTCATCCGCTTCATCCTTGACCACAATGTCTTCACCTTCGACAACCATTTTTTTTACCCAAACACACGGAACAGCCATGGGGACCAAATTCGCACCCCAATACGCCAACATCTTCATGCACAAGTTCGAGCAAGACTTCTTCACTGCACAGGACCTCCAGCCAACGCTGTACACCAGATACATCGACGACATTTTCTTCCTTTGGACCCATGGCGAAGGATCACTGAAAAGACTACACGATAACATCAACAAGTTCCATCCCACCATCAAACTCACCATGGACTACTCCTCAGAATCGGTTTCATTCCTGGACACACGAATCTCCATCAAAGACGGACACCTCAGCACTTCACTCTACCGCAAGCCCACGGACAACCTCACGATGCTCCACTTCTCCAGCTTCCACCCTAACCACGTTAAAGAAGCCATCCCCTATGGACAAGCCCTGCGAATACACAGGATCTGCTCAGACGAGGAGGAACGCGATGGACACCTACGGACGCTGAAAAACGCCCTCGTAAGAACGGGATATGACGCTCGACTCATCGATCGACAGTTCCGACGGGCCACAGCGAAAAATCGCATAGACCTCCTCAGAAGGCAAACACGGGACACAACCAACAGGGTACCCTACGTCGTCCAGTACTTCCCCGGAGCGGAGAAACTACGCCATGTTCTTCGCAGCCTTCAACATGTCATCGATGACGACAAACACCTCGCTAAGGCCATCCCCACGCCTCCACTACTTGCCTTCAAACAGCCGCCTAACCTCAGAAGTACCATCGTTTGCAGCAAATTACCCAGCTTTCAGGATAACAGCGACCACGACACCACACAACCCTGCCACGGCAAACTCTGCAAGACATGCCAGATCATCAACACAGATACCATCATCACACGTGAGGACACTACCCACCAGGTACATGGTACATACTCATGTGACTCGGCCAACGTTGTCTACCTCATACGTTGCAGGAAAGAATGCACCGCGGCATGGTACATCGGCGAGACCATGCAGACACTGAGACAACGTATGAACGAGCACCGCGCAACAATCGCCAGGCAGAATTGTTACCTCCCAGTCGGGGAACACTTCAGCAGTCAAGGACATTCAGCCTCGGATCTGCGGGTAAGCGTTCTCCAAGGCGGCCTTAGGAAAACACGACAACGCAAAATCATCGAGCAGAAACTGATAGCCAAGTTCCGCACTCATGAAGACGGTCTCAATCGGGATCTTGGGTTTATGTCACGATACATGATGTGATCTGGACTCGAGTCGTCGTTGGCTTGTTCACAGATGTGATTCCCAGTAAAAAAGTAAAATTTTTAAAGTTAATCGTTTTACATACAGACGGCAGCTTTTGACACGTTAGACCCCATGCGATTCCACCTCATTGTCTCAGTTGTATCTTGCTATGTCTTTGATGTGGTACCTTCCTGGCTGACCTGATTAACTTTATCACACCTCGGCAGATAAACAGTCAGGATGATTGAATTCAGTTGTCTGCAATTGTAAGTTACACATGCATTGTTCTCTATCTATATATGCTTTGACGATTCTGTATCTCCTCACTTCACCCGACGAAGGAGTTGTAACTCCGAAAGCTTGTGATTTAAAATAAAACTGTTGGACTATAACCTGGTGTTGTGCGACCTCTCAATTTTGTCCACCCCAGTCCAACACCGGCATCTCCGCATCATGAGGAATAGTTTACCATGGTCACAGTCACATAGGACGTCATTTGTAACTTCAAGGGCCATTTCAATACTGTGGCAGGGTGGAAACCCGATTAGAGGGATACAAATATGAAATTGCAGGAAAGATGGGCATGGATTTGGGAGACGACAAGACATTCAAGGACTTTGGAGAGGAAAGGAAGGTTTGAGATGGGGCGCTAGTTTGCAATGACAGAGTGGTCAAGAGTGGGTATTTTGAGGAGAGGGGTGATGACGGCAGATTTGAAGGCGAGGGGGACAGTACCCGAGGAGAGGGAGCCGTAACAGTATCAGCTAACATGAGAGCCAGAACAGGAAGTTGGGTGGTCAGCGGTTTAGTGGGAATAGGGTCAAGGGAGCAGGAAGTGGGTCTCATGGACAAGGTGAGCTTGGAGGTGGCATGAGGGCTGATCGGAGAGAAACTGGAGAAAGATGTGAGTTCGGGGCTAGGGCAGGGGGGAGCCTCAGAGGAATTTTGGCCCCGGTGGCATGGGGAAGGAATGGAAGTGGCAGAGGCAGCTGATTGGATGGTGTCAATCTTAGAGACAAAGAAGTCCATGAGCTCGTCACACTTGTCGGAGGGGAGGGTGGAGCAGATGGGAGAGGGGTTTGAGAAGACTGTTTGTGGTGGAGAAGAGAAGCCGGGGGTTATCTTTATATTCCAGGATGATCCTGGAATAGTGAGCAGTTTTAGCCGAGGAGAGCAGGACCCGATAGTGGTTTACATGGTCCAGCCAGATCAGGCAATGAATCCAGTGGTTGTGGTATGCCGGTGGTGGAGGGAGTGGGTGTTTAGGCTGGTGGTTGAAGTGCCGATCAAGCGGACTGCTTGGTCCTGGATGGCGTTGAGCTTCCTGAGTGCTGTGCTCTCTAGAAATAGTACAAGACTCTACACTCCGCATCTCCAACTAACAATACAGTGGGAGACAATATGACTTGGGCTGAAAACTACAAATTAAGCTTATTAGGAAGCGATATTAAGCAGAAGGGAAAGCAGATTTAGATTGATTATAATACTGAACTTGCATTTTCACAACAACAAATGTTTTTATTTTGTTAGCCGTTCTGGTCAGTAACTTTGGACCGTGTGACTGTGATGATAAAGATTACATGGGGCTGAACTCCCACAGATGCCTATCAGCCTCTGGCATGTATAACAGATCAGCAAGGTGAGGAAACACACGTGATCTTAGTCTGCCAGCCCCCAACAGCCTTTTCTTCCCTCTGAAATCACACTGGTGCAAAAGGAAAGATAAAAGGGTATGTTCACAAGGAATATATCTGTGATAAAAATGAAGAATTCTTGTCTAGTTTTAACTTGCTATTAGTCCTTTTAATTCAGTCACAATACTAAAGGAGTTGATGATAAAAGCAGCTGAATTCAAAATCATGAACCCAGCTTAACGGAGTGTCAGCCAGTGGCTCAGTGGGCAGCACCCTCGCCTCTGAGTCAGAAGGTTGTGGGTTCAATCCCACTCCAGACACTTGAGCACATAATCCAGGCTGACACTCCCAGTGCAGTACTGAGGGAGTGCGGCACTGTCAGAGGTGCCATCTTTCGGATGAGACGTTAAACCGAGGCCCTGTCTGTCCTCTCAGGAGGACATAAAAGATCCCATGGCACTATTTCAAAGAAGCGCAGGGGAGTTCTCCCTGGTGTCCTGGGCCAATATTAATCCCTCAATCAAAAAACAGATTATCTGGTTATTATCACATTGCTGTTTGTGGGAGCTTGCTGTGCGTAAATTGGCTGCTGCGTTTCCTGCATTACAGCAGTGACTACACTTCAAAAGTACTTCATTGGCTGTAAAGCACTTTGGGACATCTGGTGGTTGTGAAAGGCACTATATAAATGCATGTCTTTCTTAACTGATCACAAATGTTGTGAAGATTTGTTTGGTTGGCTGCAAGGCTACTAGCTTGAGAAAGGAACCAAGCCAAATCATTCAAACATAAACAGCGCTCAGCCATTGGTTCAGTTATGCGTATGACGAGCAGCTCCCTGTTGAAGCTGACAGTTATTCAAGCCTAATAAATAATAAAAGTTGATTATGTTTTTTAAGAACAAGGACAGTTCACATGATAGAATGGGTTTGGAACTTTCGATGGATAAGATCATTTAGCTCCTGTAGTTGGTGGAAGAAAAGAATAACTAAAAATAGGTTAATTGTAAAATAATTCAGCACTGAGACGGTAAACGTTTAATATTTTACTTTCTGAGGAGCTAGCTTAGTATAATAGAGCGACTTGCATTTCTATAGCGCCTTTCACAACCTCAGGATGTCTCAAAGCGCTTTACAGCCACTGAAGTACTTTTGGAAGTGTAGTCACTGTTGTAATGTTGGAAACACGGCAGACCATTTGCGCACAGCAAGCTCCCACAAAGAGCAATGTGATAATGGCCTGATAATCTGTTTTAGTGATGTTGATTGAGGAGCTAAGAACTCACCCGTGAGAGTAATCTAAAATACAAAAGCTAAAGTATCCAGGATAAGACGGGTAGAATAGACCCAAAGATGTAACACTGTCAATCAAAAGACACCTATACTGTGTAAACTTGCATATACTACTCTTTCTTCCTTCATTCAATTAATCGATAAATACGGTGAAAAGCTGAGGCCCCAGTACAGATCCCTGGGGAACACCTCTAGTCACATCCCGCCAATCAGGAAAAGAACTCTTTATCCCCACTCTCTTGTGCGGAACCTGATCAAATGCCTCTGGAAGTGCATATAGACAACATCTGTAGATACTCCCCTATCCACCAGGCTAGTGACCTCTTCAAAAAATACAACTAGATTAGTCAGACATGGTCTACCCTTCATAAATCCATGCTGACTCACTGATCTACTTGAAAGAGCCCTCAGTCACTCTGTCCCTGATGAGATTCCAGTAACCTCCCCACAACCGATGTTAAACTGACAGTTCTGTAGTTTCCTGGTTTCTCCCTTTCTCCCTTCTCAAATAATGGAGTGACATTTGCAATTTTCCAATCTAAAGGCACAATTCCTGAATCTAGAGAGCTCTGCTTTCTTAAAATCAATGGTGGGGTCAGTTCCGATCAGTGTTTCTGTGTTTAAGGACACAAAGTCCACTTGTTCAGTAAACACAGGCTGAGGTGAATCAGAGTTTAATTGTTGATCGGTCAGGGAAGTTTGCAGATTGGAAAGTGCTGGTTGACTTCAGGTGGAGGTCAGCAACATTGAGGTGCTAGCTTTGTCTCTTTAAGACTGCTATGCATCTGTGATAAGGCGGGACGGGTGGGGGTGTGACGGGTGGGGTGTGACAGGTGGAGGGGTGACGGGTGGGGGTGAGACGGGTGGGTTGTGAGGGTGGCGGTGTGACGGGTGGGGTGTGACAGGTGTAGGGGTGACGGGTGGGGGTGTGACGGTGGGTTGTGAGGGTGGGAGAATTGCTGCACCACTTTTGATACATAGCTACTCACTTTCCTGTGGTATTAGTCGGGTAGGTCAGGTGACAGTAATTATATATAATTGTATTGGGTTATACGTCAATGTAATTATATATAATTATTTGCAGTATAGAAATTTATATGTAATTATGTATAAATATAAATGACATAATTATACAAATGAAATTAAACGCAATCGTGTGCTGATTGATTAGTTTCTTTTGCTTGTTTTCTGTATTTCTGGTCTTTCTGTCTGTGGTGCTCAGAGGATAGGGAGTGGAGTCTGAGCGAGGACGGGGAGTGGAGTCTGAGCGAGGACGGGGAGTGGAGTCTGAGCAAGGACGGGGAGTCTGAGCGAGGACGGGGAGTCTGAGCGAGGACGGGGAGTGGAGTCTGAGCGAGGACGGGGAGTCTGAGTGAGGACGGGGAGTGGAGTCTGAGCGAGGACGGGGAGTCTGAGCGAGGACGGGGAGTGGAGTCTGAGCGAGGACGGGGAGTCTGAGCGAGGACGGGGAGTCTGAGCGAGGACGGGGAGGGGAGTCTGAGCGAGGACGGGGAGACTGAGCGAGGACGGGGAGTCTGAGCGAGGACGGGGAGACTGAGCGAGGACGGGGAGGGGAGTCTGAGCGAGGGCGGGGAGTCTGATCGAAGACGGGGAGTCTGAGCGAAGACGGGGAGTCTGAGCGAGGACGGGGAGGGGAGTCTGAGCGAGGACGGGGAGGGGAGTCTGAGCGAGGACGGGGAGTCTGAGCGAGGACGGGGAGACTGAGCGAGGACGGGGAGGGGAGACTGAGCGAGGACAGGGAGACTGAGCGAGGACGGGGAGTCTGAGCGAGGACGGGGAGTCTGAGCGGGGGAGGGGAGTCTGAGCGAGGACGGGGAGTGGAGTCTGAGCAAGGACGGGGAGTCTGAGCGAGGACGGGGAGGGGAGTCTGAGCGAGGACGGGGAGTGGAGTCTGAGCAAGGACGGGGAGACTGAGCGAGGACGGGGGGGGAGTCTGAGCGAGGACGGGGAGACTGAGCGAGGACGGGGAGACTGAGCAAGGACGGGGAGGGGAGTCTGAGTGAGGACAGGGAGACTGAGCGAGGACGGGGAGTGGAGACTGAGCGAGGACGGGGAGGGGAGTCTGAGTGAGGACGGGGAGACTGAGCGAGGACAGGGAGTCTGAGCGAGGACGGGGAGTCTGAGCGAGGACGGGGAGTCTGAGGACGGGGAGTCTGAGCGAGGACGGGGAGTCTGAGCGAGGACGGGGAGTCTGAGCGAGGACGGGGAGTCTGAGCGAGGACGGGGAGGGGAGTCTGAGTGAGGGCGGGGAGACTGAGCGAGGACGGGGAGTCTGAGCGAGGACGGGGAGTCTGAGCGAGGACGGGGAGTCTGAGGACGGGGAGTCTGAGAGAGGACGGGGAGTCTGAGCGAGGACGGGGAGTCTGAGCGAGGACGGGGAGTCTGAGCGAGGACGGGAGTGGAGTCTGAGCGAGGACGGGGAGTCTGAGCGAGGACGGGGAGTCTGAGCGAGGACGGGGAGTCTGAGCGAGGACGGGGAGTGGAGTCTGAGCGAGGACGGGGAGTCTGAGCGAGGACGGGGAGTCTGAGCGAGGACGGGGAGTGGAGTCTGAGCGAGGACGGGGAGTGGCGTCTGAGCGAGGACGGGGAGTCTGAGCGAGGACGGGGAGGGGAGTCTGAGCGAGGACGGGGAGAGTGAGCGAGGACGGGGAGTCTGAGCGAGGACGGGGAGACTGAGCGAGGACAGGGAGGGGAGTCTGAGCGAGGACGGGGAGTCTGAGCGAGGACGGGGAGTCTGAGCGAGGACGGGGAGTCTGAGCGAAGACGGGGAGTCTGAGCGAGGACGGGGAGGGGAGTCTGAGCGAGGACGGGGAGTCTGAGCGAGGACGGGGAGACTGAGCGAGGACGGGGAGGGGAGTCTGAGCGAGGACGGGGAGACTGAGCGAGGACGGGGAGACTGAGCGAGGACGGGGAGTCTGAGCGAGGACGGGGAGGGGAGTCTGAGCGAGGACGGGGAGTGGAGTCTGAGCAAGGACGGGGAGACTGAGCGAGGACGGGGAGGGGAGTCTGAGTGAGGACGGGGAGACTGAGCGAGGACGGGGAGGGGAGTCTGAGCGAGGACGGGGAGACTGAGCGAGGACGGGGAGGGGAGTCTGAGCGAGGACGGGGAGACTGAGCGAGGACGGGGAGACTGAGCAAGGACGGGGAGGGGAGTCTGAGTGAGGATGGGGAGACTGAGCGAGGACGGGGAGTGGAGACTGAGCGAGGACGGGGAGGGGAGTCTGAGTGAGGACGGGGAGACTGAGCGAGGACGGGGAGGGGAGTCTGAGCGAGGACGGGGAGACTGAGCGAGGACGGGGAGGGGAGTCTGAGCGAGGACGGGGAGACTGAGCGAGGACGGGGAGTCTGAGCGAGGACGGGGAGGGGAGTCTGAGCGAGGACGGGGAGGGGAGTCTGAGTGAGGACAGGGAGACTGAGCGAGGACGGGGAGTCTGAGCGAGGACGGGGAGTCTGAGCGAGGACGGGGAGTCTGAGTGAGGACGGGGAGTGGAGACTGAGCGAGGACGGGGAGGGGAGTCTGAGCGAGGACGGGGAGTCTGAGCGAGGACGGGGAGGGGAGTCTGAGCGAGGACGGGGAGTCTGAGCGAGGACGGGGAGTGAGATGGTTTGGTGTTACAGGCGGTGCATCTGTGGGTTGGGCAGTCGCACAGAGCACAAGAACGTCCAGAGGTTGGGTGGACAACAACAACTTGCATTTCTAGAGCCTTTAATGTACAAGAAAAATTCCAAGATGCTTCACAGGCGTAATTTAAAAATGGACGGCGAGACACATAAAGAGATGAAGAGGGGAGGACCCAAGGACAATGGGAAAGGAAAGGGAGGGAAAGTGGCAAAAAAGCCAGAGGGGAGATGAGAATTGTTTTTTTACGCAGCGAGTTGTTGTGATCTGGAACGCGCTGCCTGAAAGGGCGGTGGAAGCAGATTCAATAGTAACTTTCAAAAGAGAATTGGATAAAATACTTGAAGGGAAACATTTGCAGGGCTGTGGGGAAAGAGCGGGGGGGAGTGGGACTAATTGGAGAGCTCTTTCAAAGAGCCAGCACAGGCACTATGGGCCGAATGGCCTCCTCCTGTGCTGTATCATTCTATGAATTTTCCTTGCAAGATACAGTGGTCTCGGTCCCAACCACTCCCTGTGGCTATGCATTCCAGACTCCAACCACTGTCTGCATGAAGATTGGATCACAGTTTTCATTCACCCACTGGTACTGCTAATATTTATAATATATAACAGCTCAATTGTACGGTTGTTTTTCTGGTTGAGTGTCTGAGCTGGCACCTATTATTCACACAGCCACTGATTTGTCAGCACTCTGTGTCATCAGAACACACTAACACGCTCAGGGAAGGGTTTATAATTGGGACATTATCACCGCAGGTTTAATAAGAACTTGCAGTTGAATCAAGGAAATCCCATGTCCAGTGTTCTGTGTGCCCTTGAGTATCAGCAGTGGGAAGCTGGCATGATTGGAGATGCCTTTTTTATTTTAATTCCTCTTACCCCACCCCAGTGCCTCTGACCCTCTTGTACTAAGCTTCAGTCCTTGCATCTGAGTCAAAAGATCATAAATTCAACTGTCACTCCAGGACTTAATCTCAACTGATCCTCCAGTGCAGCACAGAGGGAGTGCTGCACTGATCGAGGTGCCTGTCTTCTGTAGTTCAGGCTAAAGATCCCACTATTTGAAAAAGAGCAGTTTTTTTATATAATCCAGTCCCAGGCAAGGCCAGCATTTATTGCCCATCCCTAATTGCCCTTGAGAAGGTGGCGGTGAGCTGCCTTCTTGAACTGCTGCAGTCCGTGTGGTGAAGGTACTCCCACAGTGCTG
Organism: Squalus acanthias; assembly: GCA_030390025.1. Taxonomy (NCBI): domain Eukaryota; kingdom Metazoa; phylum Chordata; class Chondrichthyes; order Squaliformes; family Squalidae; genus Squalus; species Squalus acanthias. The sequence goes on from JASTWF010002809.1 coordinate 13,184, forward strand.
TTAGGGAGGGAGTTCCAGGATTTTGCCCCACCGATGATGAAGGAACGGCCGATATATTTCCAAGTTGGGATGGTGTGTGACTTGGAGGTGGTGGTGTTCCCATGCGCCTGCTGCCCTTGTCCTTCTAGGTGGAAGGGGTTGCGGGTTTGGGAGGTGCTGCCGAAGGAGCCTTGGCGAGTTGCTGCAGTGCATCTTGTAGATGGTACACACTGCAGCCACAGTACACCAGTGGTGGAGGGAGTGAATGTTTAAGATGGTGGATGGGGTGCCGATCAAGCGGGCTGCTTTGTGTGCTCTCCAACCTTTCTCCTTCAACAGATGAACTGGCCAATCATCCAATTGTTTGTGGGATCTTGCTGTGTGTAAATTGACTGCTGTGTTCCCCTACATTACAAAGTTACTGCACTTTACAGTAGTTAATTGTATGGGAAGCATTTTGATAAATGTGATGAGGTTCCATGTATATTTCTTCCATAAAAACAGAAAATGCTGGAAACACTCAGCAGGCCAGGCAGCATCTGTGGAGAGAGAAACAGAGTTAACGTTTCAGGTCAATGACCTTTCATCAGATCAAGTGGCCATTCTCAATACACGAGTCCAGCCACTGAACCTTGGCGGGGAGTGTGGAACTGAGGACCATTCTGTTCTTGCTCATCACTCACTTTCGAACAGGCATCACTGGCTAGGGCCAAGGAGCAGGAACCCTGGTTGGTTATCGTTCTCCGCTCAGCCCGACGGGACATGGAGACTGATTGTCACACCATCACCTCCTGCCCGAATTAACATTAGTTAACTCAGAGAGAGATTGAGTACCAGTTTTCAAAGGATGAAGGGATCTCTCGGTTCGTGCACTGATTGGTGCTGGCACCTTACTGATGGGCAGTCACCAGTTTAAAAGGGGAGCGTTAATCTTACAACAAGTATTACAGAATTCGGACCCTTTCCAATAAAGCAGCTTCGAGCAGCCTGCCCTGTAAAATCCCTTTAGGAGGCTTGGGGCCGATTGCAGGGAAAGTTCACCCTGTATTTGACACAATATCCACTGCAGTTCAAACCTTTGCTTTTTTTTGCAAAACCCCCTGAACTTGTATTCTGGAGTCTTTAAAACTCTTCCAGTGTGATTGATAATCACTGAAATGGCCCAAATTGGGAGGGGTTCTTAGACTGGGGCTGGGTTCCCAGAGCAGGTGTGGTGGTGTAGTGGTTCTGACTTCGACTAGTAATCCAGTTACTTCAAACATGAGTTCAAATCCGGTCTGGGCCAATTTAAATGTAGCTTATAGTATTCAGTAAAAGTGACCATGAAGCTGTCAGATTTTTGTAAAAACCCAACTGGTTCACTGATGTCCTTTAAGGAAGAAAAGCTGCCGTCCTCACCCGGTCTGGGCCGACACTGGACTCCAGTCCCACACCAACATGGGATTAGAATAGACAGAGCTTGATGGCCGGCGTGGACACGATGGGCCGAAGGGCCTCTTTCTGTGCTGTATAACTCTATGGGGGAGAAATTCAGTATCGCCCCATTTGGGGCGCAATTATCAGCCGGGCGCAAAGATTAGCGCCTGGCGCTAATTATCGCCTCCGACTGCAAACTTGGCTTTTATCGCCCCTGGAGGTGATTGGAGCGCTAAATCAGGCGCTTCACACCTGTCTTAAGGCGCAAAGGCCAAGGAGCGAGGCGTTACCTCCGAGCGCTGGCGAAGCTCATGTGATGTCAGTCAGCAATGGAACACACACACAATGGCGCGGGCCAATTCTTAAAGGGGAGGGTTGATCTTGCTTTCCATCCACATCCTGCTCATTGCAGCCTTGAATCTCGGCCTGGAGAGACCTGCACATCAAATCTGCTGGATAGAACAATGGAGAGTACCAGGGAAAGAGCTCAGAGTGCAGCCCCCACAGTCTCTTCTAAATCGATACAAGGAATGGCAAATCAAAATGAACCTGCAAAGTGCTGCTCAGTACCCAAAACTCCTTCACACAGCGTTGAATCTCTCCAGAAGTCTCTCTCTCTCTCTCTCAGAATGCGTGGTTCAAAAATGTCACCAACAATAAAAGGCTGGAAGCGGTCGCCTTTAAATAGCGCTCCCCCAGTCCCTTCCTGACTGCAAAACGCTCCCCTCAACCTGTCGTTGCTAGCGGCAGGCGGTAAGGCAGGGGGCGCCACTCAATATCCGCTCCGGGCGATACCGGGGCGTTGCGCACTCGACTGACGTCACGATCTGCCGGCGCAGGAGATCGTGGCGGTAGTGTTTAGCGCCGCCGCAAGATGTCTAGTTAATTTCGCGAGCGGCGCAAACATCGCCGCGCCTGGGCGCTAGCTGCTTTGTGCCCCATTAGCGCCCTCTTAAGGCGCTAACGGGAGGCGCAACCAACTGAATTTTTCCCCCTATGACTCTTACAAAAGCAAAATACTGCGGATGCTGGGAATCTGAATTAAAACAGGAAATGCTGGAAATACTCAGCAGGTCAGGCAGCATCTGTGGAGAGAGAAACAGAGTTAACATTTCAGGTCGATGACCCTTCGTCAGAACTCAGAGATCATTAAGATCTTACAGGTCGCCCATTTAGGACAGAGATGAGGAGAATTTTTTTCTCACAGAGGGCCGTGAGTCTTTGGAACTCTCTTCGTCAGAGGGCGGTAGGAAGCAGAGTCTTTGAATATTTTTAAGGCAGAGGTAGATCGATTCTTGATAAGCAAGGGGGTGAAAGGTTATCGGGGGTAGGCGGGAATGTGGAGTAATCAGATCAGCCATGATCTTATTGAATGGCGGAGCAGGCTTGAGGGGCCGAGTGGCCGACTCCTGCTCCTAATTCGTATGTTCGTAAGAAAGCTCACTGTCACCTCCTTGGGGCAAGTAGTTAATGGGTAATAAATGCCAGCCTTGCCAGCAACACCCACATCCCGGGAATGAATGATTTAAAAAAAATAATTCAGGACTGTTTCCTCAGTCACTGTATTGCATGTCCAACCCGAAGGCTGCAGTGCTCGATCTGCTCCTGGGTATCAAAGTCACACAGGGCGCAGCGAGCGGAAGGTACAACACCTGAGAAATAGAGACAGTAACCTGATGAGGGTCACATTGAAAATGGACTCAGAGAAAGAGGAGTCCAAGATAAAGGTTTAGGATCGTGAAATCAGTGGGATGAAAGCAATTTAATTGGGTTGGGGAAAGTGGCAGATCAGACAGTGAACCCGGGGGCGGGAGGGGGGTCATTTAAATACAAAGTGGATAAGGCACACGGCTAAATACAATCACACCGCGGTTCCATGTAGACATTGTAGAGCAGATAGTGTGGTGGGGGGCGGGGGGAATGCAGAAGACAACTATGAGAAATATAAAAAGTTTAGAAAGGGAGATCGAAGGGGTCTTTTTTTAAAGGAGCCTTCCTTTGGGTAACCAGAGTGTTCGCCTGTTTCAGGCAGTAGGCCTGTTTATGCCGATTGGGGTCCTATGATGTAGTTCGGACCCGAGTTTTCAGGGACACATGGGCGGAGTGTGTG